>NC_061157.1:67606758-67769258 GCF_022113875.1 Hydra vulgaris
CACAAGCCCCTGCAAGCCCCAAGTTGTCACAAAAGAGACATTAAATTCAAAAGCAGCTACCTGTTCTAAGCAATCAAAAAGTGATGACTTTTTTTCAAAACTGAGTATATAGTTCATCAGAAAATAGACAAGAAACAACAAAGAACTAATAATTGAACAAATGAAGAGGAGTGTTATTCATTAAGGATAACTTTTATACCGCCTCAAAAAAGGAATAGCTCAATAACTTTAAAAACTTTTCCAGACATACCCTATTATGCATGCTTATGAACAAAATGCCAGACTTTATTAAAAGCCTTTAACATGACACAAAAGAAAGGAAATGATAAAAAAATACAATATGTGTTTTTTTTATATGTATAAAAAAAAATGTATTGTTTATTTATATGTTTATATAATGAATTGTTTATATATATATATATATATATATATATATATATATATATATATATATATATATATATATATATATATACACATATATATATACATATATATATATATATATATATATATATATATATATATATATATATATATATATATACATATATGTATGTATGTATATATATATATATATATATATATATATACACAATATATTTATAATAGCGTATTATAAATATATACATATATATATATATATATATATATATATATATATATATATATATATATATATATATATATATATATATATTATATATATATTAGGCCGGGTGAATAAAAAATTGTACACAAGCAATTGCTCTGAGTAAAAGTAAAAGTTAAAAGCAAATGCTCGCCGCAATAGCAATTGCTCAAAAATGTGTGAATAAAGTTTTGCTAATGCTCGCAAGCAAATGCTTTTGTGTCGGAGTAAAAGCTATATGCTGTTGCGGATATAGGTAGCTTTTTTAACTTTTAATTTTTAAAAATGGCTTCTTCATACCAGATTTCAATTGAATCAAGTGAAAATAATATAGCTAGCCAAAGTTTTAACAAATGTGAAGATGAAGTTTTTATAAACATACTGTGCGAATTGCCAATACTTCTACAAAAAAGCCAAGTTCCAAATGTTAAAATAAAACGTTAGAATAAAGTAAAACAAAGCATTAATTTAAATTAATTAAAGTATCTTTATACATTTCACAGCAACTAAAATCTATTTTAAAATGTCACTTCTTTATGTTTTATTTCCAGTTTATTATGTTTCATTTTATTTCTTAAATGTCAGTTATAATCTGTTTAAAAATATTTCTAAGATTTATAGCATAATAAAAATGTATTACCAAATAATGCATATTTTAATAATATCCTAATAATGAACATTTACTACATAAAAGTATTATCAAATAAGTTATTAAGTCATAAACATATTATAACTGACATTTGAGAAACTTTTGTTTATTTTACTGCAAATAAAACTTTAAAATGTTATGTTAGCACATCTTAAAAATTCTTTAAAATAGTTATTTATCAAAGAAAACTTTGAAAGTATATTTTTAATAATATAAACAATACAATAAAATAAAAATTATGTATGTTGTTTTTAATTTGTTACTAATAAAAAGACATTGTACTTTTAAAATTTTCATATTACAAAGTTGATAACAAAAAAGATGTTAATTACATAATTCTCTCTACATAAGTCTCTTAATTTAATTTTGCCAAAGCAATTTTATTTTTACGCTGCTGACCAAGTAATCGAAGTTGCTGTTCATTTCCTTCTTCAATTACAGGAATTTCTTCGTCATCTTCTTCAACATCTTCATCCTCAAAATCTGGATTGTTTAAAGCTTTTGCAATATTGTGCAGTATAAAGCATGCAGTGATTCATGTAGCTATCATCTCTGGCTTAATTCTTACCTATAAAATTATTACACAAGTTACATTACATTAAAGTAGTGGTACAAATATTACTCTCAATTTATTTATCAGGAAAATAAAAAAATTAACATAAAAGCCTTTTCTATTAACAAACTCATCACCAAATTCTCCATAGGGTTTATCGATTCTTATTTGGGTGCAATCAATAGCTCCTATTGTACAGGGAAAGCCTCTTTTATTTGCCCATGCCAGTTTTGCTCTTAAAATTTGTTTTTCTGTATGTGAGAAAACAATCCACTGAGAAGCCTAAGTCAAAACTTTTTGAAGTGTCAAAGTAACAGTTTTTGAAACAGTACTGCGATGAATCCCAGTTTCGTTTGAAATTCTGGTTTGGAAGCTAGGGTTTGCTAGATAATGTAGTGTAACTTCCATTCTTTGCTTGGTTGTTAGTGATCCTTCCCGAGTTTCATCACTTACATCCAAAAAGTGTTTTGCCACCCACGTAACGTTATCATCCGTAAATCGAAACAATTTATGGTATTCATTTGAAGCTGTTGGTGGTGCCTTTCAAGTATTATAGGATTTAGTTTTTCGTTCTGGAAACATTTGGGCCATTTAAAGACGTATTTTGAGATGTATTTTTAATGCAACTAATATGTTTTATTATTATGTTTGTTAATTACTGTTCACTATATCTAATACCTTGATTGTATAACCGATTACATTATGCAAATGTATTATTTACAATTTATAAAATGTGATAAATTTGCAAGTACTCTTTAACTACTCTTTAATATAAACGCGCATTCCATTCATCGACATTAGGCTGCAGTTTTTATTTAATTATAATACTCAACGTATGCAAAAAATATATATATTGAATTAAATACACACAAACTTAGAAAGACAGCATGCGCAACTTCATTTTTGCCAAAATTATATTCCAAAAAAATAATTGTGTCAAAAACATGCTAGTATAATTATAACTAAATGCATAATGTAAAAATTAAAACCTAAAAGTTAAATATATACATACATATATATATATATATATATATATATATATATATATATATATATATATATATATATATATATATATATATATATATATATATATATATATATATATATATATATATATATATATATATATATATACATACATATATATATACATATATATGTATATATATATATATATATATACATATATATGTATATATATATAAATATATATATATATTTATATATTATATATGTATATATATACATATATGTATATATATATACATATATATGTGTGTATATATATATATATATATATATATATATATATATATATATATATATATATATTATATATATATATATATATATATATATATATATAGTCAAAAAATAGTAAAATATAGTAGTAAAATAATAAAATGTCCAATTATCAAAAAAAAAAAAAAAAAAAAAAAGCAACTTT
Organism: Hydra vulgaris; assembly: GCF_022113875.1. NCBI lineage: Eukaryota > Metazoa > Cnidaria > Hydrozoa > Anthoathecata > Hydridae > Hydra > Hydra vulgaris. Next base: position 67,610,042 of record NC_061157.1, read on the forward strand.
CATAGGTGCTCGTAAAATTAGTAGCAATTGCTCGCTGTTTTTTGAGTTGTAGCTTTTTTATTCACGCACTTTTCTCATATGTGAGCAATTGCTAAACATTTAAGCAAAAGCTCATGAGTAAAAGCTTTCGCGGAAAAAAGAGTAATTGCTCTAAATTTTTGATCACGTAAACTTGAGCAATTACTCCAAAAATGCTGAGTAAAAGCAACTGCTCTTTTTTATTCACCCGGCCTATTGGCGCAGTGTTGACTCACCCTTAAGTTGCTATCTTTATGTTTATGTTCTGTCTGAACCTCTGGCATAGTGTTGACTCACTTGTAAGTTGCTATCTGTATCAGGCTTGATCGGGAAGCGGGTGCTATCGCACTCGATAAGTGACCACGGAAATAGTATTTAGTTGCAAAAAACTGGTGAGATTTTTTAGTCCTTTTGAAAAATTTAAATTTATGTATGTTTCCTTGTTTGTCCGCAAAATAATAAGTTCATTTTATCGTGAATTTTAAAATTTTTTGTTTTACGGATTTACATGGAAACATACATAAACTTGAATGTTTTCAAACATCTCAGAAAATAAAAAAAGAATATTCGCATACACAAAAAACCCGCCAAATCTACAGACAACTAATTCTATTGGTTCAAAAAATACTAACCAAAATTTCTAGAGTATTCAAAAAATACTAACCGAATGTCTTGAGTATTCTGTTGAAATATTTTTAAAACTTGTATTTTTTGAATTTTGTTGCGTTTTTGTTGAGATTTCTAGCATTATATAATTATTTTAAGAATATACTATCAAATGAACTATTATTTTAATTCTTGGAGCCACATCTACAAAGCTATAAATGTTTTAAACTAACATTATTTGGTTACAATAATAAATGTTTTAAATTTATGTTTTAACTTGTCAACATTTTGTAAATATATTATAGATTTTATTAGTATATTCTTATTTTTTATATATAAGGGATGTATTTTTTATGTATGTAATGTATTTTTATTTATGTAATTTTATCTATGTGTTTTTTATTCAAATGTTATATTTTAAAGCAATTTGTGCTATTGAAACAAAAATACTTTCAATAATAGCTGCGTTTTCAATAAAATTATTAATAATCGTCAAAATTAATACAGAAAATTTTAACCACTAATCCATTTTCCTCAGTGTACCCGATAACTGATTCTTTCTCCCAAGAAAGAAAAGTTATTAAGTTCTTAGAAATTGTTTTACTAACTTCACTTATTTTTGCTTCAGCCATTCTTACAAACTCGTTATACTTAAAGTTACTTTTTCTGTTTTAAATACTAATTAAAATTATAAAGCCGACTCACTAAACATCCCCAGCGGTATTTGAAGCAGTTCCGCTTCCTCCTAACAAAGTAATTTAACGTTATTTGTTAATTTCTATCGAGATAATTGAACTTCTACAGTAACTCAATGATATAATTATTTCATTTGTTTATCTTACTAAGAAGAATTGTTTCAAATGTGTTGAACTTTTTAAACTACGCGAAGCATAAAACAGTTATTGAAAAAACGTTTTTATTTATAAATAAATCATCTGGTTGAATCTTGTTGAATTTTTCAGGGCCGGGGGCTGCATTATTCTGGCGGATTTTTTATGTGCCAGTGTAAAAATGACTAAAAAAAATACCGAATGGTCCTCTTGACTATTTCCCATAACACTGTGAGTCCTGGGGCTACAGCCCTACTACCCCCACCTCACCTCCTCAATCCAGCACTGGAAATAAGACATAAGTATATATATATAAATTATATATGCTCTTTGTTAAATCGAAGAACATTTGTTTCTTTATATTTGTTACTTTATATAAAAAATGTTGCTTAATTTTATAAAAAAAGTTATAAAAGAGCGATGTTTCAAAAATAATTGCTCTAATAAATTCATTTTGCTTAAAGTTTTTTCGCGTTAAAAGCTATTGTTCTTTTTTTAACTGTCTCTCATCGGTCCAGTTAATCTTAATGCGCTTTTTTGTTTGTTTTTGAAATGTTCTCAAAACGACTAAAAAACCTGGCCGGTTTTTTGCAACTAAATAATATTTCCGTGGTCAATTATTAAGTACAATCGCACCCGCTTCCCGACCAAGCCTGCTGTATGTTTGTATTCTGTCTAATTATGTTTATATGTAAATTTGTGTTCTGCCTGAACCTCTGGCGCGGTGTTTACTCACTCATAAGTTACTTTATGATGTATGCATTCTGTTTAAACAAATAAATGTTTTGTTTAAATATTTAAATCTGTTTTAATGCAGTGTGAGCTCATTAACTAACTAACTAGACACTCCAACTATTAAACTTATGCTCACCCTTATCTCTAGTATTTTGTTAGATGTAATATTTTTCCTAATGCATTTCCAAAATATCATGCTCAATGCTTTAAGGTGCTGTTTGCAGGAAGTAGCTTCTTTTAATTACTCCGGGTCAGGTCAGGTTCAAGATCATTACAATCACCCTACTACTGGTATTATGTAACCCAGTACCACCTGCACCATGCCCTGCTGCCTTGTAGAGTGTGCTTTTTCAGGCAAAGATGAGTAGAAGCAAACTTAGACGTAAAAATCCCCTACTTTGAGGCTCTTGGTTAAATAAGGCTAGAGATAGTGTCTCGATAGAAGTACTCATCATGGGCAGATATTAACTGCTTCTAGCTACTATCTTGTCTAGGCTAAGACTTTAGGGGTAAGCAGAATAATTAGTTGGCCAGTCTCAAACTCCTTCTTCATCTGTTAGGCTGGCATAGAAGTAAACCTGTGTTACATTGTTTCTTGCCTAGGATGATGAATGTTGGATTTTCTTGACTTTTCTCATAGGTTTTTGCTTGTGAATAATTAATAGTGGCTATGCAACTCTTTCTGTTATTTCCTAATGAGGGTACAGCTCTCAAACTCAGTTAAATGGTTCTGAGACAGACTGGTAGTAAGAGTTTCCCAAACTTTGTGGTAGCTCTCAGAGAAGCTAATTCCATCAAAAGCTCTCAGAGAAGCTGATTCCATCAAAAGCTGCAAAATATCTGAGTATTAACAGTGTCATGTTGCGCATGGTTTATGTTCGTGTTAATGCTTTTAATGTGCATTGTTGAGGCCACATAAAGAACCCTATGTTACGACTTAGGGTTAATTAACAGGACTGAAAAAATTGCATAGTTCATTGCTTGGGAGGCCATGCTTTATCTATGAATAAGTCAAGTTCTCTTTAAACTTAAATATTTAACTTAAATATGTAATAAAATTAAATAAAATAAAAAAAACAGAAAGTTATTTAAACATGCTTTTTTTTAAGAAAAAATAAATAAATATTTGTCTGCAAAGTAACCTTCTATCAGTTGAATTCTTCCTCTTACAAAATTCACAAGACTTGCTTGATCTCTGTAAGACTAATTTAAATTGCACTGTTCCTTTTTTAGATCTAAATGTTGATAGGTTCTATCCCTTAATTTGCAAAGACTCCAATAATCACATGCTTGCCTAGGGGATATACTTATGCATTAATTCACCTGTAATATTCTGAGGATGATGTTATACTAAGAACTAAATACAACAAAGTTTAAAGCATGCAAACCGCCATATTTATTTCAAGTAATAATAATAACACGAGACATGTGTGTATTATGCCGAACAGGGATATTACATCTTCCTTCTTAAATTTTTTTTTTTTTTTTTTTTTTTTTTTTTTTTAAAGTTTAAAGATGTGTATATTTATCATATAGCTAAACAAGTTCTTTATAATATACACTGTTAAATGAAGTCTCTCAATAGGCAGATCTGTTTTTAGTCCTTAGAGATCTTCGCAAGTCAGGCTGCGGTTCAGCCGATAGAGTTTCAGGAATACACGTAACTTCTATTTTGTTGTTTGCTGTTTCCTCATTTGATGTAGGTGTGTTAACAGCCGGTAAATCGTATGGCAAATCAAGTTGTTCATGCTGATATACTAGTGGTTGCTCATTGGTTTTAATCAGATGTTTACGATTGCGTCGATATACTCTTCCGTACTTATCAACCACGTTGTATGATCTGGGTAATGTTAATTTTTCTTTAACTGTCACTTTCTTCCATTTTCCATCTTTTCTCATACGGGCAGTGTCGTTTGCTACGAGATTTGGGAGTTCAGATGCGTTTCGATCATAGTATTGTTTTTGATGATTTCTGGACTTGGTGATCCGACTATAAGCATTTACAGGAACTGCTGGTATAAGTAAGTCATGGTGGACAGGTAGGGTTGTTCGCGTTCTTCTGTTCATGAGAAGTTGGGATGGGGAGTAGTCCATACCAGTGAGAGGCATGTTGAGGTATTCTAGAAGACCAAGCTCAGGGTTGTCACATTTTTTTAATATTTTCTTTATAATTTTTACGCCCATTTCATTGAGACCATTTGATTGGGGATAGTTTGGACTTGATGGAGTGAAGTTAAACCCATATTCTTTTAAGAAGTTAAGGAATTCTGCACTGTTGTAGGGGTTGTTATTGGCAATGAGACTTGAAGGTATTCCGTGACGAGTAAATATGGTTTTTATAAATTTGATTACAGAAAATGCCGTTTTGTCAGGAATGACACTGTTTTCTATAAATTTAGAAAAGTAGTCTATAACAATTACATAGATTTTTCCATGCAACTCATATATGTCTGATCCTACTTTACTCCTCGGTAAGTCAGGAATGTCGTGTTGAATGATTTTTTCCTTTTTGTTGTTATTACGGTATTTAAGCCATTTATGGCTATTAAGTATTAGTTTATCAATGTCGCTTGTAAGTCCTGGACAGTAAACAACGTTTCGAGCTCTAGCTTTCGTCTTTTCGGTGCCAAGGTGTGATAAGTGAAGCTGTGTTAATATAAGGGGTCTCATATCAGTTGGTATGACTATTTTATTTTCTTTTAAAATTATTACCTCTGCTATGTGTAAGTTCTGATGGTCCAATATTTCTTTTCTTTACCACAGAGCATTTGTCGGTTTCGGGGCCAACCATAAGTTATATAGTTTGTTATTTGAGAGAGCACAGGGTCAAGTTTAGTGTTGTGCTGCAATTGTTTTAGTCTATCTGTTGATATTGGCAAATTTTGAACTAAAGTGTGGATCATAACGCTGCAGTCCTCATTTAGGCTATCATCCTCGTCAAAAATGTTGAGGTGAGCACGTGATAAAGAGTCTGCAATGTGTAGATCTTTTCCTGGAACATATTTTACTATAACTTGATATTTTTGGAGTCTTATCAGAAGTCTTTGTATGCGAGGTGGTGCTTCTGACAGTGGCTTGTGCAAGATATATTCAAGAGGTTTGTGATCACTTTCTATTGAGACCTGTCGCCTATAGGTATATTGGTTGAAACGTTCACAAGCAAAAACTATTGCTAAAAGTTCTTTCTCTATCTGGGCATATCTCTGTTCTGCTATGGTTAGACTACGAGAAGTATAGCTGATCGGGTGACCTTCTTGCATAATACAGGCTCCTAACCCATGTGAAGATGCGTCTACCTGAATTTGAACATCTTTTGACGTGTCGAAAAATGAGAGTACAGGAGAAGATGAAAGAACCTGTTTAATTTTTTCCATAGCACTGGTATGTTCATGGTTCCATGACCAGTGTATGTCTTTTCTAAGCAGCTGGCGGAGGGGAGCTGTTATCTCTGACATATTTGGGATGAATTGTTGCAGGTAGTTGACCACCTAAGAGCCATTGCAAATCTGCTTGACATGCAGGCAATGGGTATGCAGATATGGCTTTAGTTTTTTCAGGATCAACTCTTATGCCTTCATGGCTGATTATGTTGCCAAGATACTTGACCTCAGATACTCGAAATTGTATTTTTTTTAGGTTGAATTTGATGTTTCTTCCACGAGCTTGTTGTAGAATTTGTTGGAAAATTTTATCATGCTCTGTATCTGTTTTAGCTCCAATAATCAAGTCATCGTGGATAGCCAGAACATTAGGGATATCACCGAAATTAAGTTCAATCATCTCTTGTGCAGCATCCGATGCGCATGATATGCCAAATGGCATGCGGTTGAATTTGTATCGGCCATAAGGAGTGTTAAATGTGCATAGCTCTGAGGAAGGTTCATCTAGTTTTATATGCCAATAGCAATCAGCCATGTTTATAACAGTGAAAACTTTGTTGCCGCAAAGTTTGCTAGAGATTTCTTATGTAGATGGAGTGGTTTTGTATTGTCTTAGAACAGACTTGTTTAGTTCTTTCGGATCAATGCATAATCTTAAGGATCGATCTTTTTTCTCTACGATGACCATTGAGTGTACCCAAGGTGTCGGTTTAGAAATTTTTGAGATAACTGTGGCTTTTACTAGAAGATCAAGTGTGCTTTTAAGTTTAGGTAGAACAGTCATTGGTACTTTCCTTGGTGCATGAATGACTGGGATTGCATCTCTAGCAAGTGCGATATGATAGTTTCCTTTAACTAAACCAAGGCCGGTAAAAACATCACTATAATGTTTTAAGATGTTAGTTTTATCTATTTCAACATTGTTAATGTTTAGTATTTCAAGAGATTTGCAAGAACTTAGACCAAGAAGTGGTTTTACGTCAGACAGAGATACAACAAAAAACTGACACACTTGTGAAATGTTATTCTTTTTTATAGTTAGGTTGCATATTCCTAGTACAGGAATATTGTTTCCACCATATGATTTTAGTTGAGTTATTGTTTTTTTGAGAGGAGATCTTCCAGGAATAGAGTTGTAGATGTTGTATGGAATAACGTTACATTGGGCTCCAGTATCTAATTTAAATGTTATATTTTTGTTGTTGACTGTAATATTTGTTGTTAAATCGTCAGGACATTCCACATGATGAATATATAACTCTGCAACGTTGAGGTTGACTTCCTTTTGATCAACTTGGTCTACACGATTTTTTATATTTGATTATTTATAGAATCTGCCTGGATTGTATTTTCAAGGGCTTTTAATTGTGTTTTTGATGTTTCATATGCTCTCATGAAACTGATTGTTTTCTCTAGAGTAAGCTCAGTGTCTCTAAGTAGTCGTTCTCTTGCAGCTTTAGAGTCAATTCCACAGACTACTCTGTCACGTGTTAGGCTTTCTTCGAGGGTTCCAAACTTGCAGGTTTTAGCTTTATTCCGTAAATCGATTAAGAAGTCAGTAAATAGTCTGCTGTCTTGCATACATGTATTGAATAAATAACGTTCATAAGTTATGTTTTTTTTGGGGCTGAAATAACATTCAAACTTTTGAACTAAAGGTGCTAATTTATCGTTCTCTTTGATAGTGAAAACAAATGTATCATATACTCTTAAAGCGTCCTCGCCAATCATACGAAGAAAGGTGGCACATTGGATATCTTCATTCTTGTCATTGACTCCTGAAGCTATTTTATAAAGATTCCATCTCTGTTTCCATTTTCGCCAGTTTTCTGAAACATTGCCATTTAAATTCATGGCCTCTAATGGTCTAAGTTGTTCCATTTTATTTAAAACACAGGTTTACTTCTGGTACCATGTAATATTCTGAGGATGATGTTATACTAAGAACTAAATACAACATAGTTTAAAGCGTGCAAACCGCCATATTTATTTCAAGTAATAATAATAACACGAGGCATGTGTGTATTATGCCGAACACGGATATTACACACCTATTTGTCATAAAGTCACGTTTGAATCACTTGACCATTCTTTTATGTGCTTCCGCTTAGCACCTCTCCACTTGATCACCTTTCTAATTGTTTTTTATTGTTTTCCTTTTTCTCAAGACAGCACTCTTTTAAATGTACATCTAAAAGATATTCATCTAAAATTACATAATTTCTGATCATATTGACAATATCCTTTCTCTTTACTTATCTTAACTCCTTAATTTGGGTCTTGTCTTATAAGTCATGTCTTGTCAGTTTCTTCTTTTTCTCCTTTAAGTGGTTCTGCCATGCAATTATCTTTATAAATCTTTCCTCTTGTATTTCTCCTTTGAACTCATTCTATCACCGAACTACTTACTACTACCCTAAAGCTGACTGGGATTATTTTCTTAAGGCTGTCCTTAGGCTGATGTCTTTTCTCTCTCCGCTAATATATCCTTCCTACATAACCTCGTGGATCCAAGCAGGGATTTGAAGATTTTATTCTTTCTTGTCAGTTCCGAGCCAAGTAAATTTAGTCTTGTAAATTTTAAGTCCAACAAAACTCAGTTATTTACAACAAACAATTATCCCAATACTGTCAACATTCCTATATTGATAAATGGTGACCCTCTCACTGAGTTCTCTTCTTTAACCTTCTTAGATTATTGTTCACTAATAACCTCTCATGGAAACCATGCATACAATTGATTGTTAAGTTAGCATGTTCTAAGGTTGCTTTTCTATATTGCATTCACCATTTTCTTAACCCTGATTCTATTCTCTAACTCTACAAATCCCTTATTTTTTCCTGTATGGAATACTGTTGGGCTGGTTTTTCTAATGATGTTCTTTCTAGACAAGGTTTAAAAATGCATATATTATGTCTGAATAATTGAGACATAGTTTTACGTCTTAGACATCCTGCCTAAAATAGTCTTTAAATTTAAAGTGTACTTAAGAATACATATTTGAGACATAATATCACCCCTCCAATATTAATTTGAGATGTTATATTGCATCTGAAACGTAATATTGCAATTGTATATATATATATATATACATATATATATATATATATATATATATATATATATATATATATATATATATATATATATATATATATATATATATATATATATATATATATATATATATATATATATGTATATATATTTATATATATATAAAGTAAAAAATTCCAGGTAACAAAAGAAAAACTATTCAAACTAAGATGAGTAAAATATATTTATTAGTTAACTTTTAACAAATATTCTAAAATTTTTTCTCTAATACAGAAGGCCTTTCATATAAAATCTTCAGCTGTGTATGAGATTTACAAAACTATCAAAATTCTTTATATTAAACTTCCTATAAAAAGTTAAAAAAGGAAGTAATTTAGGTTTATATAAAAAAAACTATAACTAACCATAATATAGTAAAACTTGATTTTTGTTGGAAAGAAAATCTTTGTAAAAGAAATGTAAAAATAATTACTTTCTATTTACATGTTCATTTTGTCATGTCCCTGTTTATGTAGGTGATCATAAATAAGAAGTAAATTCTCATTTGAAAGTTTTAACATAGGAAAGAATTTTAAAAAAGGTTCATTTTTATGGCAATTGAAAACATGCTGATCAAATTTATCTGAACCAATACCTGTTCTACAGGTATAGATGTGTAGATTAGTTCTTAACCTTAGATTATTAGTTTTACCAATGTATGTTGTTTTTCCATCACATCCATTACATGATAGAAAATGATAATTTTTTACTACATTATACAGCGTTGATATTTCTAACCTTTATACTAGTATTTCTCATGAACTAGGTTTAGAAGCAATTAAATTTTGGATATGTAGACTACGTGATGATATACCTAACAGATTCTCGGAAGCTTTTATTTTAAAAACCATGAATTTTATTTTAAAAAATAACAATTTTACTTTTAATAATGAGTTTTTCAATTAATTAATCAGAACAGCTATGGGAACAAAAATGGCTCCACCATATGCTTGTTTAGTAGTAGGATATCTTGAAGAAGTTAAATTATTTCCTAAAGTTTTACAAATTTCTTCAATAAAATTGAATGCGAGAATATTCAAAAAAATTTCAAAAGATACATGGATGATGGTTTTGTTGCTTTATTAAAATCAATTAATGTTTTTTTTTAATTAATTTTTTATAAACCTACAAATTCCCATGATTATCTAAATTACAACGGCCATCACAAAATTTTTTTTTGCTATATACACACACACACACACAGATATATATATATATATATATATATATATATATATATATATATATATATATATATATATATATATATATATATATATATATATATATATCTTAAGCCTTCCCAGGAAAGGCGTGCGATTTTTTGTTTCGTATGACCACACGCGATTAGATTATTTTAGAAAACGTGAACACGGCCGTTTGCAAGTTTTATAATAATGCTGAAAAAGTTTGAAAAACAAAAAAACAAAACTAACAAAATAAAAAGAGATTGAAATAGAAAAAAGAAAAAAAAAACAGTCTACAATAAAAAAAATGATTTTCCTTTTCTTAATTTTTTTTTTTAAGAGGATAGTAAAATGAAATATTGCAATGTGTTTGTAAAATTTATTTTTGTAATTTTAATGTAGCAACAAGGATTGAATTAAGCGAATGCAAAATGCAAAATCTGGAAAAATATCTAGCATTAAAAATTTTAATTTATACAAAACTGTGTTCCTTGTTTATAAGAGGAAATCAACTTAAATTTGTTAGCGAAAAAATAAAAAATAAAACAATAAACTTACGATTACAAAAGTAAGAACATTCTAGTCACTAACTGCATTACAAAAGTAATAACACTATAATAGTGTTATTACTTTTATAACGCACTTATAACTTTTAAAATCCATTCTTTGTCAAGCAACATTAGTATTCCCAAATTTTAATTGAAGTAGAAAAATATCTAGAAGAATAAAGTGGATGTTCAAATAATATTAAAACTTAAGTAACTTATAAAATCGTGACAGACAACTTTATGAAAACGTGTCGTATTAAAAGTTTAGCATATGAAAAACGTTACTAATGGACCGTAAAAATGTGCATTAATTTTAAAATTAACCAGTAAAAATATTTTATTGGTTGATTTTAAAATTAACGCGCGTTTCTACGTAACACTTTCCATAATGCTATACTTTTTATAAAGTACTTTTTTATAACGTTGTTTAAGTGATATGTGAAAGTTCCTGTAGTTTTTAATATTATTTGAATATCCGCTTTATTTTTTCTAGATGCTTTTCTACTTTAATAAATGTTTGAATTAATAATGTTGTTTGAACAAAGAATGAACTTTAAAAGTAATAAGTGCTTTATAAATGTAATAACACTACTATAGTTTTATTACTTTTATAATGCAGTTAGTGACTAAAGTGTTATTACTTTTGTAGTCATAAGTTTATTGTTTTTGTTTTGTTTTTTATAACTTTCTCACTAGCAAACTTTTAATAATTTGCTCCTTATAAATAAAGTACACAACTTTGCATGAACTAAAATTTCAAAGATCTAATATTTTACCAGAGTTTGCAAATGCGATCGTATAATTTAACTCTTGATATAAAATTGTTACATTATAATTATACAAATATATTTTACAAACAGATGACGATACATATTTTCTCTTTTCTCTTTAAAAGAAAAAACACATAAAATATGGGAAAGTCATCCTTTAAGATTGCTCATAATGAAACAAGTTGATTAATTAAAATTAAACATATATAAAGTAGAAAAATATTCCTGCTGTAAATTTAACTCCCAGCAAAAATAAAAAAATTTATTTTGAATAAAATTTAATTGCAGAATGTAAGGACCTTTTTTTTTTTTTTTTTTTCGCACCTACAATTTTAATATCGCAAAAACGCTGTATGAAATTTTTTCCTGGGTAACACCCTGTATATATATATATATATATATATATATATATATATATATATATATATATATATATATATATATATATATATATAGAGAGAGAGAGAGAGAGAGAGAGAGAGAGAGAGAGTAATCAATTAAGATGTAATATTACATCTCAAATTGAGACTTCAATTGAAACATGAACTATCATAAAAAAATCTATATTTGAGACTTAATTAAAATCTCTCTCTTTTTTTTATGTTCCGTTTCATCTCGATTTATTACATTTTTGTAAACCAATCAGGTTTTAAAAAGGTAACTAGTTGAGGCATAGCTTTGTTAATTTAAACTTTTTTTTTTGGTGAAAAAGTAACTAATTGAGATGAAGCTACTTTACAAAATAAAATAAAACATGATAAATACCAATATATTATTAGTAAAAAAATATTTACTGCATTATAAGGTTAATTAATTTATCATTTAATTAAAAATAAGAGAATATAACCTTGTTACCGATTGTAACCGATTGAGACGTACGTTTAAAGTGTTAAAAAGGTATATGAATATATATAGCATAGCTTTAATATATATTTTATTACTGTTCTTACTTTTACTATTATTATTATTATTATTATTATTATTATTATTATTATTATTATTATTATTATTATTATTATTATTATTATTATAATAGAACTTAATTGTATAATTAACTACTACTATTAATATTATACTATTGATGCTGTATTTTCAGATACTTACTTTATATTAGCACCTGTACTTTTATATGTGTGTTAATAATAGTAATTTGTGTGGTAAGTAATCTTAAGTAAGTCTTGTTTAAGCAGCATATAGTAAGCATAAATAAAACTAAACAAAAATTACCTGAGATAATACATCTGTATCTTGTTCTTCTGAAGTTAAAAAACTGGTTTTTTTATTGTCATTGTGGATAAATTTTTTGGATTTATCTTTTAACAATAAATTTTCTTCAAATTCATTTTCAAAAAACTGTCTTACTTGACTTTTAGGCACAGAACATGAATCTTTATTGAAAATATTTCTCTTTTGTATACTACTACTTGAACCCATCAAATTTTTTAAAACTATTACATAAAATATATATCTAAGGAGTAAGAATATATATATATATATATATATATATATATATATATATATATATATATATATATATATATATATATATATATGTATATATATATATATATATATATATATATATATATATATATATATATATATATATATATATATATATATATATATATATATATATATATAATATGTTAGTGTATTCTACAAAAAGAGAGATCAATGTTCTTAAAGAACAAAGCACTTTCTTACTAATGAATGATGTAATACAAAAAATTAGAAAGTATTTTTTGTATTACATCTTTATTACATTTTTTTATTTACTCTAAACTCAGAAGTGTCTTTATTTTTTTTTTAAATGTTATTATTCTTTGTATTTTGGAATCTTTTGGAGGCATCATCAAAAAATTAATCATTGTGTCCATAACATGTTTTTATTTCATGATGCACCCTATCAAATCCACAGATACAATCATTTTTTACAATTTTTTGATAAGATGAATGTTACTTTTCTCATCTTTTAAAGTCATACCAGACACCTGTCCAATCACCATGTACTAAACATCATCAATCTTTATTGTTTATACATCGCTGCCAAACACCATGATAATCTAGATGCATGTGATGTATAAATTTTATTTAATCTTTGCTAATGCATATTTTACTGTTAGAAGTTGAGGTAATTCCTTAAGATTATCCCAGGTAGATCATACTCTTGCACTTTATACCTTTTTAGATTTATTGGCTGACCTAATTTAATCTCTGAAATAACAAAACTTATAACACTAAAAAAGTAGTTTGTAGTTATAAATAAACTACGCACTACTTTTTTGCTGTTCACTTTAATCTCTTTTTTACTTCTCTGTATTTAACAAAAGCATTTTTTCTAAAATAATGTTTTCAATAACACTTTATATACCACTAAATCTTTTGTAATTTTATTCCTACCAAACTGTACACAAAATATAGTTGTTTTCTATATATTGTACATAATCACTTCCACATATTTTTAACTTAACCATGCTCAAATTTTTTTTATTCATATTCAACACTTAAACCATAGTACTAATTATTCTTCTATCTCTTCAATCAAGCATGAATTATCTGAAAAGAATAACTCCCATAGTAAATCATTACTGAACTCTTTGAGAGATTCCAAAATAGTAAAAAAAAAAAAACTTTATTTTTATTTAAACTTATTTTATCAAAACTATATTTCTCTATAACTATAATTAGTGTCTGCTAAGGTTGCACCTCTTTATTGAGCTCCACACTTTCTTACTTTGGATTTTATTTTCTATTTCTATAAATCTCAAATCCAGCCTTGTATGGAATACTTTTGCCATAACTGGGTCGGATCTTTTAATAATGCACTTTCTCTTTTAAACAAGATGCAAAAATGCATTGTAAACATATTTGGATATGCTCTTGCAGGCGACCTCCAACTATTATTACATCATTGTAATGTTGCTTCTCTTTCTCTTTTCTACAAATACTATAACAGATACTGCTCTAAAGAGTTAGCGTTTCTTGTGCTATCTACTAAAATTCATTCTCGTGTTTTTCATCATTCAATTAAGTCTCATTCTTTTTCTGTGACTGTTCCTAAGTGCTCCAAAAACTCTTATTCATCTAGTTTTTTTCCTCAAACAACAGTTCTTTGGAATTCACTTTCTTCATCTTGCTTTCCTGATTCATATAGCTTGCAATCTTTTAAGTTGTCCGTCAATTGTTATCTTGCTCTACAATCTTCAATCTTTTTTTCCCAGTAACAACTCTAAATAGTAGTTGCTTGCAGCCTTGTTGGAAGAAAAGATTAAAAAAAAAAAAAAAACTCTTTTGCTTTGATTCAAATTGTAATAATAGCAAAAAAATTATCTTTTGCTTTGATCAAATTGTAATAATAGCACATTAATACTCTTAATTAGTTTTATTTTAAAATCTTGCTTTAAAAAAATTACAGTTTTTATTTAAAATTTAATGTTTAGCGATGGGAAAGTAAAGGAAGTTTATTTTAACAAACAAAAATTTTTATATTAATATAAATTTTCAAATTAAAGTGGCTCTAGTTTTGGAATTTCTTTTAAAATTAAGTATAGTTTTTACTTTTAATATATAAACTAAAAGCATTTTTTTAACTTAATTTTTTTAGCTTAAATAACGAGGATTTATATCTATATGTAAATTAAAAATAAATATAACTAAAAACCGCTGTAAACCATGTATTTTTATTTATATATTGTCCCACAAAAAAAATCACTTTTTTTGAAGTTATTTTTTTGTTAAAAATAAAAAACATTCCGCTGTTGCCATAACAAATAAAACTAAATACTGGTTGAGCGAGGCGAATTAAAAGCAATGTTCTTTCTGAAGCAAATGCTAGCAAATTTATTTCAGAGGTCTAAACACGAGTTATGCGTAAAGATGGTAACTTTGTTGAATGGATCGCAATGCTAAATTTATTAAAAAAATAGCGGGAGATTTTTTAAGCGGTGATTTTCTGTACATTTTCTGTAGCCATTTTGATTTTTGAATTACCTTACTCTGCGAGAGAAAACTTTTGTTCTTTTTTGTTTTGTTTATTAATGAAATTTAGCGTTGCGTAATTTATGGACGATCCCTAAAAAAAATCAGCAAAACGCAAAAACATCCGCCTGTCCAAATACCCAAGGTATTTGGACAGGCGGATATTTTTTCTCCACATGATCATGTTTTTTCTTCATATGATAGTTAGGCGGAATTTCAGCTCGTGTTCATAAGGAAAAAATTACTTTTTTCCATATGAATACTTTACGTTTTTAAGATCACGTGGTGTTTATTAACAAATAATCATTCACGTTAATTTTTAAATTAAAAACTAAAAATAAAAGTTTAATAAAAACTATTTCGATTTACAAAAAATCGTTTGTTAACTTTTAACTTTTACTATATGCATATTAACAGTGGCGGGCACAACGCCGTTAATCCGTTAATCGCTAATTATCTTTTACTCAGTAGTTTGTCAGTTTTACGTGAATAAAAACCTAAGAAAAATTTCTAAAATTTTTTATTCACCAATTAGTGGGTAAAAGTAATTGCTTTTTTATATACACCCGGCCTACTAGTTAGCTGTTAGCTCCCGCTAATATTTTTGGCCGCTAATATTCGTTAATCATAAAATAAACTCGGGTGAAAAAGTTCAATACTGCCATACCATCAAGTGCGGTTGTTGAAAGGTTAAAGATTAAAATTTTATTTTTTAAAACACTAAAACTATTAATTAAATTTCATTTTATGTTTGTATTTCACGTTTAATTTTTGTTTAAAGTTTGTATTTCATGCTTAATTTCATGTTTAATTTGTATTTTATGTTTAATTTCAGTTTTAATCATTTAAAAATAGCAAAGGTTATACCAATATTTAAAGGAGGAGATTTAACTAATATTAACAATTACCGTCCTATATCCATTCTTTTTGTTTTCTCAAAAGCTTTAGAAAGAACTTTTTATAATAGAGTATATACCTGTTAAATAATAATCTCATATATAACAACCAACATGGTTAAAAAAATTATAGTTCTACGGAGCATGCAGTTATCCAGTTTTCAAGAAGTATAACTGAATCTTTTGAAAATTCCCAATATACTTGGGGAGTTTTCTTAGATTTAGCAAAAGGTATTTGATACCATAGGTTATGAAATTCATATAAAAAAATTATAGTATTATGGAATAGCTGGTAATGTTCTAAAATAGATTACTAACTATCTAAGTAATTACATGCAACTTGTGTAAGTTGATTCAAATTGGCATAGAAATTTGCTTGATATAACATGTTGAGTACCCCAGGGATCAATCTTAGTACCCTTACTATTTCTTATTTACATCAATGATCTCTATAAAGCCTCAAACTTAATGACCATTATGTTCGCAGATAACATAGGGTAGTACAAATAAAAGTAAACTTGAACCTCTATATCGTCAACAAAAACATGCTGCATACCTTATTAATTCAAGGTAGCACATTACTCATGCCACGCCTTTCCTAATTGACATGAACATTTTTAGTATATACGAGCTGAATATTTTCAATGTTTTTTGTTTTATGGTTTTAAAGGTAAAAACATTATCTCCTGAACCCTTTCCAAATTCATTTACTTCAAAAGATAGACTTCTTTTCAATATCTATTCAAAAATGTATTTCCAGAAGAATTTTACAATGGTTGAAGAAAATATAAATTAAAAATAAAAATGCGAAGGTCTTTCGCGACCCTCCTACGCTACTATATATATATATATATATATATATATATATATATATATATATATATATATATAATATATATATATATATATATATATATATATATATATATATATATATATATATATATATATACATATATATATATATATATATATATATATATATATATATATATATATATATATATATATATATATATATATATATATATATATATATATATATATATATATATATATATTTATATATATATATATGACAGAACGGAACCGAACCCGAACATTATTTGTTGCTGAATGAACTCAAATCTTAAAATTGTTGGAAACGATCCGAACCAAAAAACGGTCCTCACCCTAACCAAACCAGAAAGAGATTTATGGAAGTAAAAATTTTACAATTCGTACTATAATAATGGACATATTATATTGTAACTATGTAAAATTATATATATATATATATATATATATATATATATATATATATATATATATATATATATACATATATATATATATATATATATATATATATATATATATATATATATATATATATATATATATATATATATATATATATATATATATATATATATATATATACATATATAATATATATATATATATATATACATATATATATATATATATATATATATATATATATATATATATATATATATATATATATATATATATATATATATATATATATATATATATATATATATATATATATATATATATATATGATTTACCAGCGGCGGCGCTAGGCAAATCGTGGACTTCGGCGAAATTAGCTTTGCGAGGCCCCTATATGTAAAAAAAACAACTAATAAAAACAAACCTTGATTTGGCCGAATCTCCGGGCTTGAATTTTTATTAAGCACTATATTTTATTGAAAGTTATAACCACAAATCAGAGCTGTTATTGTTAATAATGTTAAACATTTTAGTTTGTACCTAATTTTGATATAGTTATTTACACTTATTTGTTTTTAATATTTAAATATTAGGTTTCATTATAAGTTTCAAAATTTAGATTGAAAAATTTAGGAGGAGCATATACGTTTTTTTGTTTATTATGATATGAATTAATAACAATAATTACACGAGCAAACACAAATTAAAAAAGACGAACTTTTCGGCTTTTAGCCTTGCTAAATCTTTTTAAAAATGCTGTTATTTTAACTTCAATGAACAAAATGGATAAAGCAGATATTCTTTCTTGGCTCATCGTGCTTCTTAAGTAGGACTTAATTAGTTTTAACTTTAAGAAATTTCTCTCAGCAGACGTTGTACTTACTGGAATTGTGAGCATGATTCTGATTGTTATGTAAAGATTTGGATATATTTCTTTAAAATTATTTTCTAAAATGTACTGTATAAGTTGCTTTGAATCATTTATATTTTCTAGTAAAGTGGATTTTAAAATTTGCAATTTTTTATAAAGTTCGAAAGCATCTATGTTGCTGTTTTTACCTTCCCAAATTGTACTTAAATTATTAAAATGCTTGAGCAGGTCCGCTCTTGGCAAAAATTTCAAATAATTGATATCGTAAATAAAACCAAAACAACATAAATCGACATTCAGTGTCGACAATGACTGCGTCTGTTATTGTGTTGAAAACTTTTACTTTATACTGTGTTTCAGCAGATTGCATAGGTTCATCCATGCGTTCATTACCGAACATTCGTTTTTTTCGTGCTATTCTTTTTTCCTTAAATTGTGACTCAACTTCATTTCAAAAGCATCTGCAACGCTTTTCTCAAATCCAGTATCACGGAATTCTTGAATCCAAGTACAAAATGAACGTAAAATACCAACAGCAACTTTTAAGTTTACTGGAATCGATTGCCATAGTTTACTTATATTATTTACATGTAATAAAATCACACGTGTATAGCAACAATAAATTCGAAAGTTAAAATTTTTTTCAAAACTGTTTTGCAGTTCTTTAGAGTTTCCGAATTGTCCGTTTTATTTTTAAAGTCATTCACACATTCGATAAAACTATCAAATTGCAATAGTATAGCTTTTACTGCTCTTCTTCTACCCTCCCGCCGTGTCTCTTAAAGAGGTTTTAGTGTTAGTTTCAATTTAGTTTTTGTAAGTTCCCAACGCTTGCTTGACTTCGAAAGGAGTACATAGATTTTATTAAAAAAACCAAAAAATGTTTTTGCTGTTGTAAAAGAATTAGCTGCATCTATAAAAGGTAAATTCCAGTTATGACATCCGCACGGTGTGAAGAATGCTCTTGGATTAATGTTAAGTATTTTTGCTCTGACACCTTTATTAATGCCTACCATATTGGCGCCATTATCATACCCCTGTCCTCGACAATTTTGTATATCCAGACCATTTCTATCTAATTCTTGTAATATGGAGTTTGCTAAATACTCTCCTGTAGTTTCCGTAACGACAATAAAATCAACAAAATGTTCCTCTATCGCTCTAGTTGAGGAATTGCAAAATCTCAATATTATTGACATTTTTTCAAAACGACTTGCATCTCTGGTGCAATTGAGCATTGTATTTTTCTTGTTTAACTCTGTGTATAATTTCATCAATAACTATTTCAAACATCAATGCAATTAATTCATTTTGAATGTTGTGGCTTAGATAATTTTGAGCAATTTACTTTTCATTAGTTCGTTGCAAGTACTCCTTTAGCATCAGAGCATATTTGGATAATAACTTAAATAAGTCTATAAAGATACCACTGTTTCTGCTATTGTTTAGGTTAAGTGATTTGCGATGACCTCTAAATGCCAGATTGTGTGAGGCTAAAAAGTTTGTTATATCAACCAATCTTTGAAACACGATGTACTAATATTTTTGAGATTATCTAATTAATCCCTCATTTTTCTCATTTATTGTTTTTCCGTTTTTAATTCTTTTATAAAATTCTATTCATTTAACCATGCACTCTATGTGTCCCTGATTTTTTTCATGTTGATGCAATATCCGACTTGGATCTTTCCAGTCACAACATCCTTCTTTCACCATCTGAGTCTGTGTATGCGAAAGAAGTCTACAAGGAAAGCAATAAACTTTATCTTTTGACAAGGAGTAAACTAACCTGCGGTGTTGAGTTTCGCTGTTAATCAGTTTTTGAGTAAAATGAAATTTAGAAAAATTTCTGTTATTTGTGTCTTTAAGGTAACTTTCATTAGATTTCTCTATATTTTGATGGAGATTGTTTTGAATCAAGGCATGACGCTGACAGTCGGTTATTGGAAATGTCCATTTTCCCGCATCTAAGTTTATAAATGTTCTTCCTATATCTCTGTCTCTAGTTGGTTTTCCAGGCATGATTTTGGACTTATATTTGGATTCATGAAAAAAATTATAGTAAGGTACTTACATGAATTTTAGGTTTTGATTTTAAACTATTTTTTACGGTATTGACTTTAGGTCAAGATAGTCATAAAAGAAGCAGAACATATTTAATTAACTATTTAAATTTACGTGTAATTAACTAAAGAGTTAAATTTCATTTATAACAGTTTGTAATATTCACATTGTTTTTATAACAGATTGTAGTTTTAAGGATTAGCTGCACTAAATGCTTAAATAACTGCATTTAGTATTTAATATTTAAATTATAACTTAATAAACTAAGTTCGTTAAGTTATAGAAAAAAACTTAACTTATTTTCGTCAAAACATTATTTTTAAACAAACTTATTTTCGTCCAGCAAAGCAAAATAAGGTATGTAAAAATATCATCATTTATAATTAAGATACAATATTTAATTTTTTTAGTATATTTTTGCGAGGTTCCTTCATGCGCGAAATTGTCGGCAGTTGCCGTCGTCGCCGACGACCTCTGAAAGAAAATCATATTGATTTTATCATCAGAACCTTTACATTATTAAAAACAAAATAGTACAATAAATATTACTATAAAAAAATAAATCATACTATAAAAACTGCAGTATAAATCTAAAGAATGACCATAATGATATATCTGTAATAATAAATCCATAATAATAATCATGTATCTTTAATAATAACAACCACAGTTCTTTAATTTTTTTTTTTTTTTTTTAATATATATTTCGCTGTTCATATAATAATCAAATAATAAAGTTACAAAGAAAATTTTACGTTAAACAAAGTGTATATATATAAACAGACAGGGGCTCAAAGAAGATCTGGATGACTGGTGTCACTACAATCTTTTCATAGAGCCCCTTTAACAATAATATTTAAAGCCAAATATCTTTAAAAAGTTTACAATAAGATATATTACGTAAAAACATAAATTAAAAACTCCGTTGCAAATATAAACGATAAAAAATTTCAGCCAAACGAAGATTAAAAATAAACACGCAGAAGCATGTCAAATATATATAGTTAATATATATAAAATAAATAAGTAAATAAATATATATACATGTGTTTCAGAGATTTAGGAGATGCAATTTTATTTGTCGTTTAAAAGAGAAAGTGTTTTTCAGGTTTTTTAAACTGTTATTTTCTAATTGATTTCATAATGACGGGCCTTGGATTATAATTGAAAATTTTGACAGTTGTGATTTTACTCTACTCAAGTGATAGTTATGATTAGTATTTGATCGGAGATTGTATTTTTGGGAAACAGCCGATGTAAAAATATTAGAAAATACTTTTGGCAGCAGGTTATTCTTATATTTATACATAAAAATTAATATTTGAAGGGAATTAAGTTTTGATATATTTAGTACACTAATGTATTTCATTATAGGGGAAGGATTTTTTAATCTGTTTAAATAGTTAATAGCCCTACATGCATGGTTTTGTATACTCTGTAATTTTATTAATTTAGTTTTGTGTGTGTTTGCCCAAACAATATTAGCGTAGGAGAGATGACAATAAACAAGACTGAAATAAAGCATTCGAAGCGATTTATAATCAAGAAAGACTCTAGATTTATATATCGCACTAATAGCAGAGGGTATTTTTGTTTCAACGAGACTAATATGGTTTTTCCATGACAGGTTCTCATCGAATAAAAGTCCCAAAAACTTTGTATGATTTACGCGATTTATTTCATTTTTATTAATTTCCAGTTTTGGAAGCCTTAACGGAAGATTAATCGATTGTCTTATTTTAAGGAAGAGAGTAAAACTTGTCTTTTCACAATTTAATGATAATTTATTAGCTTTAAACCATTGGTTAAAACTTTCCAATTCAGTGTTCATTGTATCGAATAATATTTTTACATCGGAGTGGTTAAAGAATAAATTTGTATCGTCCGCATACATAATTGACGATATTTTATGAGAAGCTTTATTCATATCATTAATATATATCAAAAATAATAAAGGCCCTAAGATTTACCCCTGAGGGACTCCGCATACAATATCAAGAGCTTCTGACTCCTCCAGGACAACATACTGTTTTCTATTAAAAAGATAATTTTTTACCCACTTATACATTAGGCCTTTAATACCGTAATGTTTTAACTTTGAAAGTAATATTACGTGATCCACAGTGTCAATTTAATAATAAATCTATAATAATGATCCATAATAATGATCATAATAAAAAACCATAATAATTAATTTTATAAATCTGTTATAAATCAAAGAAAAAATATCTATTAATATAAATATTACCATAAATCTCAAAAATCAAGTTTTATTTCAAACTAATAGTAATTTAAAATGTCTCCATAGCAAGAATAAAATCTTTTAATTTATTTTTAAAAGCAGAAAAACGAATAAAAAGATCAAAAATTAGGCAGAATTATTTTGTTCCAAAGGTAAGGTGCGCGATAATCAGTACAAAAGTTTTGTTCTACAAAATGATTCATTTAGCAAATCATTATTTCTTAGTGAGTACTTATTAGTAAGTTTCAATGTGAAAAGGTCCTTAAAAACAGGTAGGGATAAATTTTTTAAACATAAAATATTAAAGACGTTGATTATTTTTATTTCACCAAAGAAAGGTTTTAAATGTGAACAGCGATCCATATATATAATTACGCAAATTGCATGTTTCTGACTGAATATATAATTTTTTATTTTTTTTTCAATATATAACTTATGACTATCTCTATATACATTTTTTAAATCTCGTACTAAATTCAAAAATTATTATGAATCTCGTACGAGGTTCAAAAATTATTATTTCACTCGTAATTAGCGATAAACAATAATTGGCTGTTAGCGCCAAGAGCATTTTTTTAATTTAACGATTCAACGTTAACGGTGTTAATTTTAAAATTAGCGTCAGATCTGTTAACGAAGTTTAATTTTACGTTAACTGTGTCCACCTCTTAGTTAGTTAATTTATAATTAACTAACTAAAAAAAAAATTTCACCTTTAAAAACTTTTCTCTTTCTTTTTAATGTTAATTTACCTACCTAAGGCCGAGAAGACCATTGCAGTTGAGGAGACAACTTTAGTTGTGGCTTCAACCCTCTATCGGGCCGCTGCGTGAAAAAAAAGTTGAGCGCGGTACAACCAGGGACGTGGTGGGGATCTTACTTGGAATCTTCTCGCTTATAAGGCGAGCACTCTACCACTACGCCACAACCGTATTAAGACCTTAACTAAAGTAAACATTTGTCTTATAAGACAAATGTGAAAGTTTTATAAATACATATAGTAGATTTGAAAATCAAAAAAATCCTATTAAAATTGTGTAACAAAGCTGTTCTTTTTATTTTATTTTTTTTAAATTTTCATGCTATATTTTTCTATACAATGTTCTTCTATCCGAAGGTATTGTTGGCTTAGCATAGGAACAGCCACAAATAGTCATAAGACTAATCCAAAGTAGCGTCCATTATTGACCAACGCTTTAGCGTACCGAAGTACTACTCAAGCGCTGAGTTGGCGGTGGCAGAATTTGATCTCATATCGTTCAACAGTCCGGATTTAAACTTTTTGTTTAACGCTCTAACCAACTGAGATATCCCGACACAAGTTCAGTCTACCTGGGATGGTATTCGACTTGTGTTGATATGAAGAATTTTCACCCCGCCTAACCGGGTTCCCGGTAAGTCATAGGCAAGATTACGCCAAGGCAGGGTGTATAATTTTACTTTTTTTTTCTGTAGTTATTTAGTGCTTTCATAAGTCCTTACAACCTTATCACAAAGCACCACGGGAGAGCATTTTACTAGAATTTAACAAAGCCAAGAAGTGACATTGGTAATAAGGTGTTAAAGTTATTGGTGTATGAAATTATTGGTGGACGTGTGTTTCAGGTACTCCTGTAATAAAGTCTTATACCAAAAAAATGTGATGAAAACCATACCCTAACCAAACTCTAACCCTAACGTTTAGGGTTAGACTTAGGGTTTAGCCCAGGGTTTTGGTTAAAGTATGGCTTATAGTAAAATAAACTTTTTTGTTAAGTTCAGGGTTATAGAATGGTTTTCAATAAATAGTTTGCGTGACTAAAATAAAACGTGACTCGTTTTTACGGACTTACCAAAGAGGGTACCTGAAATACAGGTCCGTCAAGTTATGTATTTTATATATAACAACTTAAGTAACTTTTTGCTTAATAAGCTAATGTGTTATACCAAAACACCTATTTCACATTTCATATTTGGATTCTTTACTAATGAGACCGTTAGGTCTCATTAGTAAAGAATCCAATGATCGAAAAAATTCAATTTCAGAAATAATGAGACCGTTAGGTCTTATTAAAGCACTTAAATAACTAAAAAAAGTAAAGTACCTTATCAAAAAGCAGTTATTTAACGAGGTGTAAAAAGGTACGCGTTTTCATTTTAGCGGTTCTTAGAGACAAGATCAAATTGTTTTCATCAACTTTTATACATTTGTAATTCTTTTTCTTTTCTATGAATAAAATATTTGTTTGTAATTATTTTTGTCTCAATTAACCCAAGAACCTCTTTAAAACTCATCGTATAAATTTCAAATTTGAACCTGAGTTCTTGTTATCTCAACCGCTAAAATCTTTCTTTGTACACAAAATCTTTAAGTTTAGATTTGTTTGTACTACAACAAACAAAATTGCTAATACTACCAGCACCAGTAAATACACAAGCCACTGCTTTTTAAATCTAGATCAACAACATCTAGTACCAGCATACGTTGTTTAGCACTAGTCAACTCGCCTGCAATCAATCTTCAATAATGTAGTAGGTACAGTACGAGGGAAGAGGGTTATAAATTGAGGGGGTGAATTCTTAAAAGTACCGACTGGCTTCTTAAAAAAGAAAAAGGTCCTCAAAACTGTGGAACATCCCCCCTCCCCCAAAGAAGGTGATTTTCAATTTATAGTCGGCTAATCTTATATTTGACACAATTTAGGCGGGTAAATTTTAGTTTTGAGAACCTTTTTTTTTTTTAAGAAGCCAGTCGGTACTTTTAAAGGATTCAACCCCCCCCCCTCAACTTATTTGTATAATCGCTTATGTTACTAATGCATGCCATTTTTTGCTTACAAAATATTTATGTAAACTAGAGTTAAATTAGAGTAAATTGGAGATGGATAGTTTTTTTAAGACAACAATAGACAAAACATATACGAGTTTCCGTATATAATTTTTTGGAAATACCCAGATGAACACTAACAACGTGCCTATCGTTAAATAAAAACTATACCGCTAGAAAAATAGTTACAAAATTATAAACCAACAAATAGTTGATTCTTTTAGAATAAATATTTGCTGAATTCAAAAGAGTTAGTTTTATTTTTAAACGCTGAAATATTTTTTGTATACACAGCTTCCGAGGTCACATTGTTCCATATTTTAACCACTTGGTAAGAAAAACTATATGTTCTTGAGTCCAAAAATTTTTTGTGTATTTTATATATATGATACCGGTAGTAGTTATTGCTGTCAATTGCAAAGAATATTGATCGATGTTAAAAAAATTGTTGATCAAAGACTCAAAGACCATGCAAATATAAAATAGATGACTGATCGGATAATCGTTGGAGGGATCCGAATGTTCTCCAGAGTTTTTAAAAATTGGAACAACAGATGTCATTTTCCAGCAAGTAGAAAAATAAGGCTCAGTCAAGCTTTTTTTTATTCAATTTTCTCTTAATAAATAATTTAGAGAAAATTGAAAAAAAAAGAATTAACGGGGCTCGGTGAGAAGACAGCCAATGTCTTCTTCTTGCTCCGGCCAATTTTTATAAATGTAATATGTCTTTATTGTAAATATATGAAACAGCAAAAAAAAAAAAGGAGAGAGTTTTGGAGAACAATTTTGTAAGACAATGACAGGAAAGTTCTTTAGACCACAAGCCGTAGAAGAGTTTAATTGAGATATGACTTTAGAAACGGGAGCTGGAATGGTTTGTCTAACAATAAATTAACCTGTTTAATTGGAATTGAAAAAGTAAAAAATCAAAGATTTATAAAGGTCATAGCATGGTTAGAATCACTTAAAGGAGAACAAAAAGAAACTAAACACAAGCTAGGGTAAGAGAAAGAGTGATCAATTTAATCAGAAGTTCTTCGGTACTTCAGTGGTACCCCAAGAAATAAATTAAAGTTTGATTGGAACTAGAGCACACTTATTTTTTACAACATAAATACATAATTTAAAACAATTTTCAAAAATGCTATCAAACTTGAAAATCTTTGCCTCGATTACTCAAAAAACTGAAAAAAACTGAAATTTTGTGAAGTAATTACTCAAAATTTACTAGTCATTTTAGCATGAAATTTGGAACATTCTTTATCATAAATCATTTGAGAGAAAAGAAATGAAAACAAATGAGTATTTTAGAAATTATGCATGAAACACTATAAAGTAAGCGAGATCTAAATCTATTTCAAGATCTAAAATGTATTGAAAAAAAATCTTTTCTCAAATGAGTTTTAATAACATGAAGAACAATCTGTGAAAGTTTTTTTGCATAATTATTTAAAAAGTTATCACGCAAACTTTGAAAAATAGTGAAAAAGTATATTTTGAGATTTTGTGATATAAAAATTAAAATTACTCAAAAAGCATAAAAATATATATATAATTTCTGGAATAAATATATTAAAACAAATACCTCCACGTTCATATGATATTTTTTTTTAGTTATCTTAACTTTATTTGAGTATCCTTTTTTTAAATACTATTTAATTGTTTACGTCTCTTTATTTCTTAAGGGTACCACCTTAAAAGAATTTTTTTTAACTATTTCTTTACTGTGGAAATGAATTAGATTCAAATTTTGCAAACATATCTCATATTTAATAATTTGGAGCTATTTTTTGAATTAATTTTGAAGATAATTATAATGATAACACCTTCTTTGTTATATACCAAAAGAAATCTTAATTTAACCTTTTTGTCTTCGTTTTTAGTAAAAAAATAGTTGTCAACCATGACAACAGTTGTAAATGAAGATATGTTTCTGGATGAATTTTTTTTTATAAGAAAAACGATGTATTTATTTGTCAAGTTTCTGTCAACAATAATGAAGCTGGGAAAATTTGTGACGCGCTGATTTATGAAAAACGAGTAAAAAAGCCTACCTCAAAGATGAAACATCACATTAAAAAAGTCACGGAACACTTTTCAAAAAAATTGCTCTGGAACAAGGCTAAAAAAATTCAAGTTGCTTTTGAAAGCGTTCTTGATACAAAAGAAACAAATTCTTGGAATCTGTACCGACAATGGGTCAAACATGGTGAAAATAATAGAACTTCAGAAAGTTCCTGAAGATACTCTTTTGTTGGTTTAAAAGAAACTCAATAAACACTGTTTTCAATTTTATAGATTCGAAAAAGTTGGTGAATTTTTTCTACTGGAACTTGCTATATCAATGTATTCTAAAAAAAATCAGTTAGTATTACTACTTATTAATATTTAGATTACAGGTTTTTTTTAACTTCCATTTATACTTGTATTTTTGGCTTTTATTTTTTTGATTAAAAGTTTAAAAAAAGTTATTTATATTGTCATAAGATAAGTAACTGATGAATGCAAAATATAGCTGAGTTAGTGTAGATTTGTCTAAGATTTGACAGGTTTTATATAAAATACCAATGTTTTTCGAGATATTATTGCGAAAATATTAAATATGATCTCTCCAGTATAAGTTTTCATCTATTAAAACACCATGTAATTTTTTTGTGAAAAAGCACTCAATTTTGATGTTATTTATATATAGCATTAGTAAGGATGTAGGAGTATAATGAAACTTTCGTTTAGAATGGAATAAGGAAAACTTTTTTTTATCAATGTTTAAAGATAAACTATTAACGTTAAGCAAGTATATTATGATATTTGTTCCAGTTCTTTATTTGCTACTTGAAATAGAAAGATAATGCTACTGTGAGAATAAAATAAAGTGATGTCTTCTGCAAACATGGTAGTAGAAATTATTTATTTATAGTATTTGATGCTCTATATAAATCGTTGACATAGATTAAAAACAGTAGAGGACCTAAGATGAAGCCTTCAGGAACCCCACATGATATTTTAAGTTTTTTATCTAAAAACCGTCACTTAAAGGTATGAATTGATCAGTAAAATAGCTGATAAACCATTTATGGTATTCATAGCATATTCCATAATATTTTTGTTTTTTTAAGTAAAATCTGATGATTAACGGTGTCAAATGCTTTTGACAAGTCTAGGAATATACCTAAAGTGAATTTATTGTAAGAAGATGCTCCGCTGATTAACTAATTGTATAAGTGCATGCTTCGTTAAGTAATTTAATCGAAAACCATATTGGTTACAATAAAGAAGGTTGTTAACATTATTACATTACCTTTTAGCTCTAACAGTTTATTTTTGAAGTATGTAGTTCTAACTATTTTTTTAGTTCTTTCATATAAATGTTTGTGCTCTAACTTTAATTCGAATTTTGTTGCTATGAATTTAATCATAAATTCATAGCAACAAAATTCTCTAATAAAAAAATTGCGCTAAAATAAAATAAAAAAGCATTTAAAAATGGCCGAAAACTATTTTAACATTAAAACCTGTAACACACTATACGCATTTTGAAATCATTTGTATTCCGAGGTTGGCCCGACGTCGTTACGACGTTAGCACGTATTTATAAAATTGTCCAACGCTTCCGACGTCGTTCCGACGTTGGCCCAATGTATGCGTGCTAGCTGGATAGGTCTTCTTGAGACACCTAAAAAAAAAAAAAAAAAAAAATAATCAAATCAATGAAATAAAGAAAAAGTAAGTTACTCGTTAGCAGGTGCTTCTCACCATAAGAATGAAAAATAATCCGTTTAGTTTGTTGTTGTTGTTGTTGTTAACTTAATCATTAACTTTATCAAAACAATGTGTTAGTTTAAAGATATGGATTATATTGCATCATAGGCGCTTTTGTAGTATTAAAGATGTCTCAAAGTCTGAAAGCCCATTTTGTTGCTTTGCGTTGAATAGATTTAACCAAAGCTATATCAGTTTTTAAATAGAGTGTCCAAAAACACACTGCATGTTTGAGGCGTGGTTTTATAAATACTTTATATCATTTGAAAGCCTTTTTATTCGTAAATGAAAGTGAATGTCTTTTTAACCATACTAAGAATTTGTAGAGATTTAAAAAAATTGATTGAATTGAAAACTCCCCTTGAGGTTAGATGTAAAAGTAACTCAGTAATCAGTAATTTGGGAGTGATTTGAAACCACGCACTTTACGTGATTTGAAATCATGCGCTCAAGTAGATTTTCTTAGGCATTGATTTATACATTGATTATACGGTTGGTTTGACCGTAACGAATAACAAAGCTTTTTTTTAATCTTTAAGTTTAGCAATCTAGTGTTTTAACACTCGTATATCAAACGTAAACGTTCCCTCAGATCAACGAGATTAGTCTGCAATAATATTTTTGAATAATATTTGTTTAATTTAAACCATTTAGAAATTTTGATTATTTCAACATTCACGCTGCCAAAAAGTGTCATAATGTTGTTATGAGAGAAAAGTAAGTTAGAACCATCAGCAAATATAATGGCCAATAGGTTAGAAGCTTAAAAAAGGTCATTAATATATAAAAGTCATTGAAGAGATATTAATATCCTTGTAGAATACTTGAGGAGCCCACATGTAATATTTTAATAAATAAGATGACATTCTCTCATCCGTATAAACAAGTTTCTTTCGATTATTTAGATCACCAATTAACCAAAACAAAACGGCAATCTGCTGTTTGATCGTGTGTTTTATCATCCAAACTTACTTTATAAAAATTTTCATTCTGTATTATTAACCTGTTTTGGATATATATATATATATATATATATATATATAAAATAGAAATTAAAAAAAGATGGCTGACGAAATTGACTATTTGGTAACTTTTAGACCCATGGATATTAGGAAAAACTTATTTACCTCGAAAAACATATACTAGTAAAAACCTATAAATATCGAAAAATCGTCTTATAATACATTTTCAATTCCGTAACACCTTCACTTTTTAAAAAGAATATCATGATCAATATCAAAAAATTTTGCCAAATAAATGAAACCATCCAAAGTAAATTAAGAACTTTCAAATCATTCAGAAATATTTCTAGTAAATTGAAGAATTACGTGTTATTTTTTTAGAATCCGTATTGACTGTTGTATATCAAACCATTGATAGTAATTTGGTTATAAATTTTGTTGTGCAAAATTCCTTCTAAAATTTTAGAAAATGCAGTTACTAATGTTCTCAGTTGTCTTTTAAAGTATGACTTTCGCTAGTTTTAGAGCTTGTGGAAATATTCCTTGTTTTATTGATATTAAAAAAATATTAAAAAGTATATCTTTTAAAACATCGAATTAACTTATAATAATAATGCTATCACTAACACCAACAGAGCTTAATGCTTTGTTAGATTTTAACATTTGAAAGGCATTTTTAAACTCTTCAAAAGATAGTTCAAATGATTTCAAGTAATTGTTTAAAGGGAAGTATGTAGATGGTATTTAATGTAAAAAGCACACTAACACATCCACACACACACTACGGGCATTTGTTTTTAGAAGTTACGTTCTAAATGTCTTTTAAACGTTCTTTACGTATAAATGTTTAGAAGACATTTAAAAGACATTTAAAATACATTTATAACGTAACTTTTAAAAAAAAAATGCCCGTAAGGCACACTCAGAAGTTCAATATTTTTGAGGACAATACAAGACTTTTCTACTTTAGATTAAAATGAAATTAATATTCAAAAAATTGCCAAGCATTTTTTTAAGAAGTGGATAAATTTGCAACTTGTAGATAATTTTTTAGTTTTTAATAAAAAAAGTTGATATTTCCAGAAAAGAAAAGAAACTGTTGTACAACTTTGACACAACTCTAGTCCACCGACTAACTGGAATTACATTATTTAAAAGTCTATTATTAAAAAATTCCTTCACACTAATTTAAGATCGTAAGATCACGTAATGTAAAAATATATATATATACATATATATGTTTTATTAATGTCATATTATTTACAAATAATATTTAAAATTTAGTTTACCTTTTAATTATAAAAAATAAATAATTTGCTTCGTATGATAAAAATTAAATCAGCAAATATTCAAAAAAACATATAAAAAAGCGCTTTAATGCAAGTTATAAGCAATGCTTAGAAAAAGTTGTGCGTTGGTGCAAAGTTAAATACAAGTTATAGGTGTTTAGAAAAAGTTGTATGTGCTCAGTATATAGTTATAGGTGTTTAGAAAAAGTTGTATGACGCACAGTTAAACCTAAAAAGTTATTTTAAAAATTTTTAGTATACAAATAAAAGAGTTTAATTTACAACAGATAAAGTTAATGTTGGTTGTACTGCCTTTAAGATTGCTTCTTCGGATAACATTGCAACCGGGTTTGATAGCGTTGCATTAAACGTACTCTTCATTAAAGTATGTCTTAAAAGCGGACTTAACTAAAAATAGATAAATAAATTAAAGTTTTATAAGTTAGGGTTTTAAACTCGACTACATAGCTAATGCTCATTTAAGACCAACTAAATATTTTTTTAAACCTGATAAGTTCCAGGCCCAGGAACATCACATTTAACCGATTTGAAACGTACTTCCTTTGAAACTAAATTACCACCAGGTGCTGAATGTTGTTTCATATCGTACTGACCTGGACCTAAATATATTTAAAAAATAAAATAAAAATGGTATTATATTATTTATAACAGGAAAAAAAAAATATTTTTAGATTTAGATGAGTTCTTGAGGTTCTTTCTTGGACAAAAAAAAATTTGATGGGTCCTAATACTAGAATTTTTTTTTTTAGAACTATGTCAACAGCAAGGGCGTTTACAGGAAATTTTTTGGGTAAGTTCAAAAAAATACTGCCCTCCTCCGCCTCCCTATTTTTTTAGAGAGGGAGAGAGGGTAAGATTTTGACCGGATTGAATGTATTTTATAAAAATATTTTAGTTCTTAAAATGACTTGTAACATTAATAAAATGGTCACTAAAGCTCAAAATATGATTTTTGCAAACTATTTTTGAAAATACTTATTTGCCGTATAATATATAGAGGTTAAAATTTTTTAAATGCAAGATTTTGCTGTGTAGTTTTTTTATATAACTTTACAAATAACTTTTAATTATAAATAAACTTTATAAATACTTAGAGTCAAAAAACTTATTGCAATAACTGTACAATGCAAAATAATGTTTTTAAAAAGATGTCTGGCTATAAAATAGCTGTTTAACAAAAAGCAGCTTAGACATTTTTTGAAGTTATACTTTTATCTTATTTGAATTTTATTTAAAACACAATTCATAAGTATTTATAACAAACTTGTTAAAAACTTGTTTACTATCTATAGACTAAAAAGCTAAGCTAAACCATTTAGACTTTATCTACCATTTTGATTTGCAACATCTACTTACTATTCTCTTATAACCTTTTAGACACCTCAATAAAGAAAAGGTTTGTTGCTTGTAATGTTTCAGTATTATTAGATTAAAATTCATTTTTGAAATTCAAGCAGTTAAGTGAAATTCAACTACACTTCCCACAGGTCAAATTGATTATTAGGTTTATTTATTATTTCCAAGCCTTTGGTTCGGAAATAATAAATAAACCTAATAAAGCCTTTGGTTAAACAAAAGACATTAAAAAATATGATTTGGTCTTCCCAACTAGTATGACAAAATATTGAATTTCTACAATTGTTTTTAGAAGAAACTGAATATAAGAAAGAAGAAATTAAAAATTTCTTTAAACTCAGTAATCAGACAGTCTAGCAAAGAAACAGTGATAACCAAATTAAAATAATCTGAAGTGCAATTTTTAGGCTTGTTAAAAGCATATTTGGAGGTGTTGATTAATCATATTTCTAACTATAGAGACAAAATATTTTAATGCTTGAATAAGATTTAAACTATAAAGAATATCATTATTACTTGCTTGCACCATCATGTAATTAAAAAAGTTATATTAAAAACATGTCTTGTTATACACAGTGCAACAATAAAATCAAAATTTGTTATTAACTTGAGTAGAAGAAGCAGTAGCAGAGGCCGCACCATTAATGACATTATTTGAGACAGAAAACTTCAGGTATAAAAAACTTTTGTAAAGTATCCATGCCACAATTTCACATTTCATAACATCCAAAGAAAAATCAGTAATAGTTTTATATTAAAATACTAAATAAACAAGTTTTTCCTTAATGTGGTTTATCATAGTTCCTATTATAATTATCATGATTCTCATAAAGGATAAACAATATAGCTAAATAAAATTTATACTTAATAAGTCTAAAGTCTTCTTCTTGATTATCAAAGAAAACCAAGGAACTAGTTTTTATCAATCCAACTATAATTATATAAACAGCTTCTACTTGTAATAACTTTCTCTCTTCCTTTTTCTAATAACTCTCTGTCTTCCTTTCTTGTAATAACTCTCTGTCTTCCTTTCTTGAATCCAAAGGATATTGTGATATCAAAAATTCTACACAACTAATATAATATTCGATCGCCTAACCTTTAAAGGAAATGATGCTTTTCTTTAACATACTTTTTCTTTAAAATGCTATATAAACTTGTGAATTAAGTGACATTTTGAACTAATCATCGGCCATGTTATATGTTTAATAAAATTAATTAATTTAATAAAACACAAATTAAGCAGAGTGTATGGCAAAAGGGAAGTCCGAATTTTATTTTCCATTTTTGAAACTTTTTCTCTCCTTATTTATTACTTAAAATGCAAGTTATTATAATGATTCACAGTCTAGTGTAATAAAACTGGGATGTCTATTGATATATTTTGATATATACTTGTTGTTACTAACTAATTTTACCTCCTGGTGATAGTTAAACAATAAAACTTGATAAAAATTCTACTCAGAGTGTAAAAGTCAAAAGGGAAGTCCAATGCTTGTTCTAACTAAAATAATTATTTTGACTTTTTTTAAACCAATGAAAAAAAAAATTTTAAAAATAAAGTTTTATATAACAAAATAAAATAAGTTAACTAATAAAAAATAATATAAGATAACTAACTTTTAAGTTGAATAACTTAATTAGAAACTTGAATTGACATTCAAGTTTCTAATTAAGTTATTCAACTCAAAAGTTAGTTTAACCTCCATCAAAATATTGTAATTATTATTTAACAATCACAAAATTATGAAACCGATATACAATTATGTTTTCTGGTTTTTAATTTTTTTCCAACTGTTTCAGATAATTAATTGTGCATAATTTGTTTTGTTTTAGCTGTAGTTTAGTTTAAATAGTTACATATAGAAGACTTTTTCAACAATATAATCAAGTTGAAAAACTTTTATTTAATTTTTTTACATCCAATGGCGTACATCCAATGGCGTAGCAGACATCCCCTAGACACGCCCCTGAACAGGGTACTCAAAAGATGCAAAACTTAATTATGATTTTGAAAATATTGTTTATTTTTATTCAAAATTAAAACTATAAAAAATTTTTTTTTTGTTTTTGTTAAAAACCTCTGTTTTCAACATTATTTGCAAAAAAGCAATTTTATTTTCCTTTTTGTGATTTTCTTTTTTAACAAAAAGTTTTCATGAAATAAAATTTTTCTTTTCAAAACTAGAATTTTATTGTGTCTTTTGAGTACCAGGTTAGCATAGTTTAGGAGAAAAAAAATTCTTATATTAAGATTCCATAAAAATCTTGATTCCTAAAGAAATCTCAAGAACTCATTAAAAAAAAAGAAAAAAGTAAGGTTATTTTTTTACTAAAAGACATTGATTCAAAGCACAGGCAAACCTAATTTCAAAAATTCTTCAAATTGCTCCACCCTAAAATACATACATACCCATTGTATACAGTGGACAGGGTTGGGGTCAAATATGTATTTACATTAGTATTTGATTTGTTTATGCGACATTATGATTGCAAAAAGTGACTAACGGAGCTTTCCAGTTACATATACCTGGGAGATATGATAATAAAAACAGATTGTAGATGGTGTTGTTGAATAAAAAATAAAAATCATAAGAAAATATAAAATGAGTGGTAAGACTTTGGTGAAGTAGAAAAATGAAGTTAGGTTCTCAAGGGACAGGGGAGAAACAACTAACACTCTAGTCACTCTTTGTGTAGATCACATGTAACAAAGAACAAATGTTTAATTTACTAATTTTACAGACTGTTGATGTTGACAGGTGTGATAGTGTAGTGATTAGTATGTTGCGTTTGGTCGTCTATTATGGTCTCATTATGTTTTCATTCACTTCGCATAAATAGAAGGCTAAACACGCTAACTTTTTTTACTTATGGGCCATAGACCACAAACCATCACTCTTAGCCAAAGGTGCTACGACCTCATGCTGATAGGAAATGATGTGCTATGAAGTGAGATTTTAGATCCAAGCACATAGTCAGCAAGTGCTGATCCAACGTGCATTGTGGAGTTTCCGAATAAACATGTGCCCGAGTGCCAAATGGTGTCAAAGGGTTGGGTCAAATATGTATCTACATTTGTATTTGGTAAAAATGGGCTAATTTGGCGTATTTGTATTTGTATTGTACTTCATGTAAAAAAATTTCTTAAAAATTTGTATTTTTATTTGATTGAAATGTATTTACAGTTCCATAAACTAGGTTAAGCAATGTTTTTTGGCCAAACTACCAAGAGGTTTGCTGTTCTTTCTTTTAATTTGTAACACTAAAATAAATTTAAAATTTTATTCTTCTATATAGTAGACTATTCTATCAGTCTTGAAAAAATCTTTGTATTTTTTCTTAACCAAAATTACAAATATTTGCATTTGTATTTGGAAAATGCTGATTGCATATATTTGTATTTGAACTTGAAATTGTATTTGGAAATCTAGAACTACGGTATTTGTATTTGATCAAACGTATATGACCCCAATCCTGACAGTGGGTGGCCAAACTATCATTTACATTTAAAATTATCATTTACACTAAAATTATGATTAAACATGGGTTTTGAATACTTTGGTATCTAAAAATGGAAAAACCTAAAGATATATCAAAAGAGATTTCAGAATTTATCTACTTTATTAAAATACCATAATTTCAAAAATATCTGATTTATCATCCATTATACATCTGAATCACTCTCAAAAAAAGACTACACATTTAGTTAATGTTTCTGTGAATACAAGAAATAATTGCTGCAAAAGGCGATTCAACAAAATACTAAAAGCATTTTTGTATTGTCAATTTTCTTAAATAAATGGTTTATATATAAATATATATATATATATATATATATATATATATATATATATATATATATATATATATATATATATATATATATATATATATATATATATATATACATATATATATACATATATATATATATATATATATATATATATATATATATATATATATATGATTTAAAGGATAACATCTTGTGTGAGAGTATATTTATATATTATTTTAAAACATCAAAAATACGATTTCTCTCAACACTTATAATTTTTTATTATGATAGAAATTTTAGATACCAGCTTCTTCAGCTTGTTAAATGTTACAGTAATTAATAAAATCGTTATAATTTAAATTAAAACGTTGCTATTGACGTCAGCGGTTGAATGGCTTCTTTTTCGCTGAAATTTAAAAAATGGCGTCCAAAACTTAGTTTTTACGTATTGACCCTCATCGAGATTAATCCCGCCATTTTTTGCAGAACACATGTTTTGGAAAAAACAGGAAAGTATGAATACGCAGTATATCGTAAAGATGCTATCACTAACATTCAAATTAAGCCACACTCAAATCATGATCCAAATATCTTGAACTCTATTTTTAAAGGATTTCTCCACCGAGCTTACTCAATTTGTAGTAAGTCTTACTTGCAAAATGAAATAAATTTTCTAATCGACGTGTTTATTGAAAATGGTTACGATAAAACTCAAATGATGAATATTGCGCATCAGTTTCAACACAAAAGACAAAATAAAATTACAATTTCATCTGAAATCAATAATTATCCTGTAGTTTCCTTACCATGGGTACCCGGTCTCTCACCAAAACTTAGGAAAATATTCCGAAAAGCTGGTTACAGAGCGGTATTCAAATCAAACCCAAACTTAAGATCCCTGTTAACATCAAAAAATAAATCAAAACTACCTAATAACAGTCAACCGGGAACATATATAATCAAATGCAACTGTTCAAAAGTGTATGTAGGCGAAACAAAAATGAAAGTAAACACACAAATGCATCAACACCAAAAAAGCAGTGATGAAAATAAGCAGCATCAATCCGCATTAGCTCTGCATAAAACATTTTGCAAAAAAGAAATTATTTGGGAACAAACAAAAACATTGAAAGTAGAAAATAAAAAATTTGAAAGAAAAGTTAGGGAAGCCCTAGAAATACAAAAAAACATGTGTTCTGCAAAAAATGGCGGGATTAATCTCGATGAGGGTCAATACGTAAAAACTAAGTTTTGGACGCCATTTTTTAAATTTCAGCGAAAAAGAAGCCATTCAACCGCTGACGTCAATAGCAACGTTTTAATTTAAATTATAACAATTTTATTAATTACTGTAACATTTAACAAGCTGAAGAAGCTGGTATCTAAAATCCAGCGAAAATTTCTATAATAATAAAAAATTATAAGTGTTGAGAGAAATCGTATTTTTGATGTTTTAAAATAATATATATATATATATATATATATATATATATATATATATATATATATATATATATATATATATATATATATATATGTATATATATATATATATATGTATATATATACATATATATATATATATATATATGTATATATATATATATATATATATATATATATATATATATATATATATATATATAAATATATTATATATATATATATATATATATATATATATATATATATATATATATATATATATATAATATATAATATATATATATATATATATATATATATATATATATATATATATATATATATATATATATATATATATATATATATATATATATATATATATATATATATATAAATAAATGGTTTATATATATATACAGGCCCGCCGCGATCCTATATGACGCCCGGGGTCAAAACTTATCTAGCGCCCTGTCATATTGATCTAATTCTAAAAATTTTAGGTACTGTCCAAATAATGATTTTTATTTTTTTTGTTAACTAAATTCTTTTAGAAGCCTTGTTTGTATTTGAAAAATATGTAATTTATATATATCACGTCAAATGTAAAAAAAAAAAAAAAAAAAAAAAAAAAAATTTACTTTTAAAGGCCGAGGGAGTAAATACAGTCGAGGAGGCTTCTATTTATTTTTAAAATAAATTTGAAATAAAAGTAAAAAAGAAGCACAAGTTGACAAGTTTTTGAACTTTATTACATTGCGAGTAACTATGAGTTTTAAATGTAATAAATATTCTAAATGCTTCATGAGAATTCGACTCTACGGGTATAATTAAAAGCAAAATTTGGAATGACCTCATTGTAGCACAGATTTTTTGCAAGATTGTATTCAATAGATATAACTAAGAAATTGGTAAGCCGATCTTGAATTATTGTAGATCTTAATGTTGTCTAGAACAAGCTTTTTTGGAAAAAGCTTGGTCTTTGTTCTGAATAGCTTGGCGTGCTTTAGAATATCCAGATGATGGACCTCTAAAATTAGTATGTCTTCATTTACATTGTTCACATAGATTTGCGCCAAAGTTTTACATTTCTCCTCCAGGCTAGGTGGTTCAATTTTCTTCACTCGACCTACTATTAGATTCCAAGAACCATAGGAAGGAGAAGCTGTTTGTCATTTTTTCTGCAGCTCAAAATCTGTCTCTTATTTGTTGGATTAAAGTATCGAAAGCGGTGTTCTTCAGCCGTTTTTCATAACGCCTTAAGGTAAAAAAAAATCAAAATCAACTTTTTTAGAAAATAAGCTTATTTAGGTGCCTGCAAAGATTATTGAATAATGGTTTTTAAAGAACTTTGAAAAAGTTCATACAAATTATAATTTTCAAAAAATGTTTCTTGTATTATTATACAAGTAAATTTTGTAAAACGTTTTTTGAAAATTATAATTTGTATGAACTTTTTCAAAATTCTTTAAAAATAATTTTTAATTGCGTTTTTCTCGAAATATGTAAAAAGCATCTAAAGGTGTTTTGAAAAATGGGTATACGTTCACCTCAAACTACTTTTCAACGTTTTCTTAGAAATGAACTTCATTCCTTGCTTCTTTGTAAAAAGTTCTCCTCTTCCTTGTCTTTTTTTGAACAAACTTTGACTAAAATCCATAACTAGCTAGACCGGAGCTAACCAAATGTGCTTCATTAATTAATTCGGGTCAAGAATATCTAAATTCATAAGATCCTCGATAGGAACCCTAATAAGCTTTATCTCTGCATCTAAAGTAATGTTTCCTGATTGAAATGACACGCTGACAATTGCTTGGCACGCTTCGAACCAGAAGGTTGTCATGATAATAAACTCAAATGAATAAATCCATTTCTCCAAAGATTTTACGTCATTCAATAGATCAGCAGTTAAATTGAGTTCCTGAAGTTTCTGAAAAGAAAAAATAATTTCTCCATGTTGCTTAACCAACGGCTTCAAAGTCTCAATCTATGCACTCCATTGGTTTTTTGAGTTTTAATGACGAGACAAACCAGTTTTCTTTTTTTCAGGTCAAGATTTGACATTGTATAGAGTTTCCACTAAAAAGATTGTAGAGTAACTGAATTCGGCCAAAATAGTTCTTCATTTCTGCAGAAGATTCAAGGGAATGAACAACATCTAGGTTAAGGTTATGAGCGCTGCATAGCATGTAGAAAGCTTCAGGATTTCTCTGAAGGATGATTGCTTTTACTCCTTTGTACACACCAGACATGTTAGCACTGTTGTTTTACCCTTGACCTGAACAGTTCTTCAAATTGATGTCATTATGATCCTAGAAATACATAATTATCTTGGCAATATCCACAACTTTCTTTTGTTTAAGATTTTCGACCTTAAGAAAGCGCTCCTTAACTACCTGTCTTTTATCAAAACCATTGTAGACAAAGCGGAGAACAAATGCAATTTGCTCAGTATAAGAGACATCAGGCGCCTAGTCGACAAGAATAAAATAGTAAAATACTATATGCGCATCATTAATGATGGGACTGTGGACAATTCTTTCGCACTTTTTTATAAATTCATTTTGGTAACTCTAACTCAAAAAATGCACAATAATTTGTTTATTTTCATGTTGACACTAGAAAACCTCTTTCTGAAGTAACTAAAGGGTCTTGTTGTGCTTTGCGAGTAGCTCTAGAGTTGCAAGAAAATTGCCGTTATTGCCATCATTGATCATTTTTGAAGAGTCTAAAACGACGATTTTAATAATACATGTAATAATACATGTTTACACAAATAAACCATGATTTTTTGTTTGAGTATAATAAAATAAATTATGACATAAATATAAATATAATAATTAACATTCACTAATATACCTCTAAAGCCTGATGCTAAGAAGAGAGTTACATCTAATATGCACTTTAAAATTTCATGCTGCCTGGCTGCCTAATTTCTTATCGATTTCTCTAAACTTAAATCAATCTCGCACTGGTTTCCCTTTTAGTGCTGTTTTCCACTAAATGTAATAGTCTCGATGGATTGTTTTAGTGGCATTTTTTAACTCGATTGATGTCACCATTCCATATTTAACACACATATATATATATATATATATATATATATATATATATATATATATATATATATATATATATATATATATATATATATATATATATATATATATATATATTAGGGTGTCCCAAAAAACAGCATTTTTGAAAATAATCTGCTCTTACCCCCTAAATGTGTTCTATCTAATGCAAAAACACTAGGTTTAAATTTTTTTTGAATAAAAAATATTTTAAGGGGTTCCTCAAGACCCTCGAATATTTAATGGGTCCCTAATATTTTCGAAAAAAAAGTTTTTCAAAAATATGTCAACCTGGTACTAAAATGAAGCAAAATTATATAAAAATTTTAAAAATAATATTCATTTCGAAACAAAATTGTTATTTTTGGTTTTATTACATAAAAAATTGCGTTTTTTAAGAAAAAATGAAAAAAATGCATTTCTAATGTTTTTTTATGATAATTTTGATAAATAAGTTAAAAATATTTCAAATGAATATTATTTTTAAAATATTTATATAATTTCGCTTCATTTGAGTACCAGGTTGACATATTTTTGAAAAACTTTTTTTTCAAAAATATTAGGGACCCATTAAATATTCGAGGGTCTTGAGGGACCCCTTAAATTATTTTTTATTCGAAAAGAATTTAAACCTAGTGTTTTTGTATTAGATAGAACACATTTAGGGTGAGAGCAGATTATTTTCAAAAATGTTGTTTTTTGGGACACCCTAATATATATATATATATATATATATATATATATATATATATATATATATATATATATATATATATATATTTTTTTTTGGTTTGGCTAGTGTCAGACTCCCGAATATGAATTCACTAATGCTGTATTGTTGAGTAACAATTCATTATTAAATTACGAGTTTAAAGAGTTTTTTTATTAAAGCCCTGTGTATCTATTTTATAATAAAAAAAAAAAGTTTTCGTTTGTGCGCCCCTTCTGATCCTGCGCCCAGGTAAAAAGTACCCAGTGACCCTCCCCATGCTGCGGCCCTGTATATATATATATATATATATATATATATATATATATATATATATATATATATATATATAACGTATTTCAAAGTTAAAGAGTTGAGAGAGGGTTGTACCACAATTTACAACAACAACAACAACAAAAAAAAAAAAGAGTAGCCGTAGCCTCCTCGACTGTAGTGGCCCCCTCGGGCCTTGGGGAGGTGAATAATTAAAATATATATATATATATATATATATATATATATATATATATATATATATATATATATATATATATATATATATATATATATATATATATATATTAATGAAATCTTAATAATTTGATGAAATTTATATATAAAATTAAAAATACATCATATACGGAGACATACAATTTATTTAACTTAATAAAATTTTTTAATTTTAAATGTGATCTTTTGGCTTATATAATTGGAGCCATTTTCAAACTAAAATATGTTACAAAAAATTCGTTGTTTACAATAATGATGTCATTGTTGCATAAAGGTTTTTCTTAAATGTAATAAAAAAATGGTTTCCAATGGTGAGTCATCACTAGGTTGCCATTATGCCGATTTAGTACTTTTTTTTTTGGATAGCAACATTGCAATCTGTCTATTTCAATTGCTTCCCTGATATTTTATAGTATAATTATTTGGTATAACTGATTTTTATGATTATTTATGATATATGCAAAGTTGTGCATGTTCGTCAATTCCAAACGCTTTCCAGTTCACTTTAGTCATGTTTTTTTTTATGTTCAGCTATTCGTATTTTTATTTTTTTTCTGGTTTCACCCACATAAAAAGCGCCACATGTACATTCAAGTTGGTAAACACCCAGATGACTGTTTGGTGGTAACTCTGATTTATTTTGGCATAACATGTTCCATAAAGATCTTCCAAAATGAAAAACTATTTTTATGCCAACTTTTCGAAACTCACGTCTAAGAATAAAGCCTAATTTATGAACCCACGGAAGTATTATGATACTATCTGTGTTAATTTGTTGGCGGTTTTTTGGTTGGGATGATTTGTAATGTTTTACAATGCATTGTTGCCAAGAATATCCATTTTCCATAAAAATATTAATTAGGAACTCAATTTCTTTTTCTATATAATCACGAGTGCATAATTTATAAGCTTTTGCAAGAAAACCTTTAAATATCCCTATTGCAATATATGGTGATATACACAATTGCGGTTTTACAAGTACATTCGTTATTGCATTCTTGCAGTATATAGAAAAGTTTTATTTGCTATAATTTGCATTGGGATTACCCAATGCAAATTATAGCAAATAAAACTTTTCTATATACTGCAAGAATGCAATAACTTTATCACTTTTATGAGCTTTATTGCAGCTGTATAATGGAGGTGGTATAGCATCAGAAAGATTAATACTGTTAAATATTTTTTTGTCTATTTTTTAATCTTTTTTTAGTTTACTTAGTGTTCCTTGAATAAGACAAAGAAACTGATGAGTCGGATCACTATTGGATATTCTACAGTTACCAAGTTATTTATGAATTTTACCTATAGCTGAATGTGAAATATACTCATTTGATTACAGCAAATCTGTAATCAAATGAGTATATTTTTATTTCAGTTGAATCCTTAAGCTCATTAACTGCACATCTTTAGTTTTTAGATATATTACTAAAATTTTAGATATATTACTAAAATTTAGTTAACATCTTGCTTATATTCTGTCTTAATAACTCATATATTATATGATGTATTTTCAAATATCCCTGCTTGTGCTTAATGAGACGTTTTTCACATTTGTATACACACTTTAAATACTTAAGCTAGTAATATTTACTTTGAGTTTATTTCAGGAAAGATTTACAGTATAGAAAGTTTATTAAATTAAAAAAAAAATCATTGCTTAACCACACACAAAAAAAAAGGTTCTCCAATCTTATAAACTATGCAATGTAAAAAAAATTGCTGGTAACTCATGGTCTCTATAAAAATCATTTCAAA
Source organism: Hydra vulgaris (assembly GCF_022113875.1). Lineage (NCBI taxonomy): Eukaryota > Metazoa > Cnidaria > Hydrozoa > Anthoathecata > Hydridae > Hydra > Hydra vulgaris. Next base: position 67,653,959 of record NC_061157.1, read on the forward strand.
AGTACTGTAAATTATTAGGATCTAGTTTTCAATTAAGAAAATCAACATAGAACATGTACATCGGCTAGCTGCGGCAACACTTACAAGAGTAGGCACTGTTCATCTTTATGACATGAAAAACTTAAATTTTTTAAATATTTTATTAATTAGATATTTTTTGTTAATATACTTTTTAAATTATTAAAATTGATTATTCCGTTAAAAAGTTATACAACTTCTAATTTTGTCCAGATTTTTAGTTATCTCATGTTATAATAAATAGCAAAGTTAGCATCTGTTAAAGTTGCCTAACTTTATTGTGCTAGCCATTTTATTACTCCTGATTCCATTCTCTACCTCTATAAATCTCTTATTTGTCCTTGAATGGAATACTACTGTTGCTGGTTTATCTAAGGAGTTTCTCTCATTTTTGACAAGGTCTAAAAACGCATTGTAAATGTTGTTAAATCTGCACTAAATGCTAAACTTGAGCTTTTGTACCAAAAGATTGCATCTCACTGGTCACCGCTCAAGAAAGATATCACTTCTTCCATCAACCAAAACTCCTGCCAGACTCATTATTTAGCAAAGCCGCAATATTTTACTGTAACTGTAAGCTCATGCTTACAAATCTTTTATTTGTTTAGTATTTTTCCTTAAAAATTGGTGCTATTTTCACGTATTCCTGACTTAGTACAAAAAAGTACAGACAAACCTTAAACTACAATTCAAGGTTTTTCTGTACTTTTTTTATTTCTATTTCTGACTCATACAATTTAAAGCCTTTTGTTAATCACTTTCTCACACTTGAACTCTCTTCTTTGCTTATCTCCAACAACAAGTCAAAAGGCTCAATCCGTTCAGAATCAGTTAAAAGTATTAAACCACATTCTACCTTGGATAGAATTTTTTTAATAATTAGTTAACCAAGGTTAACTAATTATTTAAAAAAAACTTTTAATTCAAGAATATTTAAGCTTAAAGTTTTTATTTAATTTATAATTATATGAATATATAATGAACTTTTACATCATATTGAAAGTTTTTAAAGAGATTGATACAATAGATTTTTAATTGTATTTAATTGTTATAAATTTCCATTAAACCAGCAAAACTACTTTGATGTCAAACTTTTACTAATTACAGATAAAAAGAAAGAATTTCTAAAAATAGTTATTCTAACAAACAACTACCAACAACAATTTTCTTGAAAAGATTATGCTTTTGTGTTGAACTACTAATAGCAGCAAAAGTCTATCTGCTTCTAGCTACAAATGCTACTTGCAAAAAAAGTTTCATTTGATAATGATACTTGTCATACTAAAAGAAACTGTTTGACCAACAAAAAACAATTTGAAACTTGTGTTTAAACTGTGCTATTTAAAAGTTGAGAAGTTTTAGCAGTTTCATAAATTGTTAAAAAAAAAAGTGTAAAAAAAGCAAACCACGACATAAAAAAACTAGAAAAATGATTTTTTAATCTAGTCAACCAAAAAAACATTAAATGCTTAGATTATAAAGCTGTTGTTTAAAAACTTTTTACATCGTCAACTGCATTAACAAGACCTTTTGTCATTTAAAAAGATTTATACATTATTACCTGGGTTACCAAGAAGTGCCATTGTAATAAATTATAATTTAATACCTGGGTTATCAAGGTCAGCTGTCATTAAAAAAGAATCATGAAATCTTTCTGCTGAGGACAAAAAACCACATCCAGGATGCTTTCTTTGCTCAATTAACTTTTCTACATAAATGATATATATTTTCTTTAAAAATTATAATACTTTTACATATTCACTTAAAAAATTATAGTCTAATTTAAAAACTAAAATATTATTTATAGCTTAAAAACTCACTACAAAGATGAGTGTCCATTTTGTCTGATTCATATGATACAAATGGTATTGTCTCCTAAAAAAATTTTGTGATTAGTTAAACTTTTTTTTTGCAATTAACAAAACAAAATATATATAATTAATAAAATATACAAAACATATACAAATATGTATATAAACTTAATCTTTTAAGAAAACTTACATTTTTTGTACAACTTGTAAGTCGAGGTGTTGTGGATTTAAAAACTGCATGGTTTTTATTAGGAAAAAGTATTTGAGGCGATTTAGGCAAGTAATTAGAAGGACCTAAAATAACAAAATATATAAAAGTTTAGTTAGCACTAAACATTAGGGTGTCCCAAAAAACAACATTTTTGAAAATAATCTGCTTTCACCCCCTAAATGTGTTCTATCTAATGCAAAAACACTAGGTTTAAATTTTTTGAATAAAAAATATTTTAAGGGGTCCCTCAAGACCCTCAAATATTTAATGGGTCCCTAATATTTTCGAAAAAAAAAGTTTTTCAAAAATATGTCAACCTGGTACTAAATGAAGCAAAATTATATAAAAATTTTAAAAATAATATTCATTTCGAAATAAAATTGTTATTTTTGGTTTTATTACATAAAAAATTGCGTTTTTTAAGAAAAAATGAAAAAAATGCATTTCTAATGTTTTTTTATGATAATTTTGATAATCAAATTCAAAATATTTTGAAATATATATTATTTTTGAAATGTTTATATAATTTCGCTTCATTTGAGTACCAGGTTGACATATTTTTGAAAAACTTTTTTTTCGAAAATATTAGGGACCCATTAAATTTTTGAGGGTCTTGAGGGACCCCTTAAAAAATTTTTTATTCAAAAAAAATTTAAACATAGTGTTTTTGTATTAGATAGAACACATTTAGGGGGTGAGAGCAGATTATTTTCAAAAATGTTGTTTTTTGGGACACCCTACTATACATTAGGGCGGGTCAAAACCATACTTTTTTTAAAATTTTGACAAGCAGCATTATGTAGAGTTTTTGTTTTTGTATAATAGACTATTTAGACTAAATTTTTTTTTTTTTTACACACAATTTAATTTTATCTTTATACACTAAATTTTTTTTTATACACTAAATTTTTTTTTTTTACAAACCATAGGGGTTGCACCACACACCCTAATTTTTCCACACAAAAAAATTTTGTAAAAAAAGTATATATAAATTTTTTTGGGGGTATACATTTTTTAACAAAAGAACTTTCAGCAAAAAAAAAAAATTGTTGCTCAATTTCAGAATTATTAACTTCATGCCTTAAATAAAGTTTCAAAATATGATACCATGTCAGCATAAGAACTTTTGCTATGTTACTATGTAATTTTTTAGTTTATTCTATTTGTTGCATTTTAGTCTCAATCATAGTATATTTAGTGTTTGTGTATATATTTGTCTTCTTTTTTATTTTTTAGTAATTAGAAATAAAATATAACTAATAATAAGCAACACATTGTATCGTGACAACATTTCATACTCGCAGTAAAACTGACAACTTAACATTTAGACAAGGTTCTAAATTTCCAACTGCAATGATTCCTACAAAAAGAGAAGCTGTGAAATATTGCTATTATATTCGTAAAAATGAAGATGCTAAAAGTAAAGGATCAAGTTCTGCTCATAAATGTTACAGATTAGTTAACACTGAAATTGAAAATATTTGACGTAAATTCTTGAAGTTTTATTTAAATCCAATTTAAATAAAACTAGAAAAAATAATAATTTTTATGACAAATTGAAAGCTTTTGACAACATGTTTGATATATGTTTATGCAACTGTTATGATTTAGGAGTAGAAAGAGAGAAAAGATGTACTTTTAAAGTGCCAATAAAAGAGTGGGATGTGTTTGTTGGGCAAAAGAAACTCACAAATCAATACGAACTATACATCTAGTTTAAAGAAAACTGAAAGTAGAAAAAAAATTGTGACAAGGCATAAATAGTTAAATACACATAAAAATGTTGAGAAAGAGATAGATAAATTACTGATGACAATTTCTATGAATCTGAGGATAATATCATATTAGATAAATCTAATAATGAATATGACAAGCTATACAAATCTGATGTCTTAAAAAAATGTAATCAAATTAGGTTACAATGAACTAGCAATCATAGCAGATTGTTATCAAGTCAGTTGCAGAGCAACTGCTGCTATTGTCAATGCTGCTCTAAAAGACATGGGTATACTAAATGAATCAAATATACTTGATAGAAAAAAAGTAGAAAGAGAAAGACTGAAAAATGTAAATGAGAGAAAAGACGAAAATTTGAAATTACAATGTATTGGTTTTGATGGAAGAAAAGACAATACAATAACAACTGCAGTAATAATTAAAGAAGAACATATTACAATTGTTAGAGAACCAAGCAGCAGCTATATAGATCATCTAAGACCTGATAATGGAATTTCTTGCTGCATTACTAATGAAATTCTCCATTTAATATTTAAAACTGGCAGCAGCAGTTCTTTAAATGGTCTCTTATGCGATGCAGCTATAGTAAATACTGGAAAATTTTGAGGGGTGATAAAATTAATTGAAACAGAACTTAAAAGACCAATGCATTGGCTCGTTTGTCAACTACATTTAAATAAACTTCCTTTTAAACATGTATTTGAGTTGATTGATGGAAAAACATTTAAAGGAGAAATTGGTAAAAAAATAACAGAGGACTTAACTAATTTAGCAGTAGTTCCTTTCAAAAAAAATCTTGACTTGTTTCCATTTGACTCTTTCATAGATCTTATTTTCAGATTTTTCATATTGAACAATAGAATGAATAAGAGTTTGTTTTACTTTTTTGCAGCTATTGTTGTAGTGTCCAGAGGCGAGTTTTGGTCTTTGATTTTATAATAAAGTTTATTTTTATTTTTTATTGCAGAATTTACTTTTTTTGTGATTTATGTAAAACAGAATAATACAATTTAATTGCTGGTATTTGACGATTAAATCCCTCAATATAGATAGATTGGAATGCTTCTTAGCATTCATCAATATTTAAATTTTTAAAACAATTAACCCAGTTGACATCTTTAAAATACATATTTAGTTTATCGAAGTTACCATTTTAAAAATCTGGTCGAGATGAAGAAAACATATTTCTAGGAGGGTTAGAAGATTCTACAGCAAAATTCCAAGTTAGAATTAAATAAGTTTGTCCTTTTTTGGTTTAGCCAAGTTAAGAATATCTTTCAGAAAATACGAAAAAAAAAAGAGAAAATACGCATTGAGTAGACTCAGTTAAAATAAGATCTAGAGTGCTAGATGGGCCTAATACAGAGTTCAATTGAAAAGTTTTAAAATTGACATGCTGTGTTAAATGATATTAATCAAATATCTCAATAAATTCTTTAGCTAGCGAGTTTGTGGTGGTTGTACTGTTGTTAGACCGTGTGGTACGGTCAAGGTTGTAATCTCTTGTGATTAGAAAACCGGAGTACTGTTTTTTTTCTACTGAATTCAATGCAAAGTTTATAGAGGCTTTAATTTGGTTGTTTACAAGGTCATTGCTGAAAGGTGAACGGTATATACAATCAACTAAAAAATTTTCAGTTCCAAGATTAACTCAACACCAAACTTGTTCAGAGTCAGAATTGTTAAGTTGAAGATGTGCTACTCCATGACTTATTAGTGTATCAGATATAAAGGACTCCACCATGAGAATTAATTTTGCAATCACGTCTATATGTAATATAATTAGTGAGATTAGAGATGGAGTTTTTATTAGACCATGTTTCTGTTATAAAGATAAGACTAGGTGGTGCTTTTGAAGTTTGAATAAGGCTTTGCAGCTCCGCAAGTTTCTCTGAGCTTAACGAGGTCACATTTGTATAAAAACAACTAAAATTATTAAGATGTTTTGTTGTGTTAATGTTATTATTAATAATCATTTTTATATTGTTATTGATTCTGTTGTGGACTGATTTCTGTTTATCTAATTCTGTTTTAACGTGTCTAGGATCATATCTTTTTTCCAAGAGTTGAGTCCCAAACTCCATCAACGTGTGTGACTCTACCACCATGGATGGCAAAATGAAAGGGCTGATCCTTTTGCTGACTTTCAAGTTTTTCTCTGTTGAGCCTGCTACTTTCTATAAATAGTAGTTTTGATTGCCTCTGTTGAGCAGGAGTTTCATCTGGATTGATGTAGATCCTATTTCAAGCATTGTTAAGTCAAAGTTTATGGGCAACTTTGAGAATTATGTTTCTTTCATCTAAGTTATTAAAAAGTACTTGTAATGGACCTGCTTGGGTTGCAGTGCTTTTGCCACCTCTGAAGCGTCTAATAGTAACATGTTTACATTCAACATTTAATTCGTTTAAGAGTGATGCTGCCAGCTCCTTGTCATGTCATGGAATTTGTTGGATTGCTGCTGCTAGTGTTAGATTCTGAAGAAAGTGTAGAAATAATGCTGACATCTGTGGCCCTCTGTTTCTCTAGTGCTTTTACTTATGTATCTTAAATAAGTTTTTCTTTTTGAAGATACTCTATTTATTCACGCAAACTAAAGTTTTAATCTTTTAGAATATGAATTTCATTTTTCATGGCTTCAATATGAGTTTCTAGCTTTTAAATGGTAGAAACTCATATTGAAGTTTTTACTTAAAGCATAAGCAACTGAATTTGCTTTCAGTTGTGTGGCTGACATTTCCAACTTCTGACTTTGTAAATTCCTATCAGGCTAGGAGGGCTACCATCCTTAACAACAATGGATTACCTCTTGGTCATGAAATGGTTTATATATTAGTCGATCTTTGCAAAAAATGGGCTGTATATATATATATATATATATATATATATATATATATATATATATATATATATATATATATATATATATATATATATATATAAAGGCCTCGGCAGGAATAAATGAGCATGAGAGCAGAGAAAAGCTCTCCTAAAACGAACTTGGGGAGCTGTGTCTGCTGCTCCTCATTTAAAATGACGCTCTCTTTTATATTTAATTTTTTTTTGCAACAACCGTGCTTTTTAAAAAGCATTGCAGAATATTATGCAACTAATTTTTTTTAAATGACATTGTGTTTTTTATTTTAGTTACAACAATAATTATACTTTCGTAAAAAAAATAATACTTTTGCGAGAGCCGTAAATTGCTCCTGTAAACCGTTATAGGAGAGTGTGTAAAATATAACATAAAATATAATGTAAAAGATAATGTAAAATACAATATAAAATACAATGCAAAATATAATGTAAAGTAAAATGTAAAATAAAAATGTAAAATCAGTAGTTATACACACAATTTTATTTGATGTTTTTTGACATCAAAATAAAATGGTACAAAAAAATGTTTAATGACATCAAAAAATATTAAATAAAAGTATCATGACGCTCTTTTTTAATTATTTAAAATGTTTTTTATTTACTCCTTCAAAACTTCAAAACATAACTCCTTCAAAAATTTATTTTTTTAATTTTTTTTTTCGCAAAGATTACCCACCGGTTGAATTAGAAAAAAGTTCACTTTTCACAATTTTTGTATACATTATAGTTTTCAAATTTACTGCGGAAAAAAAAAATATCCACAGACAGACAGACAGATAACCTTTATGTTTTTATGATAAGCATATATATATATATATATATATATATATATATATATATATATATATATATATATATATATATATATATATATATATATATATATATATATATATATATATATATATATATATATATATATGCGGTAGTGGTGTAGTGGTAGAGCGCTCGCTTCATAAACGAGTGGTTCCGAGTTCGATCCCCACCACGTCCTTGGTAGTACCGCGCTCAACTCGTTTCTCCGCGCAGCGGCCTTGTTTATCAAGGTTCGTGTTTCAGAGTTATAGAGTTGAAAGAGGGTTAGGCCACAAATAAGTAGCCTCCTCGTCTGTAGTGGCCTTCTCGGCCTTAAGGAGGTGAATTAAAATAAAATATATATATATATATATATATATATATATATATATATATATATATATATATATATATATATATATATATATGTATATATATATATATACATATATATATTAGACTGCTTTATTTTGATGTCATGAAAAAAATAAAAAGTACTATGGACTCTAATCTGCTGCGCAGACCCATATTTTATTAGTAGAATTTTTTTTATTTTGAATTTGGACCACTTTTAGGGGTTGCTCAAGTGCCTCAAAAGTCATATTTTAGACTTTTAAATCCTTTTTTTAGCTCATTTTTGGCACATTTGAGCAAGTTCTAAAACTCAAAAAAATATATATTTCTTTTTTTTAAGAGTTTTTACTTAGGTTGAAGAACCAAATAAAAATGCATGCTAATTTTATTCATGGGAAATATTATATATAAATCTGCCTACTAAATCGAAAATTTGTGAGATTTTTTCCAATTATTACGCATTACAGTAACTTTAGCTATTTTTAAGTTTTTTGAAAGAAACACAACATATATGTTGCATAAAACGCCGAGCAAATTCATAAAACAAACTTTTTATACAAATACTTAAAAAAATATTTTTAAATTCATTTATTCATTGTTTTTTAGGTTTTTTAGTTTTTTATGGTCTTGCTTTTTCCTTCATACTTGCTTTTGCAGTTGTTCAAGATTAAAAGTTAGAATAAAAAATTAAAAAATAAAGTTTGCAGCTGTGGCGCAGTGGTAGTGCACTTGCCTCAGAAAAAAAAGATACATATTCAGGTCAGGTCAGGTTTATCCTGCTACTGGTAACATGTAACCCAGTACAATCTGCTTCATGTCCTGCTGCCTTGTAGGATATGCCTTTTTTGGGCAAAGGCTAGGAGATGCAAACTCCGACATAAAACACCCCCTGCCTTGGGGATCTTGGTTGAGAAAAGGCTAGAGATGGTGTCTCGATAAAAACACTCATCTTGGGCAGATGTTAAATGCATCCCGCTGCTGTCTTGTAGAAGGCCTCCTAGGCAAAGACTTAAGGGGTAAACAGATTCTATCTGTTGACCAGCCTCGCACCCCTTCTCCATCTATAAAGCTGGCGCAAATGTATTTTTAATACATTGTTTCCAGTTTAGGAAGTTGAACGCTGGATCTTCTTGACTCGATGCATGGGTTTTGCTTGTGTCTCTGTTTTTATGACTAGGCAACTCATTCTATTATCTCCAAATGAGAGTACAGCTCTAAAACTCAGTTTTTATGGTTCTGAGGTTGCTAGTAGTCAGGTTTCCCAAACTCTGTGGTAGCTCTCAGAGAGGCTGATTCCATCAATAGCTGAAAAATATCAGAGTACTAACAGTGCCATGTTGCGCATGGATGGTGTCCCTGTTTGTACTTTTGATGTGCATTGCCAAGGCCACATTGGAGCCCTTTATTACGGCTTAGGGTTTATTAGTGGAAATAAGGCAATTGCTTGGGCTATAAAACAGTGTACTGAGTACTATCTATGTTTCGAGTCAAGTTCTTTAACAAATTTATAAATGTGTAAAGTAACAAAAACTATAAAATACAAAAAACCAGTCATCACCAAGTTCACTAAACCTATCATTCACCAATATTCGTGGTCTTCGAAGTAACTTTTTTTCTGTTGAGTCTTATCTCTTGCAAAGTTCACCAGACCTACTTGCTCTTTGTGAGACTAATTTGAGTTCAGCTGTCTCATCTTGTGATCTTGGTGTTGATGGTTATATTCCTTTAATTCGTAAAGACTCCAATAGTTTCATGCTTGGCCTAGGCATTTACATTCGTAAGAATTCACCCATTTGCCAAGAAACTAGGTTTGAATCCACAGACTACTCTTTTAAGTGCTTTTGTTTAGCACCACTTCACTCTATCACCTTTCTCTTTGTTCTATATTGCTCTCCTTCATCTCAAGACTGCACTCTTCTTGATGTTACTTCTGATCATATTGACCAAGCCCTCATTCTTTATCCATCAGCCAATATTGTTGTTGTCGGTGACTTTAATGTTCATCACACTGAATGGCTTGGCTCTAGTGTCAGTGACTCCGCAGGGATTAAGGCCCACAACTTTTGCCTTTCTCAATCCCTAACTCAAATAGTCAACTTTCCAACTCGCTTTCCAGACAACCCGAATCATTTATCTTCTCTACTCGACTATGTCTTGTTTCTACTCCTAGTCAGTGCTCAGTTTCTCCACACTCACCCTTAGGTGCTTCTGATCATGGTTTGGTCTCTCCAAAACTATTATCTCATTCTTCTTTACCATCAGAATCCCCTTATCATTGTACATCTTACAACTACCTTAAAGCTGACTGGGACTCTTTCCGTGATTTTCTTCATAATGGCCCCTGGGTAGAAATCTTTTGTCTTCCTGTTGACAAATGTGCTTCTTACATAACTTCATGGATTCAGGCTGGCATGGAATCCTTTATTCTCTCTCAACGATTCCAGGTTAAGCCTCACTCTTCTCCATGGTTTTCCTCACATTGTGCTGCTGCAATTGCTAATCGAAACCATTACTTCCATATCTATCAGCAAAACAATTCTCCAGAAAACAAAGGCCTGTTTATTACTGCTAGGAACCATTGTAAAAAAGTTTTGTCTAATGCCAAAGCCCGCTATTCTCAGATCATGAAATCTCGTATTTCATCACAAAAATTAGGCTCTCGTGACTTATGGAGAATCTTTAATAGTATCAATAATATGGGCAAGTCTGTAATTCCACCTCTTTTGTACGGTTTAGACTTTGTCACCTCACCTAAAGACAAAGCTGAATTGTTTGCCAAGAACTTTTCATCAATATAATCTCTGGATTCCACTAGTTGCGTTCTACCTGATATAGCCGTCAAACAGGTTGATCCACTGCTCGACATCCGTATCACTCCAGCTTCTGTATCTAAAGTGATTTCCTGCTTAGACTCTTCTACAACTTGCGGCCCGGACAACATACCTGTTATAGTCTTGCAGAAGTGTTCTCCAGAACTGTCGTCTATCCTTTCAAAACTATTTAACAAGTGATTATCAGATTCTTAATTTCCAGCCTGCTGGAAAGCAGCATCTGTTATCCCTTTTTTTAAAAATTCTGGAGAGCGATCAGATTCGTCAAACTACCATCCCATTAGTCTCCTTCCTATCATAATCAAGGTTTTTGAATCTTTAATTAATAAACACTTAATCTCTCATCTCGAATCTCATAACCTACTTTTTGATCATCAATATGGATTTCGATCTTCTCGTTCTACGACTGATTTGCTAACAGTAATAACTGATAGGTTTTATCGCGCATTAGATAAAGGTGGAGAGGTTAAGGCCATCGCTCTTGACATTTCTAAGGCGTTTGATAAAGTTTGGCATGCTGGTCTTCTCCATAAGCTTTCTTCTTACGATGTATCTAGAAACATCTTTAAGATTACCGAAACCTTCCTTTCCAATCGTAGTATGAAAGTTGTCCTCGATGGACAGCACTCTTCTTCTTATTCTGTAACCTCAGGGGTTCCTCAAGGTTCAATCCTTGGCCCTATACTCTTTTTAATTTACATTAACGATCTTCCAGATTTTCTCACATCTAAGGTGGCATTGTTCGCTGATGATACTACCATTTATTCTTGTCACGATAAGAAGCCAACTCCCTCTGATTGCTTGCAGGGGGGAATCTGAGCTTGAAAAGGATCTCACTTCTGCTACAGCATGGGGCTCACAGTGGCTGGTGAACTTTAATTCAGATAAAACTCAATTTTTTTCAGCCAATCGTTATCGCAATAATTTAGACCTTACTATATTTATCAACGGTAATGTACTCAATGAGTCTCCTACCCTTCATCTTCTAGGATTAACTCTTACTTCTGATCTTTCTTGGAAACCTTATATCAAATCCGTTGCAAAATTAGCATCTGCTAAAGTCGCTTCTCTTTATCGAGCTCGTCACTTTCTTACTCTGGACTCTATTCTCTATCTCTATAAATCTCAAATCCGGTCTTGTATGGAATACTGTTGCCATATCTGGAGTGGATCTTCTAATGATGCCCTTTCTCTTTTAGACAAGGTGCAAAAACGCATTGTAAACATAGTTGGACCTACTCTTGCAGCCAACCTTCAACCTCTGTCATATCGCCATAATGTTGCTTCTCTTTCTTTTTTCTACAAATACTATAATGGGCACTGCTCTAAAGAGCTAGCGTCTCTTGTACCATCTACAAAAATTCATTCTCGTGTTACTCGTCATTCAATTAAGTCTCATCCTTTTTCTGTTACTGTTCCTATGTGCTACAAAAACTCTTATTCGTCTAGTATTTTTCTCGAACATCAGTTCTATGGAGTTCGCTTCCTTCATCTTGCTTTCCTGATTCATATAATTTGCAATCTTTTAAGTCTGTCTATCGTTATCTTGCTCTACAATCTTCATCTTTTCTCTTCCAGTAACTTCCAATGCTAATTAGTTGTTACTTGCAGCCTTGGTTAGAAGCGAAGATGTTAAAAAAAAAAAAAAAAAAAAAAAAAAAAACATGGTTCAAACCCCGTCTCTGAACAACTCCCTATTAAATACTCATAGTGCTCTGTGACCATTAGGACTTCTTAGGGCACATAAATAAAAATAAAAATAAAAAAATAAAAAAATAAAAGCAAAATCTGTCTCTTCTCTTCACTTCACACTGGCAACATCGATCTTGTCCTTTATGAGCTTAACAGTTTTATTTTTAATTCACCTTTTTACTTGGTTGCTTAAATAGTCCAGTAAGTCCAAACGGTCTAATCAAAGAGCACCGCGGAAGAACATTTAACAGGAAATTCACAACTCCTTCTTTACTGATGTCGTACTACTTGCCTAAAGCTGGCTTTAAAACACAGATCTTTTGCATCTGATACTGATGGGCTACTACTGTGCTACTATGATTTCTATTTAAAATTTTAGGATGCTGTTTTTCATCTTGCTGTTCTTAACAACAACAACAACAACAACAGCAACAACAAGCTGTTTATTTTCTGTAAATTATTTTTCAATAGCACTAATAAAAATAGTAATAAATAAATCAAAAGTTAATGACTGCAAATAAAGAACTGTTAAGCTCTTAAGGGACAACAATGAATTTGTTAGAAATGTAAAGAGGAGACAACTTTTGCTTTTATTCTTAAACAATTACATAAGCAAGTAATAAGAAAAGGCCTCCAAAAGAAACAAAAAAACAATGAATAATTATAACAAAATATTTAAACAATAATTTAATAAAAAGTTTGTTTTATGAATTTGCTTGGCTTTTCGTGAAACAGACATGTTATGCTTCTTTCAAAAATCTTAAAAAGAGCTGAAGTTACCGTGATGCATAATAATCGGAAAAAATTTCATAAACTTGCAATTTAGATATATATATATATATATATAAATATATATATATATATATATATATATATATATATATATATATATATATATATATATATATATATATATATATATATATATATATATATATATATATATATGTATACATATATATATATATATATATATATATATATATATATATATATATATATATATATATATATATATATATATATATATATATATATATATATATATATATGTATATATATATATATATATATATATATATATATATATATATATATATATATATTAAGATATTATGTATTTTTTAAATATGGATAACTCATTTTAAGGAAAAAATGAATATACAATACTTTAAGTGTGATATAAATATTTAGTGTACCAGGCAATAAACTATCTTCTTTTTTTGATAAAGCCAATTCTCTATTTACAGATGAACCAAATCCAACTTTTTTTATGTTTACAAATCTAAAAGTTAAATTTTTTCTTAGTAACAGAGAAAATTTTTTTTTTAATATAACAAAAATTAAAAAATAAGAATAAAAAATATTTATGTTGCATAGCATATAAATTAATAAAAAAAAAATTACAAAGCTTTTCTTTTTGACAAAGCACTCATGCTATCATAACAGTAGCTACCAGGTCCTATTTTTTAATGAAAAAATAGAAGTACTTATTTAAAATGAAAATTTAACTTTAAGACACAACAATTTTTGTATAACTTATGCATACTATAAATTAGTAGTTGTTTAGTAAATAAATGTAAAACATAATTAATACATTTTATTTATACCGGGTGATGAAGAAGCATAATGATCACTTAAAAAGCGAGTAGCTGTCTGACCAAAAGGGCTTTTTGAGCCGATTGACCTGAATAATTTTAAAAACAATGATTATCAAAAAAGACAATATTTTTAGCACAATTTTACAGTACCTACCAACTAGAATTTTCAAAAGCATGTCTTGGATCATCATATGAGCCAGGTGCAGGTGAAATTTCTTTTGAATCAAGAAATCGCTAAATGAAAACACATTATTTTGAATCAAATGATTTTATTGACATTACTAATTTGTGTTAGTAACTGACATGTAAAAGTAAAGCCAAAGTATAACTATATATGTTTGATTTCTAAATAGATAACAGTTAGATAATTTCTGAATAGATATATAAATTGCATCTTGTTTGATATGCATTTAGGGCAAAACCATTCAGAAGAATCATCAGAAAGCAGAATATAAGTGTGCTGGTCAATTTGAATATATTTTGCATGAACCCAAAAAGTGCAACAGCTAGATGGCTTTATGATTACAGATCATAAATGATAGGTGTTTGCAAATGGTGGATATATTTTTTTTAACAATAAAAAAAGCAGAGATAATAGAATAAAGAAAAACAAATGTTTCTATAATGTATATTTCCTTATAAATTTTGGATTATAAAGGTCAAGCAAACTTTTTGAAAAAACAAATATTAAAAATTTTTTAAAGAAAAGTAAAAAAAGTAAAAAAAAGAACTTTAAGTTATTAAAAAGTTTAGTTTATTCAAACACTTTGTTAAACTAAAACAAAGAAATAAAAAAAAAAAGAAAAGAAAAAAGTAAACAAACAAGAAAGAAAAAAAACTCAACAATTTTAAAAATTGAATATTTGTTTTAACAATAAAGAATCAAAAAATTTGTTGTAGCTATTTTTTTTTTTTTTCACTTTAATTTGTAACTATTATTTATTGCTATTATTATTTAAATTACTAATTTACAATTTTTTACATTTATTTGTAATTATTTAATGTTAATTAAAAATAATTATAGAAACATCCAATGAAAAAATTCATGTAAAATGTGTTACAATTAACAAACACAATCATAATCTGCTTTTCAATGATTGATTTTGCCCTGAGTACATATCAAACAATATGCTATTTGGCATGCTCTCTGATCTGGAACTTAAGTTAACTCTTTCCTGGAAGAATACTCCTAATAAAATAAAATCTCATGATTACATCAAAAATTTATTTAGAAACATGTACAATGTGTTTAATCCAACAACTAAATGCAAATACTTTAATATTAATGAACTAAATAAATCAATTAATACTTATACAGAAATTTATCTCAATATTTCTTCTCAATCAATTTATCTCTATATTTTTTTTCAACCAATTTTTCATATCAAATATCTTTCTAGTCTTATTAGTATCATTAATACTCCTACCATGATGATAGGAACTAGTGAGTCTGATTTATATGCAGAAGATTCTAATATTACCATACAAGATTCTAACATTACCATGCAAGGATTTATATATATATAATATACCAATATAATAAAGGATTTAACATGGATCATTGTCTAACAGAGTCAAAATAAGGTAGTGTACTTCTTTACCTGATTTCAAATTATAATTACATAACTTGTAGTGACTTCCTAATTTATGTCTTCAAACTTTTAGAATCTGTTTTTATTTTAGTAATAAATCCACTTAAGAGTAATACCATTTTTGAATATATATATTGACATTTCTTTTTAAACACCACTGATTTTAAATCTGGCCATTTTAATCCTCTCCTTGAAAGTAATGAAACAAAAAATATTAAACCGATGGGCAATTTCAACATAAATTTATATAATTAAATTACTAGTCATTTCTAATTATTTTGAATCTTTATGCTCTCATTCCTTATTTTCTACCATAATGCTTTAGACATGTGTTATTACAAAAACCAAAACCTTTATTGATAACATTTTTATAAATTCATTCCCTTCTAAAATCTTCTGGTAATCTTAAAACTTTAATCTCTGGCCAAATGGCAATATTTTGTTTATAATTCTAATAACCCACCCTAAAAAAAAATAAAACATTTAAAAGTTTTAAAAAACTTGATTTCAATTCTCCAAGAAATTTCTTAAATTGAAAACTTCACATAAAAGAAGATAATAAGATAAATGAATCTATAAAATTTTTCCTTAAAATATTTGAAGAATTAAACCGCTATGCTCCTTACAAAGAACTAACAAAAAAGCTAACCAAATTTTTATCTAAATCCTAGATAACCTCTGGTACCTTTTAAATCTATTTCTGCAAGTAAAATACTTTATAAAAATTTACCAGATCAAAAAAAGTCAATGCCAAAAGTCTATTATTTACTAAATTTAAGTTATATAGAAATAAAATTATTAATTTTTATAAACATTTTTTTAATAAAAACCTTGACAATGTAAAGAATACTTAGAAATGAATTCAAGAAATCATAAACGTCAAACTTTCTAACAATATTAAATCTTCTAGTCTTAAAATGTCATCTCAGATCATAACAGTATTGCTAATATTTAATAACTATTTTGCAACTATTGAAGACAAATTAAAAATCTGTTTTCATTGATCCCATGACTGAAAATAAAGTATCTAATCTCATAAAAGTTAATTTTAAAAATAAAAAAATTTTTGGTCTCAATAGTCTACTAACATTTCTTTTGAAGCTTAATCTCCAAACCTCTATTATGATAAATAGTATTATGATAATTTGATATTTATGATAAATATTTTTTTTAAAAATGGTATTTTTCCAGAAGCTTTTAAAGAAACCAAAGTAATTTCTATACTCAAAATGAATTCTCTTTTGGATTACTTTAATTATCAACCCATTTCTATTATTTCCACCTTAAGTCAACTGTTTGAAAAAACAATGTTCCGCTAATTCTAGATTTTTTGAAGAAATATAAATATCTTAACAAACACAAATATGGCTTTCATTACTCATTCATTAATAGAAACAATAGAGAAAATTAGATAATCCCTTGACAATAAACACTTTGCATGTGAAATGTTTATTGATATAAGAAAAACACTTGATAGAGTTGAGAACACAATTCTTCTAGACAAAGTGCAACACTACAGCATAGGGGTATTCTTTTTCTCAGGTTTTTCTCTTATCTTTTTAATAGAAAACAATTTTTTTTAACTAATTGTATTAACTCAGAACTAGCTAAATCTTTTAATGGTGTTCAAAAAGGTTCGGTTTTATGACCATTAATTTTTCTTATTTTGATCAATGTTTCATATAAATTTTCAACTGCTTATCACTTTGCGGATGACACCAACTTGCTCCTAAATAACAAATTACTTAAAAAAGATGACATATAACTTAAAATATGAACCATTACCTAGCCAACATTGTTTAATGCCTCTGCTTTAATAAATTATCCCTTAAGTCTGAAAAAAACTAAAATTATTATTTTTCAATCTATTCAAGCAAAAATAAGGAAGTAAATCATATCAATACTATTAAATATCTTGGAATCAAAATAGGCTCTAATTTATCTTTTGCATCACATCTTTAAGACTTAGCATTCAAATTAAACAAATCAAACAGAATGTTAACTAAAATCTGTCATTATGCTAATCATGAAACTTAATATATATCATGATATATTTCACTTTCATATCAGATATGCTTTTTAAGTTTAAGGAAAATCTAAATAGTTTGCTTATTACTAACTTATCTCCAAAATAAAACTTTAAAATTAATTTCTTGCATATTCAAACTCAAACATACCCTATTCATACTTTATATTCTGACTAATTTGAACTCTAAAATACACAATTTTTTATCTAAAGTCCTTAAACTGTGTGATCTTATTCAACTATCAAATTGCTTATTTGTTTGGAACTAAAATCAACTTTTTTAATTATAGAGCAAATTGTAATTATATATTTAATGTATACAGTATACATGTATATATACTAAATATCAAACTAATAATCCATATAAAAGCATAAAAACATGGAACAATCTCCCTTCAAACTAAAATCTCTTAAATCATTCTAAAATTTTAAAACCGCTGTCTTTAATTATTTTCAAAAAAATATTGTTTATAAATATTATAATTTATATATCTCATATTAGTACTTATTACTATTTTTAAATATTCTCAATGTAACAACTTTATTCAAAATATATTTGTGATGAATAGATAACTATAAAAAAGGTTTGATTTTTGAATAGATATTAAATAACTTCTGTATAGATAACTATTAGATAACTACACATAAACTAAATATTGATAAAAAATATAAAATAATTTGAAGAAAACAACATATTGTAGAAAACATAATTCACTTTTGGTGAAAGAATATATTGTTTAAAGCAAAAAATAATTCAACACTTACAAAATGAACACAGCACCCAATTAAAGCAAATGTTTTATGTCAATTTTTTTATAGTTATTATTTATCATTTATTGTTTATTGTTTATATAACCATTTATGTTTATTATTTATGTATGGTTTATCAATTGTTATCAACTCATTGAATTTGTCACTATAGCGCACTACTTCCTAATAACTTGTCTGACACTGTTTTACTGTCTTATAAAACAGAAGACTGACTTTGGTCTAAGACAAGTTTTGGTCATAATTTCAAAAATATCTAAACATTAGGAACAGTATTTCAATTTGTAAACTTATGTAAATATTTACCTTAGCTTTTGATCCAAAAGGGGGTGTTGAAGCTTTTTCACTAATTTTCTCTATTTGAAATTGACTTGGCAATTCATACTGACCAGGTCCTGGAAAGGCCTTGAGAGGAAAAAAAAAGGCCTTTTCTTAAATGCATGCACTTTAAATAAAAATTTAAAAATATAAGCACAAACAACAATTCTAAAAATAAACTTCAACCTTTTTATTTTCCTCTAATACAATAATTTCATGATAACGAGGAAGCTAAAAACAAAAATTTTATGATAACATGGAAGCAAAAAATAATAATCTTGTGAAAACTAAAAACAATAATTTCAAGATAATGTGGAAGCTAAAACAGTAATCTCATGATAACATGGAAGCTAAAACAACAATCTGATAATAATGTGAAAGCTAAATATGATAATGTCATAATAACATTTAGGCTAAAATCATAGATTAAAAAATTAACCAAATATTAGCACAAAAAATGTAACATTAAAAAAAGGTTTGAAATAAAATGATAAAAATAAAAATACTTTGGAATCAATGCGCTTTTTTTCTCTTTCTAATGTCTAAAATAAAATAAAAAACTGCATAAGTAGAATTTTAGTATGCAAAAAAACAATAAATTGAAAACTGATTAATATAAAGAAAATTAAATTTTAAAAATACCCATTCATTTGCTAACTTGTATTTATATGGATCATAGTTCCCAGGACCTGGTCCATCATTACCTAAATGATTATAATGAATAATTTGTGATTCAATTTTGTAATCAAATGAAATTTTTTGATGATGAAATTGATGATTTCATCATTAACCTTATTATCACTTTAATATCAGTTTTTTTGACTATTTCCCACAGGGCTCAAATTAACGGTTGGACATTGCCGCCCCTCGGACCATTCTTGAGATCTGCTAGAGAAGGGCAACAAAGAATGGTTGATTTTTTTAGTAAAAATGAACAATGGTTGGTTGCCCCCATATATCAAATCTAAAAAATAGTTTAGGGGGTGGCGATGTCTGATTGTTAAATTGAGCCCTGTTCCCTTGATATTTCTTTAATATTACAAATGCACAAAAAACTGTTTAAAATTTTATTGTTAATTTCAAATTTAAAAAGAAAAAGGTTTCTAATATATAAAATACTTTTATTTAATATTAAAATAGATTTTGACACAAAGTTAAAAGATTATATTGTTTCTATTTATTAAAAAATATTATATTAAAAATTTTGCATAGATTTATATTTATTCATAAGACTCATACTTATTTATTAGATCAAACGATGAGCTTAATGGAACACTATTTAAAACTATACACTATTTATTTAATATTATTGAAATTATTTTTAACATAATTTCAATAACAAAAGGTTGTAGTAATTAGTAAAGTCACACTACTGCAGACCTTTTACTCAGGGTTGATAAGTTTAAACAAAATGGTTTAAACCAATGCACAGTGGTGCAAAACCTCAATAAAGTGCCCATAATTCAAATTTTTTCAAAACTTTATAAAATGAATTATACTGCTTATATTATCTAAAAATATATAGGTTTGTTATTTTTGTTTATTAACAGGACAGCTACATGGATTATAAAGACGTCATTTTTGAAATAAAATTTTATCAAAAAAGTACAAAAGTTTCCAACGCAATTTTTAAAATTGATTTATAAATTTCTTTTGCTGTTTTTTTGTTAGAATTTTTAAGATATCTTAAATTCTATGTCAAAAAAATTTCAATTCATTAAAGTCAAATAAAACTTTCAAAAATTACTCTTTGTAATTTTGAACTCGCTTTTTGTAATTTTGAACTTGCTGTTCATTCAAAAGACATCCTATTCAAGCTAATTTAACACAATCTTTATTAAGTTCAGGTTATGATAATATCTCATTAAAAAACTCAACTGCATATATTCAAATACTATGATTAATTTTTAACTACTAACATGCAACCTTTTTTATGCACTAATATTCTCAAAGTATATAATTCGTTTAAAAAATATATAAACTTAAAAATATTAATAACCAAGTCACTTAGTGTGGTTTTTTGTTAGAAATTTTGTTTTTGTTTTGGGAAAAAGACATTTTTTTCATAACTTTTATCTGTTGTAAAATCAAGAACTGTTGATGCATTTGGTTATTTTTGAATCGCTTTTATTTCAATAGAAACAATTTTTAATTTTATTTAGATATACGCATTTGTTTTGCAAACATCCCCTAAAACCACTACAAAAAAGATACAAATGATAATTTTCTATAACTTTTACTTTTAATAAACTAAACTTTTTTTATGTTATTTGGTTTTTAAAAATGTTAACAAAATTGACTTGCTTAAAAATACTTGAATATACCAAAAATGACATAAATTTACTGTTATTATTCAGTTTAAGTTCTGCACTTTTCAGTTATTGCTGAAAAATGCAGAACTTTATTAATAGAAAAACAAGTCTTGTTATGATAATAATAGAAAAGAAAATCAAATTTTCAAAATGTATCTTTAGTTTCATTAATCAATCAGTTTCAAATCCCATTTTTTAAAATACAAGTTCAATTGGCTCAAGGGCTCAAAAAAACAAGAAGTTTTTTATTTTTAAACAATTAATTTTTTGTTTATAAATAGTATTTGTAAATATCATTTATTTATAAGTATTATTTTTATAACTATATTTATAAGTATGCTTTTAATAAATATACTTATAAATATAAATCTTTTATAAAGGTCCAAAGTACAAATGCTGGGATGAGAAAGCATATCGTACTAAAAGACGAGTTTTATATAATTTATTAAAAACTACTCCTATTGAAACTCTTATTAGCTGCATTGGCTTCTGCTAAAGCAATGCAAAACTCTGAGTTGGAATATGCCCTAATGCATTTAAAAGAAGAACCATCAAGTGCAACAAGTATTACTGAGATCTTAAAACACAATTTTAAAATCATAATTTTAAATCATTCTTGACTCCTGAGGATTTTCTTGCATTAATGATCTCAACAGATTTGACCAGAAATGCTTATCAAAAGCTTAAAAACAATGCCAAGAAACATACTTTATCCAAGCTATCACAAATTACTACAAACTAAACAACTGTGCTACTCTAAGAATATAACAGTTATGGAATCAAAATACAAGGTACCTTTGCAAGATCTGCTGAATCGTACAAGTTGTCGATTACTGCATTTAGATCAAGTACAATCTGAAGTTAAAAACTTGGTTGAACTTTTTAATAAAACGTTAATTCTAAGAGGGAAATAGGACTTTGATGGTGCATCTAGATAAATTATGAACAAACAGCTATTTTATTTGGACAATAGCAACTCTGATAAGCACATGTTTGCAACAACATTTTTTCCAATTGATCTTTCTTTTGAGAATACATTAATGTTCTCAGCAAACTGTCTAGTTCAATTTGAAGAAATCAAAAAGCTTTATCTTGGGTCTTCTTGTTGACATACCAAAAGAAGGTGGTGATGATGGTAATACCTCTCAAAAAGCATTTCAAAATTACCGAATTTTCAGCAAAATTACTGGGGTTGATGGCGAATTGATTCGCTGCTTTTACACTATATTGAGTGTCATAAACTCAAATGTAAAGATCAACTTTTCTACATTTGAAACCTAGTGCAAAGCAACTTTTGAAAAGTATGTTGCTTCCTATAATTAATTTTTTATGCCAGTTGCAGTACATAAACTACTGATCCACACCATTCAAATTGGGTCAAACATTCATCTACCAGGATTGTATGGATTTTGTGGAGTTTTATCAGAAGATCCAGCTGAAAAAAGAATGAAAGAGTTTAAGAAAAATAGAAATAAATATTCCAGAAAAATGAGCAAAGTATTGACAAATCAAGATATGCTAAACAAATGTTTGGAAACAAGTGATCCCGTTATTTAACAATAATTAAAAATAGTAACAAATCAATAGCAAATAAACAAAAACTCACAAGCAAAATGCTTTCACTAGTTACCAGTAAAGTCGGAACACAAAATGATCTAATAAGTGTTTGCGAATATGAAGACAAGAAAATACAGAATCAAATAAATAAACAAGTTGAAGATAGTGATAGAGACAAAGATAAGGAAGAAGAAGCATACGAAGAAGAGAACAAAGATGAAAGTGTTTTTTTTAGTGAATTGTTACAAGACTTAAAAAAGAGTGAAATTGATTGGATTACTATTATTAAACTAATATAATAATTTTAAATAAACAAATAATTTGATTTGATTTTTATGTAAATTTAGAATATTTTTTTTGTTTTTTCACCATAATCTTAGTTAAGTTATATCTTTTTGTATAACTGATTAAAATAGAAAATTTGTTTTTTATGGAAATAAATAAAATGATTCCAATAATACTAAAAAAAAACTTTGGCTAAAAATCACTTGTTGTATTAAAAGTACTCGTCATTTAAAATTGTTATGAAAACTATAAAACTTATTAATTCTAACTGAACTTTTTAAAGACTGTTGTATACCAATAGTAATAAAGAAAAGTTAAAAAAAATGTTTCTGTCTCACTGGGGCTATATATATATATGATCCCATTATTTCAATAATAATTTAAAATAGTAACAAAGCAATAGCAAAAACACAAAAAACAAAAGAAAACCTGCAGTTTGTTAATAAGCTTGACTTAACCATTTCTAATGATTATAAAGAGGTTATAGCAATTGAAATATTAACCAAAAAAATTAAAATATACTTTTGAGTTGCTGCTATTACCCACTGGTGTAATTAAATATTTTAATACTTTTTTAAATGAAGTTATTTTTAAAAAAAGTAACCATGAAAAGAAATTAAACTATTTAATTGGTGATATTAAATTAAATTGTTTACGGTATCACGTCAAATACAACATTAAAGAGTTTTACAATGACTTATTTAAAAACGGAGCGTTTCTGCTAATAACGAAACCAACAAGAATTACTGAATCAATGACTTCATTAATTGACAATATCATAACGATATTTTTAATCATTCTCTTAAAAAAGGAATCATTAAATGCAATATCACAGATCATTTTCCGATTTTTTTCTCCATAAATACAGATACTAAATTAATACTACATAAAAAAAATAGTTTTTGTAAACGCATTTATAGTAAAGCAGGTTAGCATCATTTAATGACCAATTATCAATGCTTCATTGGCAACATATTGATCATTCTCAGGACACAAACTTAGCTTATAGCAATTTTCTTAAAACACTCTACAATATTTATGACCCAAATTTTCCTAAAATTGAAATAAACCAAAATTTCCTTTAAGGAATTTGAAGCTGCTTTCAAAACGATTAAGCCAAATATAGCAATAGGATTTGATGGCATCAACGGAAACGTTGTTATAAATTCTTACAATTTTATTGAAAACATTCTATTTAAAATCTTTTCGTCTTGCATTAGCCAAGGAGTTTTCCCTGATCGACTTAAAATTGCTAAAGTAACGGCATTATTTAAAGGAGGGGATGCAACTAATGTAAATAACTATTGCTTTATCTGTATTCTTCCTGTATTTTCAAAAATTTTAGAAATAATCTTATATAACAAAATCAACAATCATCTTTCTGTAAATAATATTTTATTTAATAACCAATATGGTTTCAAAAAAAAACTCACAGAGCATGCAATACTTCGGTTTACACGTAGTATTAACGAGTTGTTTAATAAATCTGAATATACATTAGGAATTTTTAATGATTTATCAACGGCTTTTGATACTATTGACCATCAAATTCTTGTTAAAAAGCTCAAATTATATGGAATCACAAGAGTCGTTTTAAAATGTGTAAAGAGTTATTTAAATAATCGTGCTTAATATGTACACATTGACGATAAATCACCAAAAAAGTTACTAAACATTACTTGTGGCATACCACAAGGTTCTATATTCGAACTTCTTCTTTTTTTTATATATGTCAATGACCTCCATAAAGCATTTAGCCTGAGGATAATAATATTTGCCAACATCACAAATTTATTTTTACCACACAGCATCATTACTATATTATTTGAAATTATGAACTTAAAATATAAAAAAGTTTCCGACTGGTTTAAAGTAAATAAACTTTCAGTAGATATTGACAAAACTAACTGGACTTTATTTCACCCACTTTTAAAAAAAAAAACTAATATCATACGAAACGCCATCTATATTCATTGATAATATCCAAGTAAAAAGAGTAAAAACTACTCAGTTTTTACGAATATATATTGATGAAAATCTTAAATGGAGACAGCACATTGAAAATTTAAGCAACAAAATTTCAAAAAATATTGGAAAATTATACAAATCAAAAAGCTATTTAAACATTCACACTTTAACGCAACTGTATTATTCAATTATTCACTGCCATATTAACTATGCAAATATTGTGTGGGGCAGTACTAACAAAAGTAAACTAGAGCCTCTTCATCATCATCAGAAACATATAGCATGTTTAGTTTATTCTTGTGATTGATAAACTCATTCAAAGCCTCTCTTAAGAAAAATGAATGTTTTAAACATATATCGACTTAACATATATAATATTCTTTGTTTTATGTACTAATGTAAAACGAAATTATCTCCGTCTCCTTTTCAGAGTTTATTTATAACAAAACATAAAAATAAATACTATATACGAAAAGGATTTTTTGATGCAACCATTTTCGAAAATTAATCATTGTAAATTTTGCATATCATTTCATGGACCATATTGTTGGAACAAAATTGTCTTAAACAACTTTGATTTTTCTTTTAAATGAAATTACATATCGTTTAAAAAAAAGTTGAAAAAAGTAGTTTTTGAAATTGACAAGATACAAATGTATTTTTAAAACCTTTCGAAATTCTTTTTATCTATTATTTATATCGGTTTATATGATTTGCAATGTATGATTTTCTTGATCTGATTTGTAACTCAATTATTTACAATCTACAAGCCTATATTGCTATTATCTGTCAAATATATTTATCTGTCAAATTATCTTTAAGAAATTTTTGGTGAACTTTTTATTTTTTTGTATTTTTTTATTTAAATCTTGTTATTCTTTTATTATTGAAAAACACTTTTTTTTTTTATTTACTAAGTAAAATATTTAACTTATAAAAAAAAAAAAAGTGACTTTTTACAGTGGTACTTGATGACAAGACCATACGGTCTTCTATGAAACTCTGGGTTCTTTATATATACATACATATATATATATATATATATATATATATATATATATATATATATATATATATATATATATATATATATATATATATATATATATATATATATATATATATTTATATATATATATATGTATATATATATATTTATATACTTATATATATATATATATATATATGTATATATATATATATATATATATATATATATATATATATATATATATATATTATTTTATTTTAGCTTGTAAATTTTATAAATTATTAACGTGATGTTTTAAAATGTAATAAAGATATATATATATATATATCTTTATATATATATATATATATATATATATATATATATATATATATATATATATATATATATATATATATATATATATATATATATATATGTATATATATATATATTTATATACTTATATATATATATATATATATATATATGATATATATATATATATATATATATATATATATATATATATATATATATATATATATATATATATATATATATATATATATATATGTATATATATATATATATATATATATATATATATATTTATATATTTATATATATATATATATATATATATATATATATATATATATATATATATATATATATATATATATTATTTTATTTTAGCTTGTAAATTTTATAAATTATTAACGTGATGTTTTAAAATGTAATAAAGAAAAAAATATATATACATATAAAATACATTTAAAAAATGCTTTTTTCAAAAATTTCACAATACACAACGTGTTAATGAATTTAAATAAAAAAGTTAACTTTTTTTAACCAACATAACATTGTTGTTGGTGTTTATTTAAAAAATTTAAAAAAAATTTTTTTTTTTTGACTTTAATGAACTGAAACTTTTTTGACGTAGAATTTAAGATATCTTAATTTAATAATTAAGATATCTTAAATTCTACGTCAAATATAAATTCTATACGTCAAATAAATTCTAACAATAAAAGAAATTTATAAATAAATAAAAAAAAATTGCGTTAAAAACTCTTGTACTTTTTTGATAAAAATTTATTACAAAAATGACGTCTTTATAACCCATGTAGCAGTCCTGTTAATAAACAAAAATAACAAACCTATATATTTTTAGATAATATAAGCAGTATAATTTATTAAAAAAAAAAAATTCATTTTATAAACTAGGTGAATTTTTTTAACTATTGGGCTCGTATATTAAAAGGAGAGAAACCAATGACTATGGAGGATTGAGTTCATGGAGGAATGACGAATTTAAATAGTATTTAAGAATAAATGGTATTAAAAACTGTGCTTAATCATAAAGTTATAAAATTATTAAAAGAAATAGTTACTGCAGTTCACAATATCCACAAAACTAACTTAAATAAAACATCAAGTTATCATGAAAATATTTAGTTCAAGTACTAAATTAAAATAATCCTAATCATCATTAAGAGAGATATATGAAAATTTTGAGTACATTTTAAAGAATATCTAGCAATTTCACATTGTTATTGAAACCTCATGCAATATATTATACAATTAAAAAATAATAATTTTTTGTAAAATGATTGATGCCTAAAAAAATAAATTTTTTATTATTTTATATTTTTCACAACTCTCTGAAGAAAATAAAAAAAACATCACAATGGATACCCCACAAATTACCCAATCAAAAGGATAGAGTTCAGATGCACAAGGAACATTTTTCTTTATTCAGAAACAATATATAGAGACTACCTAAAAATATTTAAATTGATAACACATTAACTTATTCCAACTTAAGTGTTAGTAAAGCATCTGTTTAAAATAAATAAAACTATTTTGCCATGACTTAATAAGAAAATTCACTTAAAAAACACATTGCTTATATTTAAATGAAAATTTAACTTAATATACTTTCTTTAAAAGAAAATACACTTTTTTAAAAGAAGGTATATTAAGTTAATTTTTCAAACCAAAAACCATATTTTTTTTGTTTTTATAAAAAAAAACTGTTTTTGTTTTTGTTTTTTCAAAAAAAAAAAGTTTTTTTTCAACTCTGCTTCTACTGCAGATCTCCTACCTTAGACCTACTACAGCAAACCTACTACTGCAGATCTCCTACCTTAGACCTACTACAGCAAACCTACTACTGCAGATCTACAACCTTAGACCTACTACAGCAAACCTACTACTGCAGATCTACAACTGTAAACCTACTACTGCAGACCTAATATTGTTGAAAATAATAAAGCTGAACTTAAATAATGATTTAGTAAACTTTTTTTATCAGAAAAATATTAAACACTATATGTTTATTTATTTATACATTTATAAATAGCATTTAAAATTTAAATAAATAAAAGATTGATTAATTACTTAAATGGAGTTTAATTTTAAATTCATATATAAAAAACCTTCCTTTTATTTCTAGAAACACTTTATTTTCAAAATAAATTTAATGTTCCACTCATAGAGCTGTTCCAATATGTGAAAGTTGCTAGAATAAAAAAGAAATAAAGCTTTATATTAAAACTGAAATTCTAATACCTTTAAAATCTGTACGCCTTGAAGTCATTTTACCAAAATGGATACCTTTATATTTTTTCACTGGAGCAGTTTCCTCCTGTAACATTAAAACAATTTTATAGCTTCACAACATTATTTATTTGAAACATTCATAATATTTTAGTATTTTAGGTTTAAATATTTGATTTACAATTAAACAATAAAAAACTAAATAATCTACATAGTTAATTTTGTAAAAAGCAGGTCCCAAAGTAATATCATGACTAGATGCTTCTTTTTTATGTAATGAACCATCAATATTTTGCTCATAACCATTGGCTTGTCCAGGTGAAGGGATGGATGGAGGCACTTTTTTATGTAGAAAATTATTTCTAGACTAAAAAAAGACAAGGTAAATTTATAAATGATAGTTTATTAAAAGTTTACCCCCAGAGTTGCTGTAAATTAATGAATTGTAAATTTTAAATTATTTACATACATATTTTGAATTATTTCTAATTTTTCCTAAATCCAGTTGAGTTTGTTTACTTGACCATTCAGAGTTTATGTTGTATGAACCTGGTCCAGGAAGTTCATCATTAAGTTCAGTAAATCTAGAAGTTTTATTTTGCAATGTTGATCCTCCTTTTATTGAAGTTAGCAGCTTTGGGTTATAATTTCCAGGACCTGGAATTTCAGCAACACTTTCTGGAATGGTAAGAAATGATTCACGAAGTGATACAGATAAAAAAGGTGCATAACTATCTAAAAGTAATAGACGTTTGCATAAATTTAAAAAATTTATTTAAAAAAACTTAACAATACAGCACCTGGAATTAAATTTTAAGTTGACAAATCTAGTTTTTAGATTACGAAGGATAGGGAAAATAAAGTATAGGCTATTTTTTAAAAAAAATTTGATGATGAGGATAAGACAGTGACACTTGAGCATCAATCAATAAGTCAATCGATAACATATTTCTAAAGGTCTCACAATGAAGGATAGATTCAAGTAGTAATACAAGCATATAAAATATATAAACCCTATTTAAACAACCAAGTGTCACTTTTAATGACCAAAATTTAACACAAAAAAATAAATTTTAAAAACAATTTACGCGTACCAAACTTATGAAATAAAATGTTATTTTGATTAAAATAGCTTCCTGGACCAACTGAAGCTGGAGTGCCTGTTGCTGCTTGAGTAAGGGCTCTAGTCGCTCTATCATACATATTTTAGTTGCTCATACGCATGACTCTACTTGAATAAAATAAAATTTAAAATCATAAATTTGAACACAGCATGTAAGGAAATAAAACAAAAACAGTACTTTGTATATTTCTATTTTCTCAATTTCAAAACGAGATATATTTCGCCATTTTGAATACAATCGACGTTGCTAAGCGTTAGTAAACCATGACAGCGAGTTTCGTGAAATTTGGTTTGACCCAAACGTATTAAAACGGAAACGTTTTAATACCTCAATTTAGGCAGCCTACCTACAATATACTAGTTAAAAGTAGTTTAGGAAACAGTTAAATACTATTTTTCGTTTTTTTAATTTATAACTTTAACTTTTTTTTGTCAGCACCAATTTGGGAACACAACGCACATCGCTAGCTCTTGTTAGCTATAAACTAGCAAAATATAGATAAAAAGAGATACAAAATGAACCAACCTTATTAACGCGTTTTTAAGCATCCAATTGTAAAAATCCTGCTTTCAACACTATCATATAAAGTTATTAATGTTTCACAAAGTAACACTCTGCCAAAACTATCAAGGAAGTTATGAAATAACTTATAAAACAAAAATAGTTATACAGCATAAACTGTGAACATTATTAACTTTTGCATCAGAGTTCATATTTTTTCATCGTTTATATTGCCGTGTCAAAAACAGTAAAGTAAAACGGTTATTTTGAGTTTTACATCTTGAACTGGTTTATCATATCCTTCAAATATAAACGACGCGGATTCAATATCCTTCATATGTAAACTAAGCAGCAACATCCCGTTGCTTTTCTGTTTTTTGTTCTGAATGAACACTCGTACTATTTTACAAAAGCAAAACTGAGTTGACAGGTTTGCTAAGACACGTTTATAAGCGAATTATTTTTGTTAAACCTGAGATTTTTAATCCTTTTCCAGCTGAAAACAAAATAGACTTTTTGCAAATTAATCATCAAGTTTATGATATGCTGCTATCATGCCATGGAGCATATTCGGCGTTACTCTATAAAAATGATTTAATTGATTTATAGCTTATAGCTATATATAGCTCTATATTTAGAGCTTCGGAATTAATAGATCTAAGGTTCGATGCCTGCTCCTGTCATAGGGCAGATTCATAAAGAAGATAGAGTAGACATTGTTATAGGATAGATAGAGTAGTAAAATTCAATTTGTTTTATATCTTTTAAATTGACTTTACGTGGTGATAACAGAAAGCATTTTTATAACCATAAATTTATAAGCACTAATTAGCGGCTCTCATTTAATTAAAACGCCATTCAATTTTTCGTTTTTTTTAAATATTATCAATACACATGAAGAATCTGTGGTGCGAAATTTTGATGTTAAAACATAGATATTTACTTTTTTATGATATAATAATTTCACTACTGAGGAAAATTCTCAGAAAATACTCAGAAACTTAAGGTTTTACAGATATGAAAAAAAACCGCAATTTTATTAATTATATTAATTATATTATATTAATTATATTATATTAATTTATATAATTATATTATATTAATTTATATACCATAAAAGGTCTTGACTTGAGTTACTAGAAAATAACGAATAGTGTTATAGAGCAAGGAAACGGTTTAGAGAAGACTTGAAAAGTTTAAGGTTGAATGAGATTCAGGAAAAAATGAAGATGGGAGAGAGTTCCAAAGGGTGAAGTGCAGAGAAAAAAACTAGACAAATCAAAGTTTTTATAGCATGCAGGGACAAATACAGTTAAAGAATGAGACTTTGCTGAGTTACAAGTCAAGCGAAAATGAGTTTTACTTGATGGAACTATGGAAGAGAGCTCCTTTGAGCAGCGGCCATGATAATATTTATAGAAAAGAAAAAGAGATGCAACTTTACGACGATGAAAAAGAGCCTCAAGCTAAGTAGATATAGCGATTCCAACTATGTTTACAATGCGTTTTTGGACATTTTTGTCTAGACAATTTTTACAATGCGTTTTTGTCTAGAAGAGAAAGAGCATCATTAGAAGAACCAGCTCAAATATGATAACAGTATTCCATATAGGAAATAATAAGAGATTTATAAAGGTAGGGAATGGAATTAGGAGAGAGAAAATGGCAAGCACGATAAAGAGAAACAACTGTAGTAGATGCTAATTGAGCAATCAATTGTATATATGAATGGTCAGAAGTAAACGATAATCCAAGAAAACGTAAAAAAGAGGATTTAGTAAGAGGGTTGTAATTCATTAATATAGGAATGTTTACAGTACTGCAATATTTGTTTGCCAAAAATAATTGAGTTTTAATGCATTTAAATTTACAAACCACTGTGAGCCCCAATCTGTTACAAAATTGAGACCAGATTCAAGATTGACTGCCTGTTCTAAGCAATCGAAAAGAGAAAACTTTTTGTCAAGACAGGAGTGTAAAATTGAGTCATCAGCAAAAAGAGATACATTAGATGTAAGGTTGTCGGTAAGATCATTAATTTATATAAGAAACAAAATAGATCAAGGATAGAACCTTGAGGTACTCCAGAAGTTACTGGAAATGAAGAAGAGTCTTTGAGGATGAAGAAGAGTCTTTGAGGATGACTTTAACAAAGCGGCTAGAAAAAAATGATTTGAAAATCTCAAAAACTTTCCCATATACACTATATGAAACAAGTTTATGGAGAAGACAGCATTGGCATGCTAGTCTTTGTCAAACATCTTAGATATGTCAAGAGTAATAGCCATAATCTCTCTGACTCCATCTAATGCACGATAAATTATTTTGGTCACAGCAGTTAGCAAGTCAGCCGTAGAGCGAGAGGATTGAAAACCGTATTGGTTGTCTGACAGTAATTTAATTGACTCAAGATGGTTTGTGTAAAATAGTCAATGACTCAAAGAACTTGCTAATAACAGAGAGAAGACTGATCGGAAAATTATTGGAGGGTTCAGAATGTTCACCAGAGTTTTTGAAAATCGGAATAACAGATGTCATTTTCCAAAAACATGAAAACAAGACTCAATCAAGCACTTATAAAATAGTTTAGAGAGAATTGAAGAGAGTTCAGGAGAACAATTTTGTAAGATTTTTATGACAGATATGTTGTCTGAACATCAAGCCATAGAGGAGTTTAATCAAGGTGACTTAAGCAACGGAAGCAGGAGTGATTTAAATGTCTAGCAATGGTTAACCTACTTAACTAGAATGGAAGGAAGAGAGTGGCCAAAAGATTTAAGAGTCGAATTTGAAAAAAAGTTTTTAGCAAACAGTTCTGACTTACCCTTGGGAGAGGTAATAAGATCAGTCCATAAATTAGAGATAGAATGTTAGACTCATCTTTTTTAATAATGCTGTTGAAGATTTTACAAAAGTCTCTAAAGTCTTCTGAGATAAGATACGAGATTTAGTGAACTGAGAATAATGAAGCTTAGCATCTGACAGCACTTTTTTACATCAATTTCTTGAAATAATATATAACCGTTTGAACTGAAGAGAGTTTTTCTTTTGAAAAAGATGAAAAAAATGAGTACGACTAGATATAGATATTGCGCAAGAGAGTGAAAACCATAGAGTTGAATGAGGCTTGACTTGAATTCAACGAAAAAGAATAAAAGTATCCATTCCTGTCTGAATCCGGGGGATCTTTTTTTAGCTGAGAGTGAAAAGACATTAGCCCAAGGACCGTCAAGAAGAAAATCACGAAAAGAATCCCAGTCAGCATTTGGGTAGTAGTAAGTAGTTCGAAGAGTACGAAATAAAAGATTTAAAAAAGATCTTGCATGGTCAGAACCACCTAAGGGAGAAAAAAGAGAAACTGAATACGAGGTAGGATCAAAGACCAGACATAAATCAAGGAGTGAAGGTAAATGGTTGGGGTTGTCAGGAACGCAAGCCACAAAATTAACTATCTAAATAAGAGATTGAGAAATGCAGAAGCTAAAGTTTTTAGTGCTAACAGGGTTAGAGGTGTTAAAGCCCAGCTATTCAGTTTGATGAGCATTAAAGTCACCAATAACAACAATATTGGCAGAGGAGTAAAGAGAGAGAAAGCATAGTCAATTTGATCAGAAATTACATCTAAAAGATAAAGGTGATATATATATATATATATATATATATATATATATATATATATATTTACAATAACAAGATGAAATAAGTGAATAATCTTCTTACAATGATGAAAGGAAATAAACTTTATAAAGAATATAGACTAATACAAAAAAAATTAAGGTTTCGAATGAGTAAGACGATCCGCATGATTAATAATACGAGTTGCGTGCTTTTGACGGTTATAAAGATGTTTCAATCTATTTTTAAAAGCACTTCTCCAGGCAATATTTGCATAAATTGAATGGCTATGGATAAACGAGTAATAAAGTTGGGACAAACTCATTTTATTTAAATAATCTCTGGTTTTATACAAAATTCCAATATTTTTAGAAATTTTGCAATATGTTCATCCAAGAAAACTCCTAAGAACTTTATAACACAGTCTCTTTTAATCTCAATTTTGTCGATAAAAATTGGAGGCAGTTTTATGGGTAGATATCGCTTTTTTTTAAGCGAATGGAAAGTAATATATTTAGTTTTATTAATATTTATATATAATTTATTACATTTGAACTAGGTAGAAATGTTTTTAAGCTTCATTGTAGAAAAAAGTTTACAAATATCATTATTAGAAAAAAATTGGTTAGTGTCATCCGCAAGCATAACACTTAGTAGATTTGAGGCTTTATTTAAGTCATTAATATAAATACTAGCAGTAAGCAACCCGCAATATGCGTTGTTAGTAAATAAAATTAAAAAAAAAAAAACCCGCGTATAGAAAAGCCTAGAAACTACTTTAAAATAGAAAAGCCTGGAGAATGACGTAACTCGACTAATAATAATATTAAATTAGCGTATTCATATTATCAGAAGAAAAAAGAAATGGCCCTAATATAGAGCTTTGCGGAACACAGGTTATATGCAATAAATCCTTTTGATAAACATCATTACAGGAAACATATTGTTTTGGGTTTGATAAACAACTTTCGAACCACTTTATTACTATGTTATTTATTCCATAGTACTTAAATTTATGAAAATGGTAAGATCAATTGTATCAAATGCTTTTGAAAGGTCAATAAAAATTACTAGTGTGTATTGAGAATTTTTAATGGAATTTGATATCTCACGTTCGCATTGAATGATTGCATGTTCAGTAGAACTGTGTTTTTTGAAACCAAATCAATTGTTATATAATAGGTTTTTATAATGTAAATAGTTATACACTCTTTTATACATTATTTTTTATAAACTTTTTGAAAATATAAATAAAACAGAAATAGGTCGATAGTTGCTAATATTATCTTCTTTAAATATTGGTGTAACTTTTGCGTTTTTCAATTGATCAGGATACTCCTTGATGTATTGACGCTTTGAAAACTTTAGAGAGAAAATCTTTTAGTTTTTCATAACAGTCTACAACTATATCACCATTTATGTCATCGGCACCACTTGCTTTATTTCTTTTAAAAAATTTGAAGGCTTTTTCAAACTCTTCAAAAGATAATTTTGAAGACAATTCATTAGAATTAATGCAATCATTAATTGGTACAAAAAATCACTAAATACAACTTGAGTGATTAGAACTTTTGTTGCCAATTTAGGACCAATTCCAAACAAAAAAATTATTAAATTTACGAGCTATTTCCTTTGGCTCAAAAATAATTTGTCATCGACTTTGATGACTTGAGGTAGGAAACCTGAGTAGGATTTTTGTTTTCCGCAAATTTATTTCATTATTTTCCCGCGTTTTGAGTTATGTTTATACTTATTAAGTAGTTTAGAGTAAATAACTTTTTTTTTTGCGAGTTTTTTTAAACAGAATTTCAGAATTATTTTAAAAATTCTTGTATATTTTTTCATTTTCAGGCAATTTTGTTTTTAAATATGTCAATATAATTTTTGCTTAAGCTTTGATGACTTTTTAAATTCTTTAGTAATCCAAGGTTTATATTTGGTCAATTCTAAATGTTTTTTGCAAAACATTTAGAATTGACCAAAGCATGACCATAATTAAATTTAGTTAAAAAAAAATTTTTTTAATGTATCTTGAAATTTGTAACACAACTTCATGTTATTAGAGTAATAACATTCTAATAATGTTAATACTCAAGATTGTGAAAATTTATAATGATATGACCTTGAGCTAATTTCATTATAAACTATTAATAAAAGCAGCTTGATTTGATTCAAATAAATAGAGATTTTTTGAGTCAAGTCTTGAATCACTTATTTGATTTGATTCAAAATATTTAGGCTTAGTAGGGGCCTAATATATATATATATATATATATATATATATATATATATATATATATATATATATATATATATATATATATATATATATATATATATATATATATATATATATATATATATATATATATATATATATATATATATATATATATCCACGACATGATATTAAATTAGTTTTTTGAGGTAGGTAAGATTTTTAGGCCTTAAATTAGAGCACAAATTGTTTTTGTCACGATTTTTTTATAAAACATTAAATTCAAAATCAACTAAATCGAAAACTAAAATGCTTTTATTTTTTTAATACAAGTAAAATCTATATGCATTATGAAAATCCAAAAAAAGATCTAAACATATTGATTTAGATACCGAAAAAAAATAATAATAATTAAACATTTTATCTTAATTTAAAAAAACAATCGGACTAAAGTTAAGTATATATTTCTAAAGTTAATAATATATTAAAACAATAATTTACCAAAGAAATACCATAAAAAAAGCATTTCAATATTTTGCAGATCCACCTTTCTTAAATAAGGATTGAAGAAGGCAATTATCTAAAATTTCAATGTTTCTATCAGCATTAAGTCAACCTTCAAATAATTAATAGCATTTAAGTCCTGCATAATTCATGTAGGCCCAAAAGTCTACACTGCCATTACCTTGCTTGGTTGGTTTTCATGTACAATTCAAATCAAATTACTCTTGAGGTGATCGCCATAGCAGAACATAAAGCAATAATATTTTTTTGCATATCTACCTCAACATTCATTTTGTCTGAGAATATAACATTTCACCACTTGCTGTCGTGTTTCATCAAGCAAATTAATTTTATTAATTAAAAACGTTTATCTCATTGTGTTGCCCACCAGATTATCCAGATTCATAATGTCATCTGTTTCAGTATAAGGTTTTCAAATATGCGAATATTCAATATTTAACTTATTGGCTATTTGACGAGGAGATAATACTTGGTTTTAAATAAAAATAGATTTGTAACATGTTTTTTCAGAGAATTTTAACCATGATTTTGGAGTTTCATGCTGTATTACTTCACTCGTTATGAGGCTTTTTCAATATCTAATTTCTTTGTGTTTTCATCAGTACTATTTCAAAATTAGAAATTTAGAGTTAATAAATGCTAATGAAAATCAAACTAAATTATTAAAAAAAATATTACATTAATTTTAAAAATAAAGCAGTAAGCATTAATTTTTTAACGAACAAAAAAAATTTAAAAAAATATAGTCAATGTTATAAAGTTAATTAGGGATAAAAATGAAATTTTATGGTAACAACTTGTCCATTAAATAAAAAATACGATACTTATTAATTAGAAATAATAAAATATTTAAAAAGCTAACTAGTTTTTAAAGTAATTTTAAGTAAACAGGATATATAAGTAAGAATGCTCTAATTAATGGCCAATGGTGTATGTTTCATATATTTATATATTTATATATATATATATATATATATATATATATATATATATATATATATATATATATATATATATATATATATATATATATATATATATATATATATATATATATATATATATATATATATATATATATATATATATATATATATATATATATATTAGCTATATACCTTA
Organism: Hydra vulgaris; assembly: GCF_022113875.1. NCBI lineage: Eukaryota > Metazoa > Cnidaria > Hydrozoa > Anthoathecata > Hydridae > Hydra > Hydra vulgaris. The sequence continues at coordinate 67,691,350 of NC_061157.1, forward strand.
ATATAAATGTATCATACATCTACAAAAGTAGTGTTGGGTGAATTCTATTTTTGTTCAGAAAAAAATTGAATACTCAGATCTGAAAACAATTTCAAATCAAGATAAGATTATTCGAAATAAAAAAGTAAAAATTATTAAATTGTATCGCTCAGATTTTTAGAAAAACAGTTTTGAAAATATAAACAAATCACGCTTTTAACAGTCAGATAAATGTAGCAGAGAATCACAGTTTTTTATATATTTAAACATCTTTATATTGTTTTTATCATTTTTGAATCAACAATTCAATTATCATTATTATTATTTCGTTCTATCAAAAATATAGCAAATAATAACTACTAAGTAAAACTTTAAAAATATTGTTGCTACTCAGAAAAAATTTTGGTACCTAAAGGCCGTCTCCATCTTTAAAATTATAATATTTGAATTTGACACTGCGCTTGCGTATAATAACTTTCCACATCTAAACGACCGTGCCTTCACGTAAATAATTCCACCACCACGTTTATTTATTTGTCTCTCCTGAGTAATTATTAAAAATAAGGAGTTTCAAAATTTGATTTGTTTTTCAAATCGTTTGCGGTTATCCATTAGGGTGTCCCAAAAAATGAAAATTTGAAAATCAAGAGACTATATCCTCCAAACTATGTGATTTGGTCTATAAAGATAGAATATATAAATATTTCCTGTAAATCATTCCTAATGTAATTTATAATGTAAAATAAGAATGATAGAAAAGTTTTGATCGAAAATTTGCAACTTTGCTAGATGTGTAATTATAAATTCCGAGAGATTTATATTTTTTTACGATTTTACGCATACTGAGACAATTTTCCTTCAATAAATATAAAAAACCCTAACTTACAAGTTTATTTTGCAGAATTAAATAATGAAATAAACAAACGTTACAGAGAGAAAAAATGTCACAATATCACAAAGTTAAAAATCTTTTATTATTAAATTTAACGCATAGGAAAACATTCAAAAAGTGTAGCATACACTTTGTGAGTTAATCTTTTTGGCATATCACTTTGTGAGTTGATCTTTTAGGAATTTTGGCTTGTAATTTTTTTCTATGATCTTTTGCAACAAGCATTAAATTTTGCCTTTGATTATAATTTGTAGATGCCTTCACAAAGTCTTGTAAAGCTTGATGTTTCTTTCTCTGCAATCATTAGTAGTAGAGAGATATTTTACAAATTAACAGAACTTACGAAAACTTACGTTCAGTATTAACCCAAGACTTTACTTCACCGTAAACCCATTGTTCAACTTCGCTTTTTTAAGTTCCAATAATTTTAAAAAGATACCAAGACTCTGGACCAACCAGAAGAGATAATGTTGTTTCGGAATCAAGAACTGGAATAATTTGAGGATACCCAATATGAAATGTAGGCATAGAAAATTTAAGTAGGTTATTAATCATATTTATTTTTTCATTGTCTTCTTTTTTATAGAATAAATATAAAACATTTTAATGACTGACAATCTGATATCTGCTTAGTTTTTGTATTTGAGATTAAAACTTTAATATTTGGAATAAAATTGCCCATGAAAAAAATAATTTAAGTTTTAAATTCTTTTCTTATAATTAGTAATAAACTAATTTTTAAGAAAAAAATAGGATTCAGCTTTGTAGAATTTGTAGAAAAAAATAGGATTTAGCTATTGTACAATTAGACAGAGGAGGGCGTGTTCCGTAAGCCCATGAACATTTAGCAATGCTAGCTCATATTCAATTGTAAGGAAGATTATGTGCTGTGGTAATAATAATGGTAACTCATCAAATTTTGCTTTGAAGAAGTTGATACAGATAGCACTGAAAACTTCAATAGGTAGTGCGTTCCATAGGTTTGCTTCAACTTCTTTAACTATACGGTTGTTAAAGAAGTTGAAGCAAACGAGACAGTTGTGGTCGATTTCACAATAAAAACGCTGTTTTTTTTAAGTAGGATTTGACTGTTGAGGCAAAAGAGAGAATTTTAGCATTGCATTTTTCAGACATATAAGCGGCCTTGACTCTACCAGGACCCGGCCAGTTATCAAATAAATGAGTTTTTGCATCTTGGCTGTACTCAATATGAGTAATTTACTGCACTCAATATGTTATTCGAAGGACTGTGAATCAGTGGGAGATTAAACAATTTCCCTCAAGTTGAGCTTAATGAATTTCAAAGTGAATTATAAGAGTCAGAAAAAGGAATTTTATCTAACAGTGGAGAATGCAAGGTTCAACTTAACTTGGTAATAATTAATGTTAACCTTTCTTTGTGGGAAGTTATTTTGTGTCAAAAAGATCAAGATGTAATTATTTTAAAGAGATCTCCAGCACAAAAGCAGTATTCAAAAGCGGCTAATTGTCCCCTCTTCGTTGAAACTGAGGAGCTAGAGATCAACGGAGGAAACTCATAAGTCATGAAGCAGCATCAATGCAGCCCATTGCACTAAAGGTTCTACAATGATTGGAAAGAGACCTACATTCGTCTTACCAGCTCCACTGGTAAATATTTAGAGCTCCATAAGTGAATAAACTCTGAGACAGCTAAATGGCTGACAATTCTTCGTGAAATTTTGAATGTGACTGTTTTCCTGGCTTCTAAGGAATTTAACTTTAGGGAATTTACTTTAGGTGTTTTAATTGACTTTACGATAACCTTAGATACTATTGATCACGTAATTCTTTTAATAAAAGTTGGAGTGGTACGGAATTACTGGAAATAAAAAAATTTTAATAAAAGTTGAAAAAAAAAAAAATTTTAATAAAAGTTGGAGTGGTACGGAATTACTGGAAATATATTAGGGGAGAGCGGGGCACGTTGTCATACTTTTTATATTTTTCAAGATATTTCAAAAACCAATTGGTCAATTTTCTTAAAAACTATTTTATATGGTAGTTAATCATTATAGTTATTTAAAAAATAACTTTGGAAAGCTTCAGACCATTTGAGTATAACATGCCACCATTTCTAAAGAAGGCTCCACGGAATGACAACTTGCCCCACCGTCGGGGCAAGTTGTCATGATAAGAGGGGCAAGTTGTCATCATTATATTTTATCACAAGTGTAGGTCTAAAAGGTAAAAAAAATATTTTCAAATAGAAAACAAGTATTATATTAATCATTTATAAATTATTAAAAATAACATATAAATTAGATTATAATTTATACTCTAAAACACTTTTAAAATGACCATTAATAATCATCATTTACAGAGTCAGAGTTATGGCAAATGTAGCTGGACCCTCCTGCTGTACATTCTTTATGTGCCCAGCTTGAGCACACACAGCATTTGATCCATTTTTCAGTGGCTGTGCTAATCTCATAGAATTTTTGAAAGGGGAATCAGTCAATATAGACGAAGTTCTCTTTTTGCGTGTGTTACCTAAATGCTTTGAGCTTGCATCTCCAGATAAAGTAAGGCCATACCTTTGGTAATGGCCTTACTTTATCTGGAGATGCAAGCTCAAAGCATTTAGAAATTGATTTGGCTTGAGATGTTGAAGGCTCCTGTGATGACAAAGTCAAACTTGAAGTTGAAGCACAAGTGGATTGTTCTGGTGAGACTGTAACCTCTGAAGCTTGAGGCATTGTTAATTGAGGATTGGTTTTGACTGGCATAAGCATTTCTGTTACTGAACTTGGAGCGAAGTCCACATCTGTAAATATTTGAGGGTTAAATGGGTGGATGCCACAGGAAGAAAACCCGCTCAGTATGTTATTTGGTGTCATGCTCAATGGAAAGGCAACTTCACTATCTCTGGAATATTGTAAATTGTCATACCCTTTCCAGGGTTACTGACCATCCAACTGTTGATGGCTGTATTTACAGTCTTTTTAAAAGGGCCATAGACTGTTCTATCTAGTGGCTGCAACTTGTGAGTGCAATGGGGTGGAAAACTTAACATAATAATTCCATTTGCTGTCGCATAGTCTAGTGCATTCAATGACATGTGCGAAAAGTGATTGTCAACCAGTAGCAAAACTGAATGCTCCTTTGAAGGCCGTGCATTCTTTACAAAATGAGTAAGAAATTTACAAAAAGTGTCTTCCTTCATCCAACCAGATGGATTTGCGTCCCCATCACTGCCAGGTGGTGCAGAAGTTAAAAAGTGGTCTCTAAAATTGACTCTCGGAAATACGATAAAAGGTGGAATGCTGTTACCAATAGCAGAGGCAGCACATGCCAAGGTAACTAAAGCACCTTTTTCTGCTTAGGTTATTGCCTCAACTTGCTTTTGGCCCTTTCTTGAGATCACTTTATCAGGCTTTTGAACTGTAGTTACCCCTGTTTCGTCCATGTTCAAAATATCTGTTGGTGTGAATTGGTGACGTTGAAGACACACCTGAAGATTATGGAAAAGTATTTAAACATTGTGTTTGTTGAAACTTATGGCACGTGCAATGCTTGTGGCCTCTGGAGCTCTTAAAGACAATGTTGGATTTTTTTGTAGGAAAAACGTAAACCAATCTCTCCCAGCACAATGATTTTCCATCCATGATTTTGGCATAGCCAATTTATTAGCATCTGCTAATTGATATGCTAGTTTCCTAACATCTTTTGGTGTAAAGCCAAAGTAAATATCTGAAGCTCTTTGCAAATAGCTACAGAGTCCAAGATGAAGCTTCTGTGTCAACACTTGCCTGAAATAATATAAAATATATATCAGTATAAATACTTATTTTATGGAGTCACTTATAATAACAAATATTATAATCCTTAAGCATATTAACAATCTACAAACCTAGGTTGTACGTAGCCATTGTGAAATGAAGGTATTGTCGATTTTTCTTGAAGATCTTCTATAGAGGCTTTTGACAAATAGCGTTGTACGCTTCTATAGTTGATGTTGAAATCTAGAGACACCTGGGCTATGCTTCTGCCATTTTTTTATTACAGCTTTCACTGCTTCAAGGATTGTGCATTTAGCAGTGGTACCTCTACTGGTTTTCCTTTGATAATTGCAAACCATGATTTAAAATCTGATAAAGCTAAAAAAAAAAAAAATGTTAGGATAAAAGTCTAAGTAAGCAAAACTTTATAACTGTCTAATGTCTATAACTATCACCATCATTTATTAATGTTTACTAAGGCTTATTATTAATCTTAAATATTATGCCTAATTCATTTTATTGATGTTTATTACTTATAATAAGCATTGTATGTATTATTAACATTCATTTAAGACTTTTACAACTATATGAAAGTATGGAGGCAATTTTTTTTATATGACAACTTGCCTCTTTTAAATTAGGACAACTTGCCCCACAGGGGGTAGAGGAAGGTTTGACCTAAATAACTTTTTATCCTTGCCGTGAATCTGAAAAATGACTAGCACACCAATAAAAGAATTTCCAAAACTATAAACATTTTAATGGATTAAACAAAAATATTGCATATTGTTACTGTATTGAACATTTGAACAAAAAAGTTAAAAAGTTACTTACCAACGAAGTTTTTACTTTTTTTGGATTTGTAGAAAAACTATTCGCACGAATTTCATGAAATCAACTGAGCAGTCATCTTTCAGCACCATTTATATAATATAAAAAAATCGCAGCATCAATCCAACTATAACATTCCGAAATAGCGACTATGACAACTAACCCTTATGACTTTTAGCCCCGCTCTCCCCTAGTTTGGCTAAAAAGTTATTTAAATAATCGAAAACAATTTGTTTATGCAGATGATAAAATATGATCTAGTTTGTTAAATATTTCATGTGGAGTTCCTCAACGATCCATATTAGGACCTCTCCTATTTCAAATATATGTTAATGATCTACCAAAAGCTTCTAACCTAATGACAGTTATGTTTGCTGATGATTTTAACTTATTTCTTTTTCATTATAACATTTTTACACTTTTTTGCAACATGAATATTGAACTAGTCAAATTTGCAATTATTTTTTTGCTTTTCGATAAAAAAATTATTATATTTTTAAATTTAATGAATTATTTAACATGTTTTACTTTTTAAGTTTATGAACTCTTCTATTTTAATTTTGTATGTTTATTTTTATTTTAATTTATAATATTGTATTACGAACTTTATGTCGTCAGAAGGGAGAAACAGTAATTTATATATTTTTGAAAATTATGGACATTATTGTTCGCATGAGTCAGTTGTTCGGAAGACACAGTAATTTGATTGATGCAAGTCGTAAACATCATAACAAAAGGAAAAAATCATTAAAAAATATCTTCCAATACAGTTTCTCTGTGACAAGAAGCTTTTTTAGGTAGCTCATTATAAAGTTTTCTCAATATCAATTTTAATTTTTTTATTAAAATAATTTGTAACATCCCACTTAGAAAATGTATACAATAATTATAATGACAACATCAACAAGAAGGCTCCACAATGAGTGCCCATTATTTTTTTCCGTCGTCTCAAAATGAGTTCAACAAAGAATATGGTGTTATCCAAAGTGCAGCTGTCAAAGAAATTCAGGATGGTATCTACTTCAAAACCATAGTTGATGGTACCCCTAATATATCTCATACTGAGCGGATAACCTTTGTCGTTCGTTTTCTCCTCTATGAAAGAGAAATTAATTGCTGGAAAATTAAAGAACAATGTGTTGAAATTTTTGAGACGAAGAAAGGATTTGATATAGCTAAGCTTATCAATAATGAGATTTTAAGGCTATGTATGGATATTCAAAAATGTAGTGGTCAGGGATACGATAATAGATCCAGTAAGTCAGGTGCTTACAAGGGAGATCAGGGCTTGATAAGGCTAAATTAATCAGAAGTTCTGTACGTTCCCTGTAGCGCTCATAGTCTGATTTTAGCTGGTGTTCTCGCAGTTGATCAGCCATTGAGATCAAAGTATTCTTCAAAAATGTTGAATCTTGGAGCGTATTTTTTAGCCCAAGTCTAATCCGATGGAAGATTCTCTCTAAGGCAACTGGAATTTCACTGCATAAACTTTCTCTGACAAGATGGAGATCTCATACCAACTTGATCAAACCACTTGCCAAGAGGCCGAGAGAAATGTTGGCAGCTTTTTAACATATCATGAAAAATCTGGATCTGACCAGTGAGCAGCTCAGCCAAACAAGAGATTTAAAAAAACGATTGTCATCTTTTGAATTTGTATTGCTCGATACGATTCGGTACAAAACTCTTTCTACTGTTAACGATGTTTGTCGTCTTCTACAATCTGAAACGTTACCATTGATAACAAGCTACGTTTAATTAGACAGTTGCTGGAAAGTCTTAAACGGATTAAGGCTCTTGGTTGCAAGTTTTCTAAGAGGCTGCAGTTGTAGTTAACCACTAGGATTCGAAACTGAATTCGCTCCTAAAAGAAAGCGTGAGCTAAAGAGCTTTCATGATGAGGCATCAAACACAGTCCCTTTTCATGAAAGCCAAACAAAAGAACTTAAAGTGAACATTTTTAATGTTGGTTTAGATGATCTAATCCAGTAGATTGATTTAAGATTTGAAACGAGCAGGGTGGTTGGCAATATTTTTATTCTTCAGGTTGAATAATAATAATCTTTCCGTTTAAAATAAAGCGTGAGAGCTCGCACGGTTTCATCCGAGAGATGTAAGCAAAAAGCAGAAGTTCGTTGTTTTACCAATGCCCGCAAAACAATTTTCAAGCAAACAATCTAATGCAGTTTCTTGATCTAATCTTTTAGAAGAAGCTTAAACGCCTTTTTCCACATATTTACATCATGCCTCAAATTCTCAACACCATTTTTAAGTCAGTTGTTGAAGGTGAACAATCGTTTTGTAAACTGAAAGTTGTAAAAAATCTTTCTCCGTTTGACCATGTGTCAGAATCACGTTACTGATATTTGATTATTTTGATTAAAGAAGATTCAACTAAAAAGGTGAGTTACAAGAGCGTCATTAAAATTTGGGCGGCCAAAAAAGCTCAAAAAATCATTTTAAAGCAACTTATTTACCTTTTTTAAAAGCTTTATTGATTGATTTTTTAATAGTTTTAAAACTAATATTTTGATTCATATATCAGTTTTGATTAATGAATCGTTTCTCAATCCAGAGAATTAATAGTAACGCAAAAATACAGTGTGCTGTATCAGAATTAAATAAAATGCTGCGTTAACAAAATTTTTAAAATTTCAGAATTTTAATTTCTTGGTTTGAATTAAGGGCGCCGCTCTTCATTTTTGCTCCGGGCGCCATTGGCTCTCTCGAAGGCCCTGTCTTCAACGTCGCGTTGTCTTCAAAATCTCCAATTGTTAACACAACAAGCTTAGGAGTTAAGTACCAAGAGTGTCGTTTTATACTATTTATTAAAGATTGTCCTAATTGGTCATCGTATTACTCTTGTATTTTAAGACTTGCCCTGAAAGCATCAAGGTCATTCTTGGGTGCTTTTTAAAAACCATGGTGCATAAAGAATGACGGTAAAAAAAACTTTCTTTCTCTACCTCATTTTCTTTCTTTTCTGTTATTATTTTAACAACATTTTTTGTCATTTCTAATGTAAGGAGGTAAATTCCATTTGCCATAAAACGTGCCTCATGACAAGAGCCTGGTTGATGGAATTTAAAATTTAAATTTAGTTACATTTCCACCTAGATAAAATAACAACAAGGTAACAAAGGTTTCTATAATCACCTCTTGCTAAAGTATTTTTAAGCAAAGCTTTTGAACAGAATGTAAGGGCATCTTCTGCAAGAGTTAACAGCATTGAATCAACTTCTAGGTTATCCCAACTCATTTTTAATATGCCTCTACTAATAATAAAGTTGTTCTGGAAATAAAATAAATACTTGATTATAAATAAAAATTATTTTAAAAAACGTAGTAGTTTTTCAATTACCTTTTTTTTTCTTTATAAGTTTTTCGTTAAATTCATCATCTGTTGAAGAGTCAAAATTGCAGTCGGCTATTACAAATCCATCTAAATTTTCACTACAAATTAATATACTACTATCCTGGCTTTCTTGAGCTCTATAAATCTCTTTTTGGTTTTGTTTTTCGATAGTTAGAAATCTGAGTCTCCTCTTTTCTGTTCTAGCTCTGTAAGCTGTATCACATTTTCCCTCGATGAACATTTTCCTTTCATTCATTTAGTCTTTAAAGAATTCAACTAGATCATCATTAGCTACTCTTAATTTCTACTCAAAATCCATTTTTGAAATATTTAAAAAAAACAACCTAATTTGTAGTTAAATTCTTTTACTAGAATGTTATGTTTTGATTTATTTTTAAACTCAAGTGATTTCATTTTTAGCATTTTAGTATATTTTTTTAATGAACTTCTTTAATTTGTCCCTAAGTAAATAATTAAAAAAATTATTTTATTGATAATAATTACAGTTAACTATTTTATTGATAATAATTACAGTTAAGCTAACAAAAAACAAGTGTGAACTGAAAAATCATTCTAGATTTAGATTTATTTCGCCGTTTAAAAATAGTTACAATAACCAGATAATATAGTTACAATTATATGTATATATGTATCATTACAATAACCATAAGAGAATATATATTTACATTTACATTTGGCAGAAACGGCAGGACTTCTAGAAGATCATGAGGATCTTATCATGAAGCCCTATAAAAGTATAATACATTTACACTTTTTCAATATAATTTTAATTAAAAATAAACTGTTCGTAATGAAATAACATATCTTTTTATAAAAAACCTAGTAATTATTAGTCTAAAATAAAACAATATACAAAAATAGTTAAAAATAGATGAGAATATTTTCTAATAAAAGGATAATCTTTTTAAGTTTCTGTTTAAATGAAGCACAAGCCATTTTAATAGAAAAATCAAAATTTGGTAAAACTATTTTGTTCCAGAGATAAGGTCCTCGATAAGAAACAAAAAACTGGTCTTTTTTTGATGGCAAAAGGGGGAAATAAGATTGTTATTAGTGCGAAGATTATATTTGAAACTTTTAGTTGATACACATTCAAAATATTCATTTCTTTAAAAAGTTGTTTTGTGTGAGAAAACCGATTTTTAAAATTTATTACGCGAACTGCGTGTTTCTCACGAAAGTAAAGAGATTTAAGCTTTGTCTTATGGGTGCTTCCCCATATACTATTTGCATAGTTTATATGACAATGAATAAATGAATAATACAATTGTGTTAACTGATGTTTACTTAATATATTTCTTGCTTTATAAAGAATTCCCATGCATTTTGCAATTTTTGTGGAAGTAGTATCGATATGATACCTCCAGGACAAATTTTCGTCAATGTACAGACGTGTTCAAATTATTAGACTATAGATTTAAGAAAATTATTTTCCGTGATTGAGTTCAAATATCTATTACATTTTCACAAGTATCACAGTTAAAAGATTTTAAGTATAAAATATGACATTTTTCTAATGTTTTTACATACTTTTTATATTTGGCAACGTCACTTTTTTTTTGTTAGAGCGTTTTCAATATTGGGAGGCAAGTCAGCGCATGTTTTTTTTCCTTTAGTAGCAAAACGTTGCAGCAGTTGTTTGGGTGTCATTTTAAAGTAATTTTAATTACTTTTAATTTATTTTCTTTACAAAATTACTTTATGTATAAAAACTTAATTCGAATTTACTAATAAATTGTTTTTGTTTAGGAATTGTACAGTAAAACTGGTGAAATTATTTTATTTTAACAATGGGCAAAAAAAATGATATTTCCCCCAAAAAATATTTTGCTGTAAAAACTTTGTTGGGTGAAAAGGTTTACACACAAACTCAAATAGCTTTAAAAGTTGGTGTAAGTCAGAAAACAGTAAGCAGAATAAAAAAATGTGTTGATAATCAAGAGCCATATGAGCACCACAGAATAGGGAATTGTGGTCGTAAAAGAAAAATAACCCCAAGGACACAAAGAAATCTGGTTAAAATGGCACTTAATAACAGAAAAGCCACATCTAAGGTGTTGTGTCAACAACTTAATGAAGCAGGAGTCGATGTTTCTCCAGTTACTGTTCGGAGAAGGCTTCCGGTACTTGCGAGTTGAATCGCCTTGTTTTAAAATCGCCTGTATTTAGTATCTTAATATACTATGGAAAACGCAAAAGGGCGTAAGATGACAGACTATTTTTAACGAAAAAGGTAACGGTTTTTTTATAAAATGTATAAAATGCCCTGTGTTTATGAACCTGCAGTCAACTGGTGTTTATAAGCTTGTTTATGAACTAAATGTAGTCTACTGTGTTTATGAACTTGTAGACTGTATTTAACTGGTGTTAATTAACTTTCAACTGGTGTTAATGAACTTCTAGACTTGCGTTTATTAATTTGTAATCAATTGATACTATTAAACCTATTTTATAATAATTTATATGCCTGTCTCAAACAAATTTTTGGGAGGGGGTACCCCTTCCCAAGCCCTCCAAGCATTACCTCTCACCACTGAATCCTGGATCCGCCGCTGTTCTTGAGACCACTACAATAAATTTTATCAAACTTAAAAATAGCCTACTTACCTTCTTTACGCAAATTTATTACTTCATCTTGGAGCTTTTTTCGAATTTTCATTGTTTCCTTTGCAAAGCCTTCATTGATGAAAATACCCGTTCCACGTAGAATTTTACAGGTAAAAAGAATTTTTCTTTTGTCGTTGTAGTTTAACAATTTTATGAAGATCGTTCGTTGTTTTCCTACTTTTTTTGGGCCTAATCTATGAGCTCGTTCAATAATTATTTCGCTGGTAATTTTTTAGTTTCTTTAAGAAAATTTCATTTGACTATTCTTTCGCAATGATTCCAAGTTTCACTGGTAGGGTGACCGTTGTCCCGGTTTTTACGTTTGAGAGCGCAGCGCTTAATTAAATTAAAAAAAAAACTGGGACAATCGTCACCCTGTTCACCGGGCAACTCGTTTACACCTTCAATTCTCAAATTATTGCTTCGTGATCGGTTTTCGAGGTCAATCAATTTATCATTCATACTTTTAATAATACTTTCATCTTTGATTAATTCAAAACGTTTCTGTTCGTTGTGATATTTTAATTCATTTTCTGTTTGTTTGTTTATATCCGCTATCTTTTCATTCATCATCTCTTCTTGGAAGTTTAAACTTTCTTTTAACCCTTCTAGATCTTTTTCAATGTTGTATATTTTTGTTCTATTGGTGGTTAAGTTGTATTTTAATTTATCAAGTCTATCAGTTATAATTTTCAAATTTGCGCTTGTAATCTTTGCAAAATTTATTTACTGCTCTTTCAGAAAACTTTCATTCTCTTTTAAAATAATGTTTTTCTGTTCATCCAACATTTTTTTTAATTATTTCTTTGTAGTTTTTGTTTGTTATATCCATAGTATATTTTATATTTGATATTTAAAATAAGAAGTAATTTTATTAAGATAAGTTTTAAAACTTTTTTTTTAAGGAGGCAAACTCATTCCAGTCTTTGCTTAGAAAGCGAATCTCATAAGGCAGCAGGACATGGATCAAGTTGAACTGGGTTACATATTATCAGTAGCGGGGTGATCATGAATACCATACACTTGACCTGACACATTTGACCAATCAAATCATTGCCTTCATCTTAAAATGCAATTTCCTAATTGTGAATAATCTATTTAGTGTTATCTGTTGTTTCTCTGCAACTCTTTTTATGCTTATGACATAAAAAGAGCATTTTAAGGCAATTTCTTGAAAAGAACCTTTGCTACATTGAGGACTTTCTTTAGTTGCTTTAAAATCAAAACCACCACACTAATTGTGTAAACACAATAAATTTAATTACTTTTTGTAAAACCACAAAATACAATCTTTTTAATTTGAAAATAATATAATAAAATTTTTAGATTTATAAAATTAAATTTTATTATATAGGAACCTTCTTTAATAAGCGTATCAGATAGTTAGACCTACAAAAATCTCGAACTTCTAAGTTGTTCTACAAAAAGAATATTTACTAAAAAGTAAAAAAAACTAATTTTCAGATAACCTACTAAAGCCTATATTATTTTCAATTGAGTATAGTCTTATTTTTCGACCTATTATATAGATTTTCATTTTCAACCGATTTGAGATAAATTAATTTTCAACCGATTATCTGGTCTGTGTTTTTAACGTTGTTTTTTTATGTAAATTAGAATTTTTTTTTAAAATTAACAATCATCAAGTTTTCCAAGCATTCATCGAACCTTATACCTCCCGATTCTGAATACAGCCATTTAACCACTGCACAAAATCATCAACAGAATATAAAAAACAGCGAAATGTTTATCATTTAATAAGCGAAATTAAAAATAGCAGAAATAAACATTAAGTAGTCGAAAAAAAGAGATAAGTACCTACATACCTTTTAAAGTTATGTATAATTAACAACTTATAATATAATTAACTTTAAAAGATTTAAAACGCTTTGGCAGTCCTTGCGCAAACCGCTATTTATCATCGGTTCGGATATTATTACTCGAGGAAGGAATTCTAAATAATATTTAGAGCACCCGCTTGAAAAGTTATGTGTTGATTCCCAGCCGGCACAACTCAGAAAAACGCTTACGCTTGTTTTCTGTTCCTCTTAAAAATTTTTAAAACCATAAAAAATTAGACCTAAAAATATGTGGAACAATGAACTTACCCTGACCCATATAATACGGGGTTATGGTAAATCTATTCCATACCGACCATTTCTATACTTATACTTTAAATAGTCGTTTTATTTCAATAATTTTGAGTAAGTGGTAGAAAAAAAAAATCTGTCAAAATGTTCGTTTTTAATTAACGATTAACGTTCAATAACTTCTTATTGTAAAATTTTATACTTCTTTAAAAAAAAATCGGGCACAGACTTTTTTCTTTAATAAGTTTTTTTCTTTTATAAGTTTTACAACTTATTTTTCTTTTATGAGTTTCCATTAAGTTTTTGTTAAATTTTTTTTCAGACCATCCGCAATTTAATAGGACCCTCGCCCAGTTAATTAATTTTGAAGAAAATAAAAGTTTGAATGTTAAAATCATTTTTACAATAAAAAAAAAATAATTTACATATTAAAGACTTTAATGTGCGTTAAACGCGCAGAACTAACTAATTGCCTAAGCACACTAATAACTTAGTATCTCTATTCTGACATGAGCGCAAAAAATATCTTTAGCTGTTATGATGTTTGTAGAAATTTTATGCTTTTTATAACCAAGATTTGAAACCTCGAGTTGTACTTTAGAAGCGAAGCGAACCACTTCGACCACTTCGGCACACTAAATTGCCAATTTTTAACACTATATATAACAACAAAAGACGGAATAACTCTATAACACCGCAAATAAATGCTATAAATCAAAATTAAGTTTTTAAATGAAAATTAGACTTTATAAAAGTGACCATATCTATAGAACTTTTTATTTTATTTTGTATTTTAAAAATTTGAAAAAGAATTGAAAAAAAAAAAAAAAATACGGAAGCGCAAGTATTTGAACCACGGCATTTTACTTCAGAACCTTTTAAGCTACCATTTCGGCCACTAAAGTGTACTGTTTGACGAATGTTTAACACTATTTAATGAACAAAAGACTAGACAAGAAGAATAAACAGTATAGACTGAAGAATAAACAAAACGGCAAATAAATGCTATAAATTAAAATTAAGGAGATACTGCTGCAATGCAATTTTAAAGGAAAATTAAAAACTGTAAAACTTGATATATGTTTTAACATTACGTAATTTGAAGTTTACATAAGTTAGATATATTGAAGTTGAATGTTTTAATGTGTTAATATGTTAAAATAGGAGCTATATTTTTTGTTCATGGAAGTATATGAGTATTTTTACACATTGTTAGTATTATTTTAATCATAATAAATAAGTTTACAAAAAGATGCTCAAAAAATCACTATTTTTTTATCTCTTCTATACACACAGTTTTATTTCTTCTATACACACAGTTTTATCTCTTCTATACACACAGTTTTACATTTGAAATTGATATTTTCATTAATATCTTTTGGAGTGTAGTGATAAGGCAAATATTGTCTTCTTTTAGCCCCGGTCATGTAGATTTGATTTATATAACACGGCATTGTATTCTTTTTTTTAATGATAAATAAATGATAAATAAATAAATCTTTCTTTTTAGCTAGAGATTTTGAAAGTTAATAAATATATCTTATTTTGAGATATCTTATTTTTCTAGTAAAAATTGACATTTTCAAAAATTCTAAAAACCTAAAACTTTTTTTTTAACACCTTCGCTTCCAACAAGGCTGCAAGCAACCACTAATTAGTGTTGGAAGTTACTGGAAGAGAAAAGATGAAGATTGTAAAGAAAGATAACGATTGACAGACGACTTAAAAGATTGCAAATTATATGAATCAGGAAAGCAAGATGAAGGAAGCGAATTCCAAAGAACTTATGTTCGAGGAAAAAAACTAGACGAATAAGAGTTTTTGGAGCACATAGGAACAGTAACAGAAAAATGATGAGACTTAGTTGAATGACGAGTAACACGAGAATGAATTTTTGTAGATGGCACAAGAGACGCTAGCTCTTTAGAGCAGTGCCCATTATAGTATTTGTAGAAAAGAGAAAGAGAAGCAACATAACGACGATGTGACAGAGATTGAAGGTTGGCTGCAAGAGTAGGTCAAACTACGTTTACAATGCGTTTTTGCACCTTGTCTAAAAGAGAAAGGGCATCATTAGAAGATCCACTCCAGATATGGCAACAGTATTCCATACAAGGTCGGATTTGAAATTTATAGAGATAGAGAATAGAATCCAGAGTAAGAAAGTGACGAGCTCGATAAAGAGAAGCGACTTTAGCAGATGCTAATTTTGCAACGGATTTGATATAAGGTTTCCAAGAAAGATCAGAAGTAAGAGTTAATCCTAGAAAATGAAAGTTAAGAGACTCATCGAGTAGATTACCGTTCATAAATATAGGAAGGTCTAAATTATTGCGATAACGATTGGCTGAAAAAAATTGAGTTTTATCTGAATTAAAGTTCACCAGCCACTGTGAGCCCCATGCTGTAGCAGAAGTGAGATCCTTTTCAAGCTCAGATGCCCCCTGCAAGCAATCAGAGGGAGTTGGCTTCTTATCGTGACAAGAATAAATGGTAGTATCATCAGCGAACAATGCCACCTTAGATGTGAGAAAATCTGGAAGATCGTTAATGTAAATTAAAAAGAGTATAGGGCCAAGGATTGAACCTTGAGGAACCCCTGAGGTTACAGAATAAGAAGAAGAGTGCTGTCCATCAAGGACAACTTTTATACTACGATTGGAAAGGAAGGATTCGATAATCTTAAAGATGTTTCCAGATACACCGTAAGAAGAAAGCTTATGGAGAAGACCAGCATGCCAAACTTTATCAAACGCCTTAGAAATGTCAAGAGCGATGGCCTTAACCTCTCTACCTTTATCTAATGCGCGATAAAATCTATCAGTTATTACTGTTAGCAAATCAGTCGTAGAACGAGAAGATCGAAATCCATATTGATGATCAAAAAGTAGGTTATGAGATTCGAGATGAGAGATTGTTTATTAATTAAAGATTCAAAAACCTTGATTATGATAGGAAGAAGACTAATGGGATGGTAGTTAGACGAATTGGATCGCTCTCCAGAATTTTTAAAAATAGGGATAACAGATGCTGCTTTCCAGCAGGCTGGAAAACAAGAATCTGATAATCACTTGTTAAATAGTTTTGAAAGGATAGACGACAGCTCCGGAGAACACTTCTGCAAGACTATAACAGGTATGTTGTCCGGGCCGCAAGCTGTAGAAGAGTCTAAGCAGGAAATCACTTTAGATACAGAAGCTGGAGTGATACGGATGTCGAGCAGTGGGGCGCAACTAGTAGAATCTAGAGATTATATTGATGAAAAGTTCTTAGCAAGCAATTCAGCTTTGTTTTTAGGTGAGGTGACAAAGTCTAAACCGTACAAAAGAGGTGGAATTACAGACTTGCCCATATTATTGATACTATTAAAGATTCTCCATAAGTCACGAGAGCCTAATTTTTGTGATAAAATACGAGATTTCATGATCTGATAATAGCGGGCTTTGGCGTTAGACAAAACCTTTTTACTATGGTTTCTAGCAGTAATAAACAGGCCTTTGTTTTCTGGAGAATTGTTTTGCTGATAGATATGGAAGTAATGGTTTCGATTAGCAATTGCAGCAGCACAATGTGAGGAAAACCATGGAGAAGAGTGAGGCTTAACCTGGAATCGTTGAGAGGGAATAAAGGATTCCATGACAAGACATAAGTCGAGTAGAGAAGGTAAATGATTCGGGTTGTCTGGAAAGCGAGTTGGAAAGTTGACTATTTGAGTTTGAAAAAGGCAAAAGTTGTGGACCTTAATGCCTGCAGAGTCACTGACACTAGAGCCAAGCCATTCAGTGTGATGAACATTAAAGTCACCGACAACCACAATATTGGCTGATGGATAAAGAATGAGGGCTTGGTCATTATAATCAGAAATAACATCAAGAAGAGTGCAGTCTTGAGATGGGGAAGAGCAATATAGAACAATGAGAAAGGTGATAGAGTGAAGTGGTGCTAAATGAAAGCACATAAAAGAGTAGTCTGTAGATTCAAACCTAGTTTCCCGACAAATTGGTGAATTCTTACGAATGTAAATGCCTAGGCCAAGCATGAAACTATTGGAGTCTTTACGAATTACAGGAAGATAACCATCAACACTAAGATCACAAGATGAGACAGCTGAACTCAAATTAGTCTCACAAAGAGCAAGTAGGTCTGGTGAACTTTGCAAGAGATAAGACTCAACAGAAGAAAAGTTACTTCGAAGACCACGAATATTGGTGAATGATAGGTTTAGCGAACTTGGTGATGACTGTGGTTTTTTGTGTTTTATAGTTTTTGTTACTTATTCACTTTTAAATTTGTTAAAAAACTTGACTTGAAACATAGATAGTACTCAGTACACTGTTTTATAGCCCAAGCAATTGCCTCATTTCCACTAATAAACCTTTAGCTGTAATAAAGGGCTCCAATGTGGCCTTGGCAATGCACACCAAAAGTACAAACAGGGACACCATCCATGCGCAACATGGCACTGTTAGTACTCTGATATTTTTCAGCTGTTGATGGAATCAGCCTCTCTGAGAGCTACCACAGAGTTCGGGAAACCTGACTAACAGCCGGGCTCAGAACTATAAAACTGAGTTTTAGAGCTGTACCCTCATTTGGAGATAATAGAATGAGTTGCCTAGTCATAAAAACAGAGACACAAGCAAAACCCATGAATCGAGTCAAGAAGATCCAGCGTTCAACATTCTAAACTGGAAACAATGTATTAAAAATACATCTGCGCCAGCCTAATAGATGGAGAAGGGGTGCGAGGCTGGTCAACAGATAGAATCTGTTTACCCCTTAAGTCTTTGCCTAGGAGGCCTTACTACACAAAAGCCCCAAGGCAGGGGGTGTTTTATGTCGGAGTTTGCATCTCCTAGCCTTTGTCTAAAAAGGCATATCCTACAAGGCAGCAGGACATGAAGCAGATTGTACTGGGTTACATGTTACCAGTAGCAGGATAAACCTGACATGACCTGTAACCTGACCTGACCAGACCTGACCTGACCTGCAGGATAAACCAAAAATGACCTGACCTTGTTTACCAACCAAAGGATAATAGCCATCAACACTGATGGAGTATTTCATTTCAAGGTAAACTTTTATAAGAAAATACACCTGCAAAAGCTAATGTTGCAAAGCAGCAGGACATAGAGAAAGTTGTATTGGACCACATGTTGCCAGTGTCAGAGTGATTATATTGACCCTGACCTAACCAATTACATGTTTTATACATTTATATATATATTATATACCTATATAGTATATACTATATAATTGAGGTATAAAATAAATTTATATCTTTTTATTGTGTTAGATCTAATTTGTTTCAAATTAGATCTAACACAATAAAAAGATATAAATAATTTAACTTTAAAATCTTCAACTAAATAACACACTAAGGGCCATTTACAGAATTTTTTTATAATTGAAGCAAAAAAAAGGTTGAGTTTTCAATCTCCGATGTTTCTATGTGACTTTTTGACTAATTTTCAGAAAACTGGCTGCCATTTTTAAAAAATATTTTTCTATTATTTGATTAAAAAACAAACTATTTTTAAGTTTTGAATGTTAAAATGTAAATGTTATACATTTTTTTATTTATTTGTCGCTTGAAATTTACATTTTTTTTTTTTTAATTTTCTAGTTGATAAAATATCTTTTATAAAAATAATATTTGTAAGTAGGTATAAACATATATATATATAAAACAGTATGAAAAAATGTTTACAAATATCTTAACTTGCAACGTGCGACCAACACATCAGTGTTGATCGTGTTTAAACGAGAAATGCATTCAGATCATTTTATGAAGTAAGTTTATGTTTATTCTACATTATTGTGTTATTAAGATATTTAAACACACTAAATTACTAATTACTTTTAATTTTATTTGGCTGAGGTAAGCAGGCTTTGTGAGAAAAAAAAAAATGCTTGAAAATTTTTGAAGTTCCAAGTTTTATCTTTTTATTATTAGATAATTGTATAAATTATTTTTTTATTTTTATATTTATATTTTTGTTTTGTTTTCTGTTTTATTTTGTATTCATGAATATCAAAGTTATGTTCATTAAATTTTAAAATTGTCTGGCTTTTATTCTGCATTTTTTTTGTATACTTGTATCGTAACTTTATTAAATATATTTATGAAGTATAAATTTTTTACTTGGTTACATATTATTAACTTATTATTAAGTTATTATTAAGTTGATAAACAAGTTTATTATTGATTACAACAGTTTTATTATCGAAAGACCTCCAGGAATATAAAGACTGGTACTACTGTAAATAAAATGTATAAACTGCTACATAAATGCATTTTAGGAATTATAATTAGTACATTCAAACAACTATTTGAATACGTTACATTTTATAAGTAATGAATTGAAGTGTTCACAAATTTTCTACTTTTACAAATTTAATTGTTTTATATTAATAATTTTTCATACAAATTTTGTATCTTAAAAAAGTGTGTTTCTCTCATTTATATTTATTAATATCCATTTATATGTTGTATGTTCAAAAACAAAAACAATTTGTAGTTTGTTTTTTAAAGTTAATAAACATCTGATACAAGGTATCCTGAAAAACTTAAAATCGTTAAAATTATACCAGTTTTCAAATCTGGAGATCTCTCAAGTGTTGTAAATTACAGACCAATTCCAATTCTTTCTTGTTTCTCAAAAATATTGGAGAGAATCATATACAATAGACTTTATTATTTTCTCAATACAAACAACATTCTTTACAACAAACAGTTTGGATTAAAGTCAGGGCATTCCACTGACCATGCTATTATTCACCTTATTAACGACATACTTAAGCTTTCGATGAAAAAAAGTATACAGTAGGTGTCTTTATAGATCTTAGCAAAGCGTTTGACACGTAAATCATAGTATTCTTC
Organism: Hydra vulgaris; assembly: GCF_022113875.1. Classification (NCBI taxonomy): domain Eukaryota; kingdom Metazoa; phylum Cnidaria; class Hydrozoa; order Anthoathecata; family Hydridae; genus Hydra; species Hydra vulgaris. The sequence goes on from NC_061157.1 coordinate 67,711,748, forward strand.
TAGCCAAACTATATCATTATGACATCAAAAACGCAAACATTGCTTGGTTCAAAAGTTACTTAAGTAATAGGAAACAATATATATCGTATGACGAAGGAAAATCAAAGTATACGAGAATCACTTGCAGTATTCCCCAAGGATCGATACTTGGACCACTCCTCTTTATTGTTTATATAAACAACTTGTATAAGTTTTCTAACATTTTAAGTTCAATTTTATTCGCGGATGACACTAACTTATTATACTCAAATAGTAACATCAACCTCTTATTTAAAACAGTCAATATAGAACTCGCAAATTTAACTGAATGGTTCAGGTCGAATAAATTATCCCTAAATATAAGTAAAACCAAGTATACTTTCTTTCATAGACTACACGAAAAAAATATTATTCCTTCAAAACTTTCCAATTTATGTATTGATAACTCTAACATAAAAAGAGAACACTCGTGCTCCTTCTTAGGTGTAATTCTCGACTAAAACCTTTCATGGCGTGAACATATAAATACAATAGAGAACAAAGTATCAAAAAATATTGGCGTATTATATATAGCTAAACAAGTATTAAATCAAGACTGTTTAAAAAATATATACTTTTCTTTTATTCACTGCTACCTTAATTATGGAAACATAGCTTAGTGCAGCACCAACACAACCAAATTAAAAAAACTTTTCAGCAAACAAAAACATGCTATACGAATCATTTCAAATGTAAACCGTTTAACACCATCAAAAGATCTATTTAGTAAACTAAAGATACTCAATATTTTTCAACTAAACATTTATCAGATACTCATTTTTATGTACAAAATTGATAAAAAAATGACGCCTTCTATATTTAATACCCTTTTTAAAAAATTTACTCACTATTTACTCAATACGACATTTTCTTTTGGTCGTCTCGAGAATTTATATTTCGCTTTTCTCTCTCTCTTTTTTTAATTTATTATTTTTTATTTTGAAATTTAGTTTTTGAATTTGAATTTTGCTATTTGCTTCTTATATTTTGTTATTATCTATTAAAATTACAATTTAAAGGTTTTTATTTTAAAAAGTATAAATATATGTATGTGTGTATATGTGTTTGTGTATATATATGTATGTGTGTGTGTGTGTGTGTGTGTGTGTGTATGTGTGTGTGTGTGTGTGTGTGTGTGTATGTATATATGTATGTATGTGTGTATGTGTGTATATGTATGTATGTGTGTATATGTATATGCGTGTCTGTATGTGTAAAACATGTATGTATATGTATTAAAACATTATATAATGAAATGTAAAACACGGTTTTAACTACGGGGCTTAGTGATAAGACTACTGTTGTCTTCTTTTTGCTCCTGCCATGTAAATTCAATTTATACGATTCATTATTGTAACAATATTTAAACGGCAAATATATATATATATATATATATATATATATATATATATATATATATATATATATATATATATATATATATATATATATATATATATATATATATATATATATATATATATATATATATATATATATAGTAATAGTAATAGTAATATATTTAAATAAGTCTTTAAAGATAACATGACAAATAAATAAAAAAACAATCCAATAAACAGATTAAAAAACAAAAGCATTTTTTTTTTTTTTTTTTTTTTTTTTTTATTATTATTATTATTATTATTATTTTTTTTTTTTTTTTTTTTTTGCTTTAGTTTAATTACAGTTTACGTTTATGACAAATGTACCTAAAAAGTCAATATTTGTAGCTGCTAAAGCACGAATTAATTAATTTAAACGTGCAGCTCATCTTCAGTAAAAGATGTACTGTTTGCAGATGTAGGAAAAAAATACTTGTCAATTCTACTTTTGAATGCGTTAATTGACGGAGCCTTTTTGCATGACAACGGTAAATAATTCCAATCATTCACAATACGATTTGTGAAGAAATTATGTCGAGCATTATTGTAAGTAAAATCACGCGTTAGTACGTTGGATGGTGATCTGCGAAGAGGTGGATTATGCCAATTAATAATTTCAAAACCGTTTTCAAGTTTTAACTGTTGGATCAATTCGCCACGTCGCCTGCGAGTTTCCAAAGAAGTAAAATTGAGACGCCGACACCTTTCAGCATAAGGTAAACTTGTTATATCATGAGGAATTTTTGTTGCTTTGTGCTGAATTTTTTCAATTTCTTTGATGTCGCCCTTTAAGTAAGGACACCATACCGGAGCAGCAAATTCCAGGTGCGTAGTATATAGTTTACCCCAAAGCCTAATATCTCTTGATTTAAATGTTTTTTTAGTAGGCCAAGTATCATATTTGCTCTACGTGTCGCAACCTGTATGTGTTGATTCCATTTTAGATCGTTAGATAAAAAGATACCCAGGTCTCTTTCAATATCCGTTGCCGCTATAATAAGAGATGTATTACCATCATTCATTACATATTCATGATTTATATTTCCATGGCCAAAGTGCATAACTTTACACTTTGCAACATTTAATTACATAAGCCATTCTTTTGACCACTCTGAGATAATGTTTAAATCATTTTAAAGAATCAGACAATCAGCATCGTGAAACTCAGGTCTTATTTCTTGCAACAGTTTAGTGTCATCAGCATAAATTTTATGAACTGATTTTAAATTATCCGTTAAGTCGTTTATGTAGATGATGAATAATGTTGGACCAAGTACAGACCCTTGTGGAACTCCGCTTAAAACATCCAGTCGCTAGAGTGATTACCTAAAACTGTTCGTTGTTTTCTGTTAGTCAAAAATGACTCAATCCATTTGCCAACATTACCATTGATTCCATATGCTTTCAATTTATGTATTAGTCTACAATGAGAAACTTTATCAAACGCTTTTGTAAAGCTTAAAAATGTAATATCGACAAAATTTCTTTTGATTAACGCTTTTGTAATGTAGTCGATACTTTCCAATAAGTTAGACGTGCATCCCTTTTTGGACATAAATCCATGTTGATTATTTGAGATGCAGCTCTTTTTTTCAAGATATTTAGTTATCTGTTCCTTGATAATCTTTTCCATTACTTTACATGGAACTGAAGTGATAGACACTGGTCTGTAATTAGCGGCATCAAGACGACTCCTTTTTTAAACAATGGTGTAACATGTGACTGCTTCCAGGCTAAAGGTGTTGAGCCTTCAGACGGTGCTTTATTGTAAATTAATGTTAGAGGGTAAGTCATTTGAGCTGCACATTCTTTAAGTACCTTTGGACTAATGTTATCAACAACAATAGATTTGTTCGGGTTCAAACCATTCAAATAGGCTAGCGTTGCTTCAAAACTTATTATTACATTGCCTAAGTCTTCTTGATTATGTCTTCTCTCAAAAACCGGTAACTGATCATTTATACTATCATCAACAAAAACTGATTTAAAGTGTTCGTTAAGTCTGTTTGCGATATGTATTGCCTCTGTTAACGTTTCACCTTTTGCATCTGATATAGCGCCAATAGATACATGTACGTTCTGTTGCGCTTTAGCATAAGCATACATTCTTTTTGGATTATTTTTATCTGATGCCAGTTGGGCTTCAACTACTCGAACACGATGTGTACATGCTTTCTGAATTTGGCTTCTTAGTTTCTTATATTCACAAATGAGGGTCAATGATCCCCAGTTTGTCATAGATAAGTAATTGCCCAGTTGTTGTTTTTTCTTTATCATAGCTAATACTTCCTTATTCATCCACGGTGCATTACGAGTAGAATGGACTTTTTTTAACGGGATGAATTGCTTGCTGAGTTTATCATTTATTTTCAAATAATTGCTGCCAGTTAGTTTCCATAATCTTTTTATCGAAGTTTTTATAGTCACCCTTATTAAAATCATACTTTTTGTTTGAGAAAGTTGCCCTATTTTTAGAGAAGACAACATAATCCCAACTCAATATGCGATGATCTTGTGACAAATCACCTAACGGCATAGAGCTATATAAATTGATTACTCTAGTTGAAGAGTCTGTAATAATTAAATCCAAAACATTTTTTGCATTTCCATTAGATGCTTTAAAGGTTGAGAAATCAACTAATTGTTCTAGATTATGATTAGCCAAAGTTACAAGAAAAACACTTGCAGCACTATTTTGACCGCTTAGTAATTCAATTCTTTCGTCATTATGCCATTTTTTATCCGGAAAGTTGAAATCGCATGCTAATAACATACAACTATACGCTTTTCTATCAACAGCTTGCTTAGCTGAAATAATTGTTTTATTTATATCATCTATATGGGATAGAGGTGGTCTATAGACACAGCCAATAAGAATCATTTCGTTAACGATTTTAATTTCGCACCATATTTGCTCGGAGTTGCTGTTGTTTAAGGTCTCTCTTAGATGACAATCAGATACCTCATGCGCAACTAGATCACGCTTAATGTAGATAGCAACCCCTCCATTATATATATATATATATATATATATATATATATATATATATATATATATATATATATATATATATATATATATATATATATATATATATATATAATAAGGCATCAGATATACTTTGTATGAGGTTATAGTAATCTGATACAGATATCAGATAATTGAATTGATATAGATATCAGATAATTGAAAACCTTGATGTTTGTGTTAAGGTTATCTAAGTAAAGCCACAATCCAAGCAGGAATGCGAAGTCCCAAAAGGATTTGTATGTTACAAAAAGATTACTTCAAGTATTGTGAATTTCAAAATAGGTATCACAGATATGACTTGAAAGGCTGCTCAGTTTTATGGCTTTTTATTAAAAAATTTGTGCTGGCAAACATCAAAAAGAATATACAAGCAACAAATTTTTTGTTTTCATTTTATTTCTGAAAATCCTTTAGCATTTTGATTATATCTCGATTTCAAAATTTATATTTGTTCAAATTAATTATTATATTTTTTTAGACTTGGATTTTATTTATATCATTTCAAGATTTTTCATATAACCTTCATAAAAAAGATAAATACTTAAAATATGAAAATAATTTATTTCTAAAAATATCAATCAGATGACACCTTTCTTAATGTTATGCTTTTTATTTATTTTTTAATAAATTAAGGTGTAGATGTATATAGTGGTTCTATTGGTTTAAGGTTAAGTTATTTAGTTAGTTACATTATTAAATACGTTACCGTATTTAATAATGTAACTAGCCAAATTGTACAGATCCAACGTCAATTAATGCTATTTTCTTAGAAACGTAATGCGAGAGTTGAAACATCTTAGAAACGTAATGCAAGAGTAAAATTAACTTACCATGTACCGCATTTATAACATGTAACATTTATAACATTTTGCCGCCGAATTAATTATCATAAAGCATTACCTTAAAGCTGGATTAAAAAGAAAACATATTTTTTGTATTAGATGTTATAACAAATGGTTTTTTGTAAAGACCTTTTTATTGATTGATATTATAGTTAGAGGTGTTGTATGGATACAAAATTCGCCAAAAAAAATCTCGTTTTGTAATGAGCATTTGTAGAAATTATATTTCAATGTATAATAATACGTTGAAAAACTTTCTTCGTTAAATAAATACACCGCGTTTCCGTAAAATATGACAAAAAAATAAATAAATCACGCTATAGTAAAAGATATAATTGATCATGATGTCGAATTTTACCGCAAAATCGTTTACAAAACTACAAATGATAAGGAAATGAACACATACATAAAAAAAATAACGTTTAAAAAAATGACGGAGGATCAGGCACATAAACAATACCGTTAGGAGGAATAATAAATGAAGGAGAAATAATAAAATTGCTATCATAAGTGGACTAAAGCTAATTCAATTTGAAAAATATGTCAATTACTAAATAAATTATGTATATATATATATATAAAAAAATTAAAAAAATGATGTACGAATGTAATAAAATTAGCTCAAAATAAAAATAGAGAAACATTGTTCTCATGATTATGGTATCACTAAAGCAAAAAATAAAACTTTAGTGTACCAAAAAGCGCAAGATTTCCAAACCTCAAAAACCAATTTCATAGGTTTACCTAACAGAACCGTTTCGACTAATATGCACATGAACACATACCCAACGACTTCCTTTTCGTTGCCAAATCCTGCTCTCTTCCGTCTGCTCTGTTAACGGTTGTTGGTTACTAAAAATATATGATGGCATTTTTTTTTTAAATATATATTTTTTTGATGCTTTTGGATACTAAAAGTATACAAATAAAATGTGGTTAATAAATTGTGTTGAGTCACTATTAGAAAGAATAACACAGGCAGTGGAAAACCCTTTTAAAATTGTTTAAATTTTTAATCAGAACATAGAGAAACACTGTTTACATTGTTGTTGGGAAAAAAGGATTTCTCGCAAGAATATTTCTAATATTCGAAATCAGAGTTGGAAATTTTTGAAAATTGATTGAAATTTTGAAAAATTTAAAAATACTTTTTACCAGTTTTTATGCCATATTTTTTTGGAAAAGCAAGAAGTCGAATTTAACTTCTATAAGGTTAATAAAAGTTTTTGAGTAAAAGTAAGAGCTGAAAAATTTGGCTTTAACTCATAAGAAATTGCTTCCGCTAAGAAGTAAATGCTTTGTGCCAAGACATATAGAAATCGTTTGTTTTTATTTGTATGCCTAAAAATGGCTGAGCAAGTCCAACTATGTTTACAATGCTTTTTTTACACCTTGTCTAAAAGAAAAAGGGCATCATTCGAAGATCCGCCCAAGATATGGCAACAGTATTCCATACAAGGACGGATTTGAGATTTATAGAGATAAAGTATAGAGATAAAGTATAGAATCAGGAAAAAGAAAGTGTAGAGCACGATAAAGAGATGCAACCTTAGCAGATGCAATGGAGTTGATATATAGTTTCCAAGAAAGATCGGAAGTAAGAGTTAATCCAAGAAGATGAAGGGTAGATGACTCATCGAGTACATTACCATTCATAAATTTAGGAAGATCTAGATTATCGCGATAATGATTAGCTGAAAAAAATTGAGTTTTATCTGAGCTACAATTCACAAGACACTGAGAGCCCAATGCTGTAGCAGAAGTGAGATCCTTTTCGAGCTAAAATGCCCCCTCCAAGCAATCAGAAAGTGTTGGCTTCCTATCAAGACAAGAATAAATGGTAGTATCATCAGCGAGCAATGCCACCTTAGATGTGAGAATTTCTTGGAGATCGTTAATGTAAATTAAAAAAAGTATAGGGCCAAGGATAGAACCTGATACACCGTAAAAAAAGAGCTTATGGAGAAGACATAAAGCTTTAGAAATGCCGAGAGCAATAGTCTTAGCCTCTCAACATTAACCGTTAACAAATCAGCAGAAGAACGAGGAAATTGAAATCCATATTGATGATCAGAAAATAGGTTATTAGATTCAAAATAAGAGATTAAGTGTTTGTTAATTAAAGACTCAAAAACCTTGCTTATGATAGGAAGAAGACTAATGGGACAGTAGCTAGACGAGTGTGATTGTTCTCCAGAATTTTTAAAAATAGGATAATAGATATCACTTTCCAGCAGGATGTAAAACAAGACTCTGATAAGCACTTGTTAAATAGTTTTGAAAGTATAGACGACATCTTTAGAGAACACTTCTGCAAGACTATAACAGGTATGTTGTCCGGACCACAAGCTGAAGAAAAAAGTCTAAGCAAGAAATCACTTTGGATACAGAAGCTGGGGTGATACGAAAGTCAGGCAATGGATTAACCTGTTTCTTGGCTATATCAGAAAGAACCTGACTAATTGAATCAAGAGATGATATTGATAAAAAGTTATTAGCAAACAATTCAGTTTTGTCTTAAGGTGAGGTGACAAAATCTGAACCATATAAAAGAGGTGGATTAAAAGATTTACCCTTGTTATAGATACTTTTAAAGACTTTCCAGAAGTCATGTGAGATTAATTTTTGAGATGAAATACGAGATTTACCTGAGAATAGTAGGCTTTGGCATTAGACAAAACCTTTTTACAATGGTTTTAGCAGTAGTAAACAGACGTCAGTTTTCTGGAGAATTGTTTTGCTGATAGATATGAAAGTAATGGTTACGATTGGAAATTGCAGCAGTACAATGTAAGGAAAACCATGGGGAAGAGTGAGGCTTGACTTGGAATCGTCAAGACGGAATAAAGGATTCCATGCTAGCCTGAATCCAAAAAGTAGCACATTTATAAGCAGGAAGATGAAAGATTTCAACCCAAGGGCCATTACAAATAAAATCACGGAAAGAGTCCCAGTTAGCTTTAAGGTAGTTATAAGAGGTACGATGATAAGAGGATTCTGATGATGAAGAATGAAATAATAGTTTTAGAGAGATCAAACCGTGATCAGAAGCACTTAAGGGTGAATGTGGAGAAACTGACCACTTACTAGAATCAGAAACATGACATAAGTTGAGTAGAGAAGGTAAATGATTTGGATTGTTTGAAAAGCAAGTTGGAAAGGTGACTATTTGTGTTAGAGATTGAGAAAGGCAAAAGTTGTGGGCCTTAACACCTGCAGAGTCAATGACACTAGAGCTAAGTCATTCAGTATGATGAGCATTCAAGTCTTTTAATTTTAAAAGAATTTTAATTTATAGTTTTTCGTAATTTAGTAATTTTTGAATTTGTTAAAGAACTTGACTCAAAGGACAGATAGTACTCAGTACACTATTTAATAGTCCAAGTAATTGCCTTATTACTGCTATAACACCCTAAGCTGAACAAATTGCTCCAAATGTGGGCTCAACAATGCACACCAAAAGTACAAAAAAGTTAAGCTGGAATGAAGGACCCTATTGCTAACAAACATTTGTACAACGTTTTAGCTAATTTGTACAACGTTTTAGCTAAATTCCTCCAATATGGTAAAGGAAAAATATAAGGTACCTGAAAATAAGTTAAACCAATTGAAGTGTCAATGACTCAAAAAGAGTATTTTGGCAAAAAAGAATAAGTTTGCATAGATATATTCTTCATAAAAAAGCTGGAATTATTACTTTTTACTTTAATGTCATGGTGTGATCAGATATGTGTTATCCAAGGTTGGCATTAAAAAACCCGCCCAATAAAACCTGCATAAAAAAACCAATAAAACCCTGAGAAATCTGGGTTTTTTTTAAAGAGATTTAATAAATTTATGAACTATTATAGTCAACTTTAACATTATAACTATAATATTATCAACTAAAATAATTTTTAACTTTTATTATTAACTAAATTATTACTAATTATTAATAATAATTATTACTTATTATTAACTATTATAACCAGCAATAACAGCTATCAGAACAGATTTACTAATATTTGAATCTTGAATTTACTAATATTTGGAAATACATTATTACAATTTTTATTCAAATATTTTTATCGATTGAGATTTTTTAATCTTTTATGTTATTCATCTCCCAAGGTGAATTTAAATGAGTAGTAGTGGCCAGAGAAGCCAACTACAGTTGAGGAGGCTACCTTATTGTGGTTTCAACCCTCTCTCAACTCTTTAACTCTTAAACACAAATCTTTATAAACAAGGCCGCTGCGCATAGAAACAAGTTTGTTCATTTGAATTTCAAGTTCAAAGTTTAATTTAAAGTTCAGTTACTACCTCCCATTCTCTAACCTTCTTTATCCCATTTCTCATTGACATTTTTAATTATATAGAATAATACTTTAAATTTAAAATAAACCAATACATATAGATTTAATGTGAAATTATTTTTCTTACAGTTTTAAATTATATTTAAAAATCTTTTTCAAAATAGTTTGAAAAATTCTTGTTATAAATTGTTAAATAACAATATATAAAATATATTTTAAATAAAGTTTAAGTAGAAAATGAAACTAATTTACAATATCATTAAACAAAAAAACAAAATTTTTTTTTAACAGAGACAAATTAAAACCCAAAAAAAACCCAATAAAACCCATAATTACCCAAAAAAACTCACTGGGCCGAGTTTTTTTAAAAAAAAAACTGGGATTTTGCCAACCCTAGTGTTATCCACTGTAGTTTTAGACCAATTCAGGATTGATCAGCTCAAGATGTACCATATCTGATAATGCTGGCAGCTATTAGGGAAATCTTTTAGCTGAAGCAATGTACAATGTATGCAGAAAAAGATGTTGCAGAAAAAATTAATGTAACATCTAAATTATTAAGGCATAAGTAGCAAGGCCAAGGCTGCATGTTACAAAGTCAAGACCAAGACCAAGGCTAAAAGTTACAAGGCCAAGGACAAGGCCGAGAGTTTAAAGGTCAAGGCCAAAGCCTACACAAATATTTTCAAGACCAAAGACTTAAACTTTTGCCTAATGTTGAGGCCAACTTTTACAAAACTGTTGGTAACAATTCCTGTGACAATAAACCACATGTTGTAAAAATAAACCAAGGTTATGGGCAAAATTCTATAAAGTCAATAAGAAAAATACTTGTAGATATATATGAAAACCGAAAACAAAAATACATAAAAATAATAAAACTTTTTATTCTTTAATTTTATGTATTTTTTTTTTTTGAAGGCCGAGGCCAAAGCAATCAAGGCCAAGGCCAAATTTTTTTTACCTTAAGGCAAGGCCAAGGACTAACATCTTTGTGTGACATGTATAGTGCAGCTGCAAAGACAAGTTTTAAGGAAATACATTGATTCTGTCAATGACATAATAAAAATCTCTGAAATGGTTGATAATAACTCTGATAATAATCTTTTGGCAGTTGAAGATTTAGTTCAGTTGTAAAAGTAAAAGTTGTTAAACTAGCATGAGTTTATTACTTGAGATTTGACATTTTAATTTAATTTTAATTTTTAGGCAAACGAATAGATCAAGAGTATAGAAATCTTAAAAATATTTATATTTTTTAAATTGTTTAATTATTTTAAATATTGTATAGTTGTTCTGTATTATGTTATAAGTTAAGTAATGTTAAAAAGCAAAATAGATGTATGTGCTACAAAAAAAAAAAAAAAAAAAAAAAAAAAACATGTTCAGGTTTAACGAGTTCTAAAATTCTACAGCTCGGTAAAATTTTTATAAAGTTGTTGTTTTTATATAGCAATATAAATAATTAAATTAGGCAAAATATATTCAAAGCTGGAAAAAACTAATTATCTTTTAAAAAAAATCATTAAATTTCAAATCAAGAATCCCAGTGAAACTTATACCCAAAAGGTTTTCTCTATGTTTTGATCATAATGTAAAAAGTTTAAGTAGTTTGGAGAAAGTCAGTCAATTTCAGAAATTTATCTGATTCTTAAAAAATGTCTTTTTAATTCTAAAAGTGACCCAGATCAAAAAGGCACGATGATGTTTTATTTCATAATTAGTACATATTCATTTTTCATTCCCAATTTTTCTGCATATTTCTGCTGTTTCTGCATATGCAAACTCAAAAAAAATAAATACTTTGGCAATTTTACAACTTAATAAAAAGCCTCAAAGCAATTGAAATTAATAATCTTTAAAACATGTAATAAAAATATATTGTTTATGAAGTATTTCTCTAGTATTTCCATCATTTACAACTTGAGCTTGATTCTCTTTTAGAAGCTTCCTGATTTTCTCTTTTTCCTTAACATGCTCCTACTATATTTCTGTTCTGTCCCTGTTCTGTTCTGTCCCTGTTCTGTTCTGTCATGTTCTGTTCTGTCATGTTTCAATAAAAACCCAATTGTCAAAATTATTCAAATTAAGATTCATTTTCATCATTTTTTTTTTTTTAAACCACTAGATGAACTGAGAACTGTATTTTTGAGAACTGAGAACTGTATTTTTATATTTAACCATTAAATCTCTCTTGTTTCCTTAACTAAAAGCTTAAAAAAACTACATATTTCAAGAATAGAAATTTCCAAGTGGTATTGGATTTATGCACACAATCTTCAGTACTTTGCTTATAAAAATTTTTTCTTGTAGGTCCATCAAAAAAATTTATGATCAAAACAAGTTTGCTAATGGCTTTGAAGTAATTTTATGCCCTGTTATTTGAAACAATTTTATTCAGCATTTTACGCATTCATCATTAAGTAACAAATATATATCAAATACATTTTTAACTAACAGTTTTTCTACTTTTTGTTTATATTAACTAACACTTTCCCCAGGAAAGGTTTTCAACACCCAAACCGAGACAGCAACTTAAAGCATCTCCCTTCCCAAATAAAACAGAGCCCTTTTACTTCAACAATCCATAAAACCAATGTTTTATGGATTGTTGCAGTAACTGAGAATAAATCACAAGGTTCAGAAGATTGTCTCTGGAGTACAAAAAGGGTGATTTGGAAAAATATTTTTCAGAATGGATAGGAGTATATAAGTAATATAAATAGCTCAGGAGTATGCAATAGTATACAATAGTATATAAGTTCAAGAGTATATAATAGTATATAAGTTCAAGAGTATACAATAGTATATAAGTTCAAGAGTATATAATAGTATATAAGTTCAAGAGTATAGAATAGTATATAAGTTCTAGAGTATATAATAATATATAAGTTCAAGAGTATATAATAATATATAGTTTCAAGAGTATATAATAGTATATAAGTTCAAGAGTATATAATAGTATATAAGTTCAAGAGTATATAATAGTATATAACTTCAAGAGTATACAATAGTATATAAGTTCTAGAGTATATAATAGTATATAAGTTCAAGAGTATATAATAATATATAGTTTCAAGAGTATATAATAGTATATAAGTTCAAGAGTATATAATAGTATATAATTTCAAGAGTATACAATAGTATATAAGTTCTAGAGTATATAATAGTATATAAGTTCAAGAGTATAGAATAGTATATAATTTCAAGAGTATAGAATAGTATATAAGTTCTAGAGTATATAATAATATATAAGTTCAAGAGTATATAATAATATATAGTTTCAAGAGTATATAATAGTATATAAGTTCAAGAGTATATAATAGTATAAGTTCAAGAGTATATAATAGTATATAATTTCAAGAGTATACAATAGTATATAAGTTCTAGAGTATATAATAGTATATAAGTTCAAGAGTATATAATAGTATATAAGTTCAAGAGTATATAATAGTATATAAGTTCAAGAGTATATAATAGTATATAAGTTCAAGACTATACAATAGTATATAAGTTCAAGAGTGTACAATAGTATATAAGTTCAAGAGTATAAAATAGTATATAAGTTCAAAAGTATATAATAGTATATAACTTCAAGAGTATACAAGCAATATAAATAAAATATACTTTAAACAACTACACTGTGTTTTATGCACTTTCAGATGATTACTACACATTGAAAGTTACACATATTAAGGATGACTTTACAATTGGTCTTAGGAGTAAAGATTCAAAGGGTTTTTTTAAAAATAAAATATTATATAATATTAATATATAATACCCAAACATTTTATAAATAAAATAACAGAAAAAAAGTGATTTTCAGAGCTTTCTGACCAATGATTAAATGTCATTGGCCAGTATATTTAAATTCCAAAGCCCATTTGAAACTTAAAAAACGATTAACGGATATACAAAAAGTGATTTCTTGGTCCATAAGCACCCTAGTTTGATATTCTACAGCAAAAAAGGTGATTTTGAAACTTTCATTTTTTGGGTTTTGGTGATTACTGGCCCACAATACAATGATGATAATACTTTTAATATTTTATAATCTTAATAAAAAATAGCTCATTTGTATATTGCAAAATGTAACCTAGTAACAACTTAAAGCAAAGAAAATTTAAAAACTTGGAGAACCAACTCAACAGAGGAAGTAAAAAGTTATGTGGCAACATGTAACTTTTAACTTCCTCTGTAAATATGTAAATGGATAAATTAGTGGTATACACTTTTTCAATATAACAACAATGATAGCAGAATAATATTATGTAAAAAATATAGAGGATATTATTATAATATAGACACTCCTAAAAAGCATTAAATAACATCAACTACAGCAAGCTTTATACAACTCCATTGAATAAAACTCAGCTGAATGGTTAAAACCACAGAAATAATTATTTTTAAAATTCAAAGTGTGCAAAATATATTATAATACAATAGTTTTAGTAATAGTTCTTCATGACTGAATACAATAGTTTTAGTAATAGTTCTTCATGACTGAACTTTATAAATACAAAAATAAGTTCATGCTTGAAAATTAATGAATTTGTATTATTTTAATAATAATTTTAAATAAAATCAGTGCTTTTTTTAAAAGTGCAAACACGCAATTGATAATTTTAAATTGATTTAAAAATAATTCATTTCATTGGAATGACTTCGTAAATAGTAGGAAAAACTACAAGAAAAAAAAAATTGAAAAGATTAAATGAAAAAAAAAGTACAGTTGAGATGTTCTTAATTACATACAACAATTTCGAATAATATTAAAATAAGAACTTTAAAATAAGAACGATAATCTCTGAAGTTAAAAAAAGAAAACTAGTGCACATTGAACATTTAATTTGCAATGATTATTAGACAAAAATTTTAATACATAAAATTTAATACATATACAAATATATTTTAAGTAGTAGAATTAATAATATAAATTTATTAATAAATTATTAATTTTTAATAATTAAATTATTGATAGAAAGCTAATTTAATGCAACGTTTTAAAATAAAAGATAAAAATCAAGCAGTATTGAAAATCATTTCCTTTTAAATCATTTAGGGTTCTAATTAAATGAAATAACTTCAAATATTTGTCATACCTATCAATCTTTTGTGTCAGTCGAATATAACTAATACAAGCAGACTCATCTGAAAGAAGTATGACATGTGGAGCAAGAATGGTAGTATTCACAGAAGAGGCAGCATTCTTTACTAAAGCAACATAATGTGATTCAAAAAAGTGTGTTAATGAACTGTATTTAAAAAAAAAATCATTTACTAAAAAAAAGTTTTAATAACAAAAAATAACTGAAAAACTCACAGTTTTCAAAGTAAAATTTGTGAAAGTCTAGACCTTCAACCAAATTTCCTTTGCAAAGAGGTTCAAAACACGTCATTTTGTCATCACAAAGTTTACTGAAATTACCAATCAAATAAAATAAAGAGATTAAAAAAATTAAAGAAACAAAGTCTAGTTTAATATGTAAGCATAAAAAAAATTTCCTTTTTTTTTTGTTGTTGCATAAAGTATTAAAGTATATATATTTGAAAATTTCCCATAAATTGTTTCTCCATATATAAGATTTTAAAATATAGAATTTAAACATAAAACTTAGGTATATAGGTTTTATACTTTGCTTTTTTTCTGCATAAGTACAAAACAGTGCAGAAACTTATTTAAGTGCAAACTAGCATAAGTGCAAACAGGTAAGAATTCAAACAATTTTTAAAACATAGGTTTATGTGCAAATTTACATAAGTGCACATGACTATACATGCTTATCCTTATGCAAGTCAACACTTATGCTAGCTCAAACCTAGAAGAGTTTTTGCAAAAAATTGCTATTTGGCACTATCTGTTTTTTGAATGTACTGCATTTAGCACAACTGAATGTAAACCCTTAGAGTATTAAGTTATTCAATAATTGATTATTGAACAATTTAATACTAAGGTTTTACATCAAATAACTTCAACGCTAAATAGCATTACCTGCCTAAATATAAAATCATTAGGGAAAGGTTGCAAAAGTTGACAGTGTATTGCTTTTTGCAACAGCGTAAACAGCGTATTATTTTTTGCAGCCAAAATATTATGATATATATATATATATTAAATATATAATTTAATATGTATGAATATACTCAACCAAAAAAATTGGGAAAAAAATCTAGCCTACAGGCTCCTACGATGGTATAAACATAAAAAAGGTTATACCATCTTAGGAACCTGCTCATCTTATGCAACCTTCCCCTATAATATCTTAACCAGGATGATTCAAAATTGACAAAAAAAAAATCATTAATAACAATTAAATAGCACACAAAATTAATAAGTAATTATTAAAAACTTACGAATATGTTTCATAGTCTCCCATTGTAATGCTACTAATTAATTTTTGTGTAAGCTTAACAATTTCTTGTTCTTTGGAAACTAAAAACAATTTTGAATTAAGTTATGATATTTAAAATGAAATTTTTTTTAAAGATTTAATTTTATTTTTTACAACAAAAATCATAAAAGATTAATTTTGTTGTTGATTTTTTTGATGATTAATTAAAATTTTTACTACTTTAAACTTAACTTTATTTAACTTGAACTCATCAGCTGGTTTTAAATTTCATCTAATAATTTTAGAGTTCAAAAGTTACATCAATATAAAGTTTCCACCCTCGCTAAAATAAGGGGCATACAAACCTCTTTTTTTTTGCAATCAAAGTATATGTAAAGTGTTAAACTTAACATATACTTTGATTGCAAAAAAACTGTTTATTAAAAACATCCAATATAAAAAAAATAAAAGTGTTTGAAAAGTTTAGTTAAAAAAAATCCAAACAAAATTTGTGAGCTGAATAAAACAGTAACTGTATAAGTAACTTTCTTAGAAACAAAAAAACATTATGAGTAAGTACTCTTTTAGAAATAATCACTTGGTTGTCCTGCTATGCTATAAATTTTAGTTGTCCCTTAAAAAGAATTTTTTAACAATTAAATTTAAAAAAATTTATTAAAAAAAAAAAGCAAAAAAAAAAAAAAACAAACTTCTTTGGTCATCATCATCAATTATAACTTCATCATCAGATGCCTATAAAATATATATATATATATATATATATATATATATATATATATATATATATATATATATATATATATATATATATATATATATATATATATATATATATATATATATATATATATATATATATATATATATATATATAATAAAAACACATTTTTCTTTACCAAAATAAAAATATAAATTATAAAATTATAAAACATACCTTTCTTTGTTTATCAGCAAGAGCTTTTTCTTTGGCTAAAAAAAAACTTATTTTTTATAAATGTTAAGAGAAAATAAAAATGCATGCATATTGTTAGTCGATAGTCAACCTACCCAATAACCCGCCGGTTGAACCAGAGATTCTGCGTGCAAAAACTGTAGTTAATATAGCCCCCTAAAAAATACAATGGTACTTAAACAATAAAGACTAAAAAAAAAATATTAAAAATTATGTACGCAGGAAAAAAATTTCTCCATTTCTTAAGATGTGGCGGGTTATTTAGGTAGAAATGTGTTGAAATTAGTCAGCATGCATGATTGATGATCTTTGGTAGCATTTATTCTTAGATGAAACTTTTGAATAAATCAAACAGCAAAGCATATGATCTACTGTTTGATATATTAAAAATGCTTTTGTTCTCATCATGCTAACCTTCATCCACAACTTCGGCAATTTTCACAGCTTTTTTTTCAATGACAGTGCCACTTCTTATTGGTGTTGATATCACTTTCGATTCATTACCCGTAGTACTTAGCACTTTTGCGCCAGCTGATACAATTAAGCTGGTAAGAAAAGCACCCTGGAGAATATAATACTTATAATAACTAACATCAAAGGTGATAAAATTATTCTCGAACGCAGATATTTGATAAAAATATATAAAAAATTAAAAACCTTCAGTTTTCTACGAGCATTGAAACGCTTCAATCCGTTAATAGTTTCTTGTCTGTGGAACGTTGATGCACAGGCGTGTCTGTCCTAAAAGACCGTAAAACCATAAAAAAATACACAATATATTTCAATTATAGACTAGTATTATGATTAAATAAATGATATAAAACTCACTGAAATCCATGGATGTTTTAATGCCTCAGCTGCAGTAACTCGTTTTTTAACATCTAATGTCAGCATTGAATCTATAAGTTCCTATTAAAAAAAAATAACTCCTGCACAGTTATTCTTGTTGCTACAAGAATAACTGTGCAACTCCACAGTTATTCTTGTAACAACAAATTCAGTTATTGTTTTTTTTTAAAACAATATATGCATTGTTGTAAAAACATTACATAGTCCTTGTAACAATTGCACATCTGTGGCAATAAGTGTAAAGTTTTCTTTTTGCAATAATTACAAAGTTCTAAAAATTACATAGTTGTTTTTCTAATAACAATTTCACTGTTATTTTAAAATTTTAATTAACTTGTGTAATCACTTAATACATATACCATATAATTAGCAAACTAATAATTAATCATAAATACCTTTGCCTCCTTAGTAACTGTATCCCACTCAGGAGATGGATACTAAAATTTAAAAATAATAACAATAACTTAAAGAAAACAAAAAATCTAAAGATATAAAAATAATTTCTCACATCATAAGCTGCAGCTTTTATTTGTGCATAAAGGCGATGTTGATCTTCATCCCAGAAGGGAGGATAACCAACCAATAGAATATAAAGAATGACACCTGAATAAAAAATGTTGTCATAAATTAAAAATCAACATAAAAAAGGTTAAAAAATATTCAATTATTACAATATCATTACAATGATGTCATTATGTAAAATGTGTATATGCTGATTTAATACCACACGCCCATATATCAACAGGCTTTCCATAAGGTTCCCTTCTAAGAACTTCAGGAGAAAGATATCCAGGTGTACCAGCGAAACCATGCCAAACATTTTTATTGTCACATTCAACAGCTAGTCCAAAATCAGCTAGTTTAACAGCAGCACCTTTTTCTTTACTTGCAAGCAATAAATTTTCAGGCTGAAAATTGAATTTAATAACAGTGTAAAACAAATTTTAAGTTAAAAAAAAAATTCATGAAAGGCAATATCTTTTTAATACTAAATGGACTGGGTTGATTTAAAACTTGAAGTCATTTTATGTCATGATTTTAAATCTGAAGTCATTTTGTTTTATGTCCACCATCCACTACCTTTTTTGAAAAACTAAAAAAATTCTGTATATGGCATGTCAAGGATTTAGTAATGTAATTCTGTGTAAAATCTGAAGTCATTTTGTTTTATGTTTAAATCTGAAGTCATTTTGTTTTATGTCCACCATCCACTGCTTTTTTTTGAAAAATTAAAAAAAATTTATATATGGTATGTCAAGGATTTAGTAATGTAACCGGTGGTTACTAAAAATCCGGACAAACTTTCAAGTGCAATTACTCCCAAAGTTTTTATGGTAGAGATTAAATAAAACTATCATTAAAAAGAGTTTTTAGTTATTTATTTATTTTAATTAAGTTTGTCTTCAACCAGTCTGTTTCTTCGGATTCGGCCAACTCTAACACGAGTTGACCCAAAAAGTGAAAATACAAGGTTAAGGTCAATTTTTTTCAGGCAAAGCTTTATTCTGGTTCGTAGTTGTTTCACGTCTTTTGCTTGCCAGTTACTCTCATACACTTTGCTTTTCAAAATAGCCCAAAAGTCTTCGATTGGGCGACACTCCGGTACGGCTGGCGGATTGTCAACTTTTTTGATAAAATTGATGTAATGAGTCTCGTAGCAGCTGGTCACCGTTTTGGCATAATGCGATGAAGCCAGGTCCTGCCAAAATATGTAATTACCATCGGCATGATAAGCGTTGATGAACGGCACTAATCTTTTCCTAATACAATTCATTTCATAGATGGCTTTATTGACTGCAAGGCCGCTGGGTATAAAAAATGGTTTTGAAACACCTTTGTCAGAAGCGGCCAGCCAGACAAGCACCTTGTGTTCGAACTTGCGCTTTTTGCGATATTTAACACTAGGTGGAGTCTTGTCTCTGTTGCTAGAGTAGTAGGTGCTGTTTCCATTAATTGTTGAGTGTGACAGCGTGAAGTAAGACTCATCGTCAAGGATGACCGATTTTCCTTTAAAAACGCGATAAAGACGATCAATGCCAGTTTTGATTCGCTCATTCTGGTTCTCTTGTCGGTGAGGTATACCCTGTTTTGTATAACTTTTGATGTCAGTGTACTTGGCAAGAGTTTTAATGATATGTGAATGACTGCATCTAAATTTTCGACCAGCTTGCCTCATCGAAACTCGGTCACTGTGATCAAATATGGCTTTCAGGCGCTTGATCCTCTTAGGGGTCATGATTTTGGCCACACGACCACTTCCTTGCACTCTTTTGTGCCCAGAATCATTCTCAACACGTTTGATTATATCATAGATAGTGCTTCTTGGGATTTTTTCAGCATTGAAGTGAGCTACTGTGAACTTTTTACCTTGCAATTTATTATTCAAATAGAACTCGTAAATCCGTTTTCTTACCTCTTCTTGCTTGGTCATCATTATTTTTTTAATTATTATTAATTATCTAAAAAAAAAAAAATTAACTTATAGAGAATTAAATAAGCTATAAAATGGATATAAACATGAATAAAAAAGATTTAGCTTGTGGCATTTAAAATTCAGTTAAAGTTTGTCCGGATTTTTAGTAACCACCCGTTAATTCTGTGTATACACACCTAACTGCTTGTTTTATACATTGCTTATTGTTATTCTCCTATCAGATAATAAATTAAACTTATGGTAACTTCATTCATCTCACCATTATTGTGCATTATAATGACCTGTCAAGGATTCCAATATAGAGTTAAGAAATATCAATAAGCCCTCACAAACTAACTCAAAAAGCTCTCAAACTCTACTTTAATTGGGCTACTATTCAAGATAAACAAAATAGTGTTGTTGTTGTTTTTTACCTCTGGGATAGTCAAAAAGGTATACAAGAAGTATACAAGGAAAAATTGGCCACTGCAGAACATGGATATATCTGGTACCAGCAACACCAGCAATGCTGGTACCAGCTATGTTCCCTTAGTTGAAAAGCAAAATGTGAAATTTCCACCTCTACACATCAAAATGGGTCCTATTAAACAACTGGTGAAGACCCTTGAAAAAGAAAGTGCAAATGCTCAACTCATATGATGCTTTAGGATGTAAAATTTTCCTGAAGCTCCATTTTTTTAATGTCACAAGTGGACTTTTCCCTAACAATATGGGAAGTTATGTTAAGTTTATTTTTGCAGAGCCTTAGATTAAATAAAAAATCAAAACAGCACATAAGATTTAATGAAAATTGCTAGTGAATATAAATAAATAGGCTTTACTATTTAAAGCCTATTAGAAGTAAAATCTTTTACTTCTGTTTTTTTAATTAATTTAAATTTAGCAATTTCTATAGGCAATCCCTAAAACAGATATTGGCTTTCATGAATATTATTTGGTGTTGTACAATGTAATTAACTAAATAAAACAAGAAAAGGTTAAATAACAAAATGGATTTTGAGATCAAAAATGATCAAAAAGGATCGCAGGATTGATTAAAACAAGATACAATATCTAAATAATATTAACTATGATATAAAAAAAAGTACATTTCTAAAGAAAATATTTATTGTTAAATAAAGGCAATTTAAGTTGCTCAAACATAAGACTAATTATTTTAGCAGTATATGATAACCAACCATTTAGTATTACTAATACTAATTGGTTGGTTATCTAAAGCTATCATAGCTATTTTTTATGTATTTGCTTTGACTTCTAATCATTAATATCTTATATCAATTTATGAATACTTAAATTGGAATTAACAAATAAAAAATTATTTTTAAATAGAGTAACTAATGATTTTTATTAAATTATCAATAATTTTTATATAATAAATGTGCCACAACTTTGAACAACGATCGTCTCTTTAATAAACTTTATATAAGAATCATTAAAGCTAATAGATTCGATAAGAAAAAAGATTTTGTTGAGAAGAAACAAAAATAACTTTTTTGAAAGCCGATTGAATTAAATAAATTTGATCTTTACTTATTATTTTATAATATTGAAACTTATTTAAATAAAGTAACAAATCACTGCTATTATTTTTATCATAAAGTATTAATGAATTGTACATACGTGTATATTTTTATATATTTATAAGAATGTATTTTTTATTATAAATTTATTATTTTTTTATTTTATGTTAATTTACCTCCAAAAGGCCGAGAAGGCCACTAAAGACGAGGAAGCTACTTAAATGTGGTTAAAAACCTCTTTCAACTCTATAATTTGAAATACGATCCTTGAGGAACAAGGCTGTTGCGCTGAGAAATAAGTTGAGCAGGATACTACCAGGAATGTGGTGTAGATCGAACTCGGAACCTCTTACTTATGAAGCAAGCACTCTACAACTACACCACAACCACATAAAATAAAAGTTATATCAACTTTTTAAAAAAACAATTTTATTTTTTCTTTTGTTAACATTACTGCAAAAAATTGTTAAGAATCTTTTTTTTTTAATTTCAACTTTTAAATGTACGTATTTATTAAACAATCGTTAGATGTAAGTTGTTACTTTATTTAAAAGGGTTTCCCATAATATTTTATCATAAAAGTATTAGTAAAGATAAATGACTCAAAGTTATTAACATTTTTTCGTTATAGTTAATTATTTGTTTTAGTTGAGTTTTAATTTAATTTTTTTGATTTTAGTTTTAGTTAAATTATTTATAGATAAGTTTCTTTATAGATAAGTTAAAATAATTTTTCAGTGCATTTTCAAAATATATACAAATTTTCAAAACATCTCAACAGTCGTAGTCAAGTTTTCAAAATCAAATAGTATTTGTGTGGTCATATTATAGTGTGAAATTGCAAGCCTTCATGGCCAAGCCTGTGAATCCATCCGGATATTTAAAAAATGCTATCTGCAACATGCCTAATTTTCAGCATCTTTTAATTCAGAAAACATAATATTAATAGCAATGTCTGCTGTAAACAGGTCAGAATCTTGGCGACAAACAAAATTCTGACCTGAAAAAACGATTTAAATAAAGAATTTTTACTTTGTAAAAATCATTCATTTAAATCATTTTTTCAATTATCCTTTATTTTGTTAGATCTCACAGAAAATCATTCATAACTTGAAGAAAATTAAATTTTATGTAAGTAATTTTTACAAGTATTGAAGAAGTTTACAAATTTAAAAACAGTTTGCACACATATTTAAATAATTACAGTACAAAATAAAAACTATTATTTTATTATTTTTATTATTATTACTATTATTATTATTATTGTTATTATTATTATCATTATTATTATTACTTATACCATTATTATAACTAACACCTCATAAATAAAATTTTGGACAAAATTTAAAAATTAATATTTCAAGTTTTATTATTTAATATTTTAACTGTTAATATGTTAGTATATGTAGTTTATAGATATATTAAAATAATTATTTCAAATACAATATTTAGCAATATTATGAAGTTTTTTTGAAAAATGTTTTATTTGAGTAAGGAAAATTTATTATTCATCTTTGAATAGCAATATCTAATTCTTGCTTCAAGCTCTTCCAAATTCTCAGCTCTCCAATTATTCTCGTACACTAGCCGTTTTAAATCACCCCAAAAGTTTTCAATTGGTCTTGCTTCTGGAACGTTAGCTGGGTTTATATCTTTGGGTACAACTTTGATTTTTTTCAATTTTAATGCGTGCATGAAATAAATCACATAATAAATGTAATTAAAATTTGTCTGAAATTTTATTTATAGGGTGTTATGACATCTTTATAAAACTATATTTATACAACATGTAATTTCTTTTAGCGAGATATCAATCTTTAACCAAGAAAATATTATAACATGATTTTACTAATTTGTTTTAATCAAAACTTTTACCTTGAGATCTCGATGCACTATATTATTTTGATGGCAATGTAAAACACTCTCTAGGATTTGTTGAATTACATGACTAAATTAATCAAAAAAACCTTTTAAAATTTAAAAAAAAAATAATAATAATAATTAAATACTACTTGATTTTTTGACTTGATTACTTGATTATTTGGGATTTTTTAAAAGTTGTCTAAAACAATTAGTTTACCTTGCATCTGATTCGCTATAGTATTCTCTGGCAACAATGTCTTCAAAAAGTTCACCACCAGTAACTCTTAAAAAAAAATTAGGAATAACTTCTATGTAACTTATTTCTGACTATTAAAACATAAAAAACAAAAAAACTTTGAAATTTTAAAAATGAATAAACAAATAATATTTAGAAAATAACAAGAAATTTATCTTTAAAATTTTGGCTGTTTTTTATTTTGAGATATTGTATTAGGCAATTTAAAATTTTTTATTTTGAGATTTGTATGTAGGATTAAAAGCTTATAAGACATAAAAAAGTAAACAATTCAATTAATATTTCTTTACACACTCAAGTTATGTTGAAACTTTGATGCAAGAAATTAAGTTTACACTTTCTTTTTTTTTTAATTATTTTTATTAATCATTTGCTAATCAAAATAATGATAATATATTTTGATAAATAGCCTTCGTAAGAGATGGCTGGATAAGATAAACTGTTATCTAACTATCCAGCCTACCTTACCAGGTAGGCTGGATAGTTAGATGACAGTTTATCTTATCCAGCCATCCCTTACGAAGGTTTATCTTATCCAGCCATGATATAACATTTGGATGGTAAGATTAAAACTGGTTGGAAACCATGATCTCTAAGATCAGAAAAAAATCAAATGGTTTCAGTTTTAATTGCATTATTTTAATTTTTCAAATGTTGTAAAATTTTAATTTTAGTAGCAGTAAGTTTACACAAAATTAACATTGATTAGCTTTTGGCCTCTAAATTATTACATAAATTTAAAAATTACTTACAGATCGAAGACAAGATAATGAACACTTAAACCTCTACATTATTACATTAAAAATGATTGCATAAATTTGAAAATTACTTACAGATCAAAGACAAGATAATGAACACCATCTTCTGGAATACTTGCATGAAGGCGAACTAAATAATTAAACTTGAGATCATATATTTTTGCACTAACTTTTATGTCAAATTAAACAAACTTATACTTAAAATTTAGAGCTTTCTTTGAGCGCTTACCAATATTAGGATGTTTTAACATCCGACAAATTTTAGCTTCTCTTTCAAGTTTTTGTAAATCTAAAAGTTTTGAAAAAATTACTATAAAACATGTACAAAAATATAATCAAATCAATATAAGCAGTGAAAATAAAAGCTTGCTTGTCAATTTGAGGAAATAAATGGTAAATGGCAAAATCTTTTTTAAAGAAAGTGAAAAGCAAACTTTAAAATATCAAATTTACTTGAGCAATTATATCCTCAAAACTTGTATCAGCTTTTACAAGGGAATATTGAAATCATTTTTAACAAAGAAAAATCAATTACAATTTAAAACAAATTAATAGAATTGATTCTAAAGCATAAAAGAAAAAAATGTGTGAATACTTACACTGTAATTTATTTTAATCAGTGCAACCATGCAATTATTAGAATAAATTTTTAACTAAAATTTTATTTAATTTAACCTCTAGTTGATAGTTTCTTTGTATTGAAAATTTTTGCTGCAAACTCCATGCGATTTTCTTTGTGAATGCATCTTTTAACAATGCTAAAAGCACCTCTAAAAAAAGTAAAAATGTTAAAAACATTTCTAAAAAATATTCTTTAATATAAAATTATATAAAATAATATAAAGTTATATAAAATATAAACAACAATATAAACTAGAAAAAGTCTTTGAAAATAAAAAAATAAAAATGTATAAAAATGTTATTTAAAGTGTTCAAAAAGTGAGCAACTTCACTTTTAGTCTGTGGCATCAGATATAGTTTTTCTATTAATGATTGCATTTTATCATTGCATTGCATTGCAAGAACAAAGTGAAAACATCACTTAATCTTCGAAATAAATCAATGCAATGATAAAATTACAGTATCTGATTCATAATCTCATAATCTCATATTTTATCATAAAGTAAGTGAATTTTAGAAGTTATGGTGTGGTGAATTTTAGAAGTTAGGGTGTGCTGAATTTTAAAAATTAGAGTGTGGTGAATTTTAGAAATTAGAGTGTGATGAATTTTAGAAGTTAGAGTGTGGTGAATTTTAGAAGTTATGGTGTGGTGAATTTTAGGAGTTAGAGAGTGGTGAATTTTAGAAGTTAGGATGTGGTAAATTTTAGAAGTGTTATGGTGTGTTGAATTTTAGAAGTTAGGGTGTGGTGAATTTTAGAAGCTAGGGTGTGGTGAATTTTAGGAGTTAGAGAGTGGTGAATTTTAGAAGTTAGGGTGTGGTGTCATTAAAAAAGTCAAATTAAATATTCTCAATATAAAAATATTTTGAAAATAAAAACAACAGATGAACACTTTAAACAATTTTTGATTTTGCAAAAATTGGCATAATTTTTAGTGACTCTTAAAATAACTACCAACAGCTACCTCATCCAGGTGAGGCAAAAAAAGGTACATTGGATGTAACAAGTTTCTAAATGTTTGGATAAAATTTCTTAATATTAATGGGAACAAGCGTTTTAGCAGCCTGAGAGATCAAAGATGTCAATACCATAAAATAAAATCATTTTTATGGCATTGACAGATAAAAATTTTAAGCCATAACCAATGGCTTAAACTTTAAATTTGTCAATACCATAAAAGTGATCTTAGAGAAACCTTTTAATTTTCCAGCATATACTACTGTACTTCAACTCAACAGCATTCTATTTAAATATTAATAAACCTTTACTTTGTAAATAAGGTTTTAAATCTATCTTTACTATCCATACCATTATTTCAGCAGTTCAAATTAATTGAGGGCAATTGATAATAGTGAGGTCTTACATGATAAGCTCATTATTTTCTTTGGTCATTGACATAATGAAAATAGGGTGCTTACCACAAGTGCATATTAGTAGTATGAAGAAATTATGCAGTGTTATGTGATATCAAAATTTCACAATAATATATTAGGAGCACCACTTTAACTGTGACAGCTTTGTGGCTACTTGCCTAAATAATTTCACACCATACAGAGAAGGCATCTACCAAAATGAAAATCAAACACTATGTGTTGATACACGATCCAAATGCAATCTTTAGGATGGGTTTTTTCTCACAGAGCCAACTTTTTCTCTCATCATATTTGCACAACTTAATCAAACTAAACAACACTTAATACAAAAGTTCAATTTTGAAATTCTAAAATATAAAATAACGTAAAAATAATTCATGATGTGAACATGACATTATTAAACTTGTAAAAAATCAAATATTAAATCTTTCTAATAAAAAAATGTCTCTTAACTGAGAAGACTTATTAAGTCTTGGTTCACAATTTATTCTGACACAATACAAATAAGATTATTGACTTAACATCAACTGAAGAATGTGCTTTAAATATAGAAAAAAAGTTAATGTAGAAAAAGCAGAATGTAAGCAAAACATTAACAAAATATTTAGGAGCCAAAATTGATAGTAATATCTCTAACAACTAACTTCTTGCTATCAATGAACTAAATAATTCAACTTGGATAAAGTATATCCATTTGATAAAGGCAATGGATTTGCCATTTTGGATTTACAATTAGCAATACAAAAAAAAAAGAACAACTTGTTAATTGCACAATATCTACTGTTGACCTTGACTTAAAGTTTTTAAACCTTATTCACACTCTGTTAGTAAATTGAAAAAACATAAAAAATTCAATTTAAAAAATCTATAACAAAATCTATTCTTTAAATGCAATTCCACGCTGCTTGTATGAGTGTATTAAGGTGCATAAAACAAAAAATAGTCTTCCAATGGGAACAATAGTTTCAACAATGGAAAGCCACCTCAAAAAATTTTGCAACATTTTGTTGTAATCGTACAACCTACTCTAAATAAAAATAAATGCAGAGTAAAAAATTCATTTTTATTTGTGTCAACAGCAAAAGAATAGTTTATTAACAATGATTTCCAGGTTCTATTTGATATAGTTAACTTATAAATTGAAAAAACATAAAAAATTCAATTTAAAAAATCTATAACAAAATCTATTCTTCAAATGCAATTCCGCGCTACTTGTATGAGTGTATTAAGGTGCATAAAACCAAAAATGGTTTTCCAATGGGAACAATAGTTTCAACAATGGAAAGCCACCTCAAAAAATTTTGCAACATTTTGTTGTAATCGTACAACCTACTTTAAATAAAAATAAATGCAGAGTAAAAAATTCATTTTTATTTGTGTCAACAGCAAAAGAATAGTTTATTAACAATGATTTCCAGGTTTTATTTGATATAGTTAACTTATAAATTGAAAAAACATAAAAAATTCAATTTAAAAAATCTATAACAAAATCTATTCTTCAAATGCAATTCCGCGCTACTTGTATGAGTGTATTAAGGTGCATAAAACCAAAAATGGTTTTCCAATGGGAACAATAGTTTCAACAATGGAAAGCCACCTCAAAAAATTTTGCAACATTTTGTTGTAATCGTACAACCTACTTTAAATAAAAATAAATGCAGAGTAAAAAATTCATTTTTATTTGTGTCAACAGCAAAATAATGGTTTATTAACAATGATTTCCAGGTTTTATTTGATATAGTTAACCCATCAGTGACATTAGTAAGTGACCAGGGCCCCAGCATATTTATTAAATAATTTGTATACCAAAAATTTAAAGAAGCTTTTAAAACACTGTTTTACTTTAAATGTTAAGAAATATTATACATAAAATGATGCAAATAAATCCACCAAATAAATTAGGTTTAAGTTTGTAATTGTCGTCAAGATCTTTATGCAAAATTATGTGAAGAACTTAATCATAACTATACTATTTGTAGTGAACATTGTGATTTTTCCAAAACTATCTTGCCAATAATGGTGGTAAAAGAACACTTGTAACTGATGTACAAACAATTTTTGATTTTACAAATCAACCTTGTATGTTAAATTTAAAGAGAAAATAGCTAACAGACATTTACTGAATAAAATACAAAAAAAAAAAGAAATCGATTATAAAAATAAATGAAATGAAATAAATGTTGTTGAAAATAGTAGTACAAATAACATAACTGTCAAAAATACTTTTGAAAATAAGTATTTATTATCTCAAGTTAAGATTTGTCAAACAAAAAAAAAACAAAAAAAAAATACAAGAACCTAAAGGTGAAGTAAAAGATATTTAAAAAAGGAGATGGTTCAATAGAACACATTAATTTACATTAAAAAAATTTAACAAACAGCCATCTACAATTTTTTGAAAGTCATTTACGTATGAATAAGCGTGTTAAACAAGGAAAACATTTGGCTATTAAAGATAAAATTTTAGCTTTAAGGATCATGTATCGCAGTCAGCTTTTAAAATGTTTAGAAGAGTTTTTTTATTACCTGCTAGAAACACTATTGTAATGTTTCTTGAAAAATCTTTTGGGAGCCTATAACCTGAGTTTTCCAATGAGGTTAAGACATTACTAAAAATGAGTAGATACCTTGAAAAAATTGGAACGGAACTGTAGCCATTTTTTTTAATGAAATGCCTTTAAAGCAACATCTTGATTATGACAAAAAAACGTTAACAAGATAATTGGAATTTAATTAATGGCAGCAAACCAAAAAAACAAACTTTTGCCATAATTGACAGATTATCATTTAGATCCAGGATCAATATTAGCATGAAGTATTACTGCAAAGTAAAAACCCAAATTTTTAGTAGTCAAGTTGTTACTAACTGAATATGCTTCTGCAAAACTATTGCCTTAAAATGTTTTGTCAACAGTCTTTTTTATTGAAAATACAGATATTTTATTTGACATCTTAAATTCTCGTAAAATAAAAGCAGATAAACCAACAACAACAACTTGAAGATTTAAGAGTTTGGATTAAGGCGTTACAAATACTGATATTGTATACTGATACTGTACTGATATTGATACTAATATGGTAATTGTAAATAATGGCATCCTTTTAAGGGTACTGAAAATTAGATTTCTCTGCTGCAGTTACTATTGACTAAATTACTAACATAGTATTTGAGAATCATATCTCTACAAATAAAAATAATGATTTTCAAATAGCCATTTGCATTATAACCATATGCATTACCAAATGTTTCTAGTGATGAAGCTTCACAATCAATTAAACAGGTTTTGAAATTAATTGCAGATGATTTGATAAAAAAAATTCAAGTTTGTCAAAAATATTTACATATGTGACTTATTTATTACTAATTCTTTTTTACAAAACCTACTTCACAAAATTGAAACTGTTTTTACACTACAAATGAAACTTTTATTAACTAAAAAAATATATTATGCAAATTATTAAAGTAATAAAAAATGATTGCAATTTTACATTTCTTTATGATGAACATGTTGATAATGCCTTTCATGTGAAAGAAAGTTTTATTAGAAATTTTTTTATATGCAAATATCTTATTTTATAAGGTTTTATAATCAATATTATACTTATTTATACAATAAAACCACGAAACAAAGAATGTAAAATAAAGTTAGCTTGCATTACTCATACTTGATTTAATTAGATAATTCTAGAAACAAGATATTTTTTTTATCTATAAGATTGTTGTTTTTTCTTTCAGTATTACCAGCTATTTATTTAGCATACAAATAAGGGGTATATATTTAAACTAATAAAAAACAATTACAGTAATAACGTGATAAAAAAGATTTGTGCAAAACATGTTAGGGGTCGTCCATAAAGTATGTCACGCTATTTTTTTCAATTTTCAACCCCCTCCCCCCCTCCTGTCACAAACTGTCACATATTTCTGCACTCCCCCCTAAAAAAGTATGTCACATGTTTCTCCCCCCCCCCCCCTCCCTCTAAAAAAAAAAACAAACCATTACGGAATTTTCAACATTCTAAAAACATAGTAATAGCTATTTAACAGAATAAAAAAGACTCGATTTAACTAATTTGAAATACCTTCTTAATTTATTGGGAAAGATTGTCATCATAAAATAAAATAAAAATAGTTTTTTTATTTAAACCTTATGTTTTTCAAATTACAAATTAAACTTTTACTTTATCTACCCATTTATTATTATCCATCCACGGAGATTTGAAGTGTTCGTCTATAGTTAGGACAGGCATTTCTGATGTTTTTTCTAAATCTTCATCTGGAATGACAATTCCCGAAACATCAACTTCGTCTTCATCCAGCCACTCTATATCTTCATTTTTTTCTCGAGCAATAACTACCATCAGCTCTCTTTGTCTTCTAGCGGCTACTCTTATTGGTCTGATACGCTTTGTTTGAGTTTTCTCAAGAACAGTAATTCCTTTATCGCAATTTTTGTGCAATTCAACATGTTTTTTCAAGATAGCTTGAGAAGCAAAATAGAGATGGCAAACTTTGCATATTCGATTCAATAGACAAGTCTGTACTGATGGACAAAAGAGATACTATGTGAAACAAAAAGTGATGGATACTTATGAGACTCACTGTCTCCTCTTTTGTCAGCTTGAAGACCATTACTTGTTTGAATAACTGGAATTGGAGGACATAAAAATCGCGAAGGAACAACATTGAAATATGAGCTTCTTATTTTAAAGCAACATTTTACATCTTGACATTTAACAATTTGAGTAAAGTATTGACTTGTGCGGACGTGTTCAGAAAACCATTTTATATCTTTAATTATCAATTCTTCTGCATCTAGCTCAGATGTCTCTGGATCAATAAACTCGGCAACTGTTGGAAACTGGTCAATAATAACTTGTGACCATATTTCAGCCAATGTTTGTCCAGCATACTTGAAATTTCTTCTCTCCAAATAATCATCTATTGTTCTGCCCTGTGAATCGAGATGGCTACCATAGCGTTCATGAGGCAATATAACACCAGAAAGTTCTCTGCTCAGTGGAGCCATTCGACGTTCCACTCTATTGAAAGCACTTCTACCTGGCGCGTTGGTTGCAATAAATAAGGCGTCTAGATTATTTTTAACAAAATGGTGGATAGCAACATCTATGACTTTTTGATAACGTGGATTTTCATCTGGTCCTCCGTCCACCGTGAAGACAACAATAGGCTTTATTATCTTATCTCTGCCGTCTTTTGTTATTGCATCAAATTCGTCTAATTGTAACAATCTTTCAAAGTCTAAACCATGAGCAAGAGCAGAAGAAGACGAATGTTTGCCTGATCGGATTGCAATATAAGTTGGACCTCAATATACGTAACAGCGTCTGGTTTACCAAGTCCATCTTTCTTGATGCAAATTCCAGCATATACTGATGGAATAAGCTTATGTCTTGCTGCAACAACCCAATCGTGGTCTGGCAAATTGATGCGATATTCAACATGCATAAGCAATGGAGCTTGTTTGATTGCAGCTGTTAACCCAATAGGGACTCGCGCTTTGTCATCTTGGCTAATAAAACAGACTTCTTTTGGTCCCAGTATAGACGACAACTCTTCCAGGTGTCTCAAGGTTGCTGTACAGAATTTTCCATCGATGTGCTTTGAGTGTGACTCATTCTGAGATCGGATCAATTTGACTGGCACTGTTGATATGTGTCTTTTTCCTTCCAAAGTTGAACTTTGTCGTGGCATTAGCCGAGTGTAAACGGTGCTCCTACTCACCTGATAACCATCTTTATTTAGTTGCTTAGTCAATTCATCTAGTGTTTTAATACTGCGATACATATCACTTTGTCGTCTTTCATGTGCAGCTGATCCATGTAAAGCAATATCAACTATGGCTTTCAGGAAAAGTGGTTGATTAATTTCAACAGAAGGTCGACCTGTTTTATCTTTTGCTTTCAAAGCATCACAAACTCCAGGGTTCTCTGCGCAAATTTTAGCGAGAGTTTCTCTTTTTTTTGCTCTAGTTTTTTTCTGTCTTGCTTGTTCTTTCTTTTTTTTTAACAAACTTTTCTCCAACATATCTACTTTTCTTCTTTTCTCAATAAGCTCTGCTTCTTGATCATTCGTAATAATACCACTGTCTTTTCTTTTATGTAGTCCAACTAAATCACTCTTGATAACATCAATTTTAACTTTTAGTTCATCTTGAACTTTTGTTTTATATTTTCCTACATTTTCAGAACCAGACGTTGATGAAGTTATCATAGAACATTCACAAGAAGAAGCTTTACATTTATTACCCCCTACAACAGTATCTGGTAATTTTGCTAGAACATCCGGAGCCGATGATTTACGTGGTATAGTTTTCGCATCATCATGTCGTAATGATTGATTTGCCCAGAAACTCATCAGTGTACCTTTTTTCTTTTTAAACAGAGCATCATATTCTCTTAACAGGGAGTCTACTTTTGCAGAAAGATTATCTTCAGATTTCACCTTACTCCAAATATCATTAACTTCCTTTTGACAATCTTGTTTCCTCTTCTGTGAATATGCCTTAACATAGGCATCATAAAGTGATGCGTATAACTGTCCTTTGTCCATCTTTATATTATGAATTGCCTGAAACACATTTGCACTCATTTAGAGAAATTAAAAATATTGTATTTATGCCATAATATCAATTACTACTAACTTAGTTATACTGAGCGCTAACTAGCTTCTATCCTATTTACACTATTATTTGATAATAATCTTTGTTTGCTATTGGCTATTCAAAGCATGAGCAAGTCTATTTAACTTAGTTATTATATATTATATATTTAAGTAGTCATATATTCTTGCTTAAATGTAAATATAACTAAAACTCTTATGTTTATATAATGCCATAAGATTCAAAAAAATAAATAATATAAAAGATAATATTTTAAAAATGTTTTATTTACTTATTTAAACTCTCTATTTAAAATTCCAAACTTAAATTATACGTTCTTAATTTAATGATTTTGCATTGCTGCGCTTTAATGTCTTCAGAAACGTGAAGGCAGTTTTTTGCGAACTTTTTAAACTATTCAAAACTATTTAAAATACGGCGATACGCAAAACATAAGAAGTGTAAGTAAAATTTTAGGCAATCGGAAATACTCCTTTAATTGAATGAGTAAATAAGTAGAAAATAATCATGATAAATAATTTTTGTGATGTCACATTCGTCAAACTCCCCCCTCCCCCCTTGTCACAAATTGTCACAAACTTATGCCTTCCCCCCCCCCCCTAGTAGCGTGACGTACTTTATGGATGACCCCTTAAATTTATATCAAATTATAATTTATTAACATATTAATGTTAGTTGATATATTAATGTTATATAAGTTTTAAAACTATTTTAATTTATAAAAAAAAAGTTTTTTTATGGGAGGCCCTTTGGTAAGAGTAATTTAAAAGTTTTTATATTTCTTTGAGAGTTGGGCACTATTATGATTATTTGGTCCCACAAGACATCCCAAAATGCTTTACAGCTAAAATTACATACATTATTTGGAAGTTGGCAGGCATTGGGAAGTTTTGGCAAACACATTTGTGTATCCATGATGGAAATATTGTGTAAACCACAAGCTATATACGAGTTTAACTGAGAACTAACTTAACATAAGAAGATAGTATCAGAAGCAAGAGTGAGTTTAAAACAAACTAATTTAACTTTAGTAGATACTCATAAACTAATTGATCTTAGTGTTAGTAAGTGCTATTTTTAAGGATAGACAAAATATATGATCTAAAAACCTCTGGTCAAATAGGTTTGTCCATAATGGTTGTTTTACCTAAGGCATATTTACAACATATCAAATCAAATACTACTCAACAGGCTATAAATATGAACATCACACTAAAACCTTATAAATGTTATATTAGTGATAATCATACTTGATTAACCAGTACCATAACACAAATTTATTTTTCACAACTTTTTATTCGCAAGATTAAGCTATCCAATATATGTGTGAATATCAAAATGCAATCAATTAAGTTTTTTCTATCCTGCTAAAATTTCTCAATCTAAAAAATTTTAGCATGATAAGCAAGTTATTTAACATTTAAACAAATTATAATTAAGAATTACTATTGCATATATGATTTCAATAATAATTTATTTTTTATCACACTTCAATATAAATATATATATATATATATATATATATATATATATATATATATATATATATATATATATATATATATATATATAATATATATATATATATATATATATATATATATATATATATATATATATATTAACAAAATGTATTATATATCAAGAGTTACATTTAAAAAAATTAATTTATGTGTAAAAAGTAGCTAAAGAAACTTAGAAGAAATTTTTTCTTAAGTTTCTTAAAAAATTTTATTATTCTTACACTTTTAAGAATTTTTAAAGTTTTGAAAAACAAACATAGTTCTTATTTTAAGTTTTTACAAAATATTTTGATAGGTTATTGTTTATTTTTTTATTGTTTATTAGGTATTATTTATTTTTGTTTACTTATATATACTCTTTAGTAATTTAATGAATAAAGTTATATTTTTAAATATAAAAGTTTAATGTGTGTAATTATTTATCTATATATAATTCATTTTATCTTTGAAAACAATTTAAAATCTCTAATTTCCTATTTTCTATAAAAATTAGAAGATTTAGGTTTTATTTTGAGTAAAGATGATATTTTGTTAAAGTAGAAAAAAGATTGTGCCAATGTTATTATTATTATTCCCAAAATTTTTAAAAAACAAGTTTTTTAATAGATGAGATAACCTAACAAATAATATGAAACATAAACATGAAAACGTAAAAATGCAACAACTTAATAATTTTTTTTCTAATTTAAAAAATTGAAATCAATAAGTCTATTTTTATAATTAAATTTCTATATAATAGAACAGTATAACATTTAATAGACTATAAGAAACTAGAGACTTTACTAAAAAACGTTTAAGAATATTCCTAGAAGTTCATATGGTGAACTTTTGAGTAAAATTCAAAAACTTAAAAGATGAAATCTCATATTTCAGATTGAAACTATGAAATTTAATACTTTATTAAATTGAAAATTTCATACATATTTTGTCAATTTAATAGAAACTTAAAATTAAAAACCTAATATAATAAAGAAATAGTTTTTGTTACAATGTAAGGTATTACTTTTCATTTGTTATTATTTATTTTTTTTATTTCAAATACTACTATTTTGTACTGATATTGATACTAATATAGGTGTAAATAAAGGCATCCTTTTAACGGTACTGAATTATTTTAACGTTGTTGCAGTATAATGCGGTACTCTCTTTGCGCATTGGAAAACACGTTCAGTTGGTTAAAAGTAAAAATGAGCTTACTTTCCAAGTTCTTCTTTTAATTCATATATGTCAAAAAACTTGGGACTTTCAGTTGCGGCCATTTTTCTATTCCTCTATTAAAATCTTTTTTTGTTCGTATTTTATTACGGAGATTTATTAAGAAAAGAAACGTTGTTGTTGTTAAGGGATGGTCGTAAACGATTAAGCGTATTAGACAAAGAAAATTATCTTATAGTTACGTTTGATAAATAATCAGCCCTAAGATGGTCAGATTACTCTTAGCCATATCTTAATTTAAAAAAATAGTAAAATAAACCGCTTTGATACTGATTATTATATAAATACTCTTTTTTTTCTTTGTTTGAACTTTTTTTCATTTTATCTATCGCGTAGAAAATTGAACTGAACCGCTAAAAGATTTTGAAAAAGTTTGAATTGTTTCAGTCCGTTTAGTGATGTCTCAAAATATACCCAAGGCATATTTAGGTGGTAACTTTTATTCAAATAAGGAATATTTTAATAGAGTTTTTTTCTTTAAAAAACAGTAATTGTGAGTAGAAGAAGACGAGGATGGACTTTATTAACAAATTCTGGAAGAAAACGCAGGCGGTTTTTTTAAGAACAAACTAAGCAAAAATACTATATATAATTTGCATTTGAATAAAGTTATTTATAGTATGAAGAATATATAAATTACTTTGAAATCAATAAATTATTTAGAAGGGGATGACATTAGGGTGGGTAAAAGGAACTTTCCATTATGCTATAAGAATACACAGGTTTTTGTTTTTTTTTTTGAGCTATTTAATAAAAGAATTAACAAATAAACAGCTAAAACAGCCGAAAGAGCTAAAAATCTCCAAAGCGATGCGTTGATATAACAGCTTTGTTAAACCTGTTAGATCAATTAACTATTATCATTCCTCAAAAATTAGTTTTTAAACTAATAATAAAATGATAAAATGTTTTATTTTACTTCAAAAGCTTTTTTTCAATTTTATACAACTTATTTTTACAACTGCATCATGTTTACTAATATAAATAACTTAAGAAAAAAAAAATACAATAAAATTTATAATTATTAAATAAAATTGGTCGATGTTGGTTTAACTCCTAATAGAGCATCGCAATTAACAATCACCGATCGGTAGTAAATGTTTTAAAAAACAAAGGTAAAAATAGCAAAAAGTAGAAAAAAACAGTTTGAATAATTCTATGAATAAGATAGAAAGCTTGCAATAAGTCAGAAGGTGCAACCACGGACCAAGAGTATGTGTGTTTGAAGAACAAAGTTACATAGGGTAAAAGATATTAAATAAATAGTTAAAAAGATAACATAAAGAAACTTTAGAAGACATAAGAATATAAGCAACAGTAAGTCAATATTTCATTTCATTTAATGCACCTTTAAAGAAGATAAGCAACAGTAAATCAACATTTTATTTCATTGAATGCACCTTTAAACAAGATAAGCAACAGTAAGCCAACATTTTATTTCATTGAATGCACCTTTAAAGATTTTATGCAACAGTAAGTCAACATTTCATTGAATACACCTAAGATAAGTATGATTAAAAAAACGGTTAGATATCTACTTTTTAGTGTTAATAAATTTATCTGATATTGTATTTTATTTCGTTATCTACCATACTGACGCCTTTGTAATTTTTCAAGGCAATAAAAAATATAAATCGTTTTACATTATCGTTTTACGTAATCGTTAAATGTAAAACGATTTTTACAAAAACGTAAAATTGTATATATATATATATATATATATATATATATATATATATATATATATATATATATATATATATATATATATATATATATATATATATATATATATATATATATATATATATATATATATATATATATATATATATATATATATATATATATATATATATATATATATATATATATATATATATATATATATATATATATATATATATATATATATATATATATATAAAGCAAATTGTTTGTAAAAATGTGTACATTTTTGTAAAAGAAAATGAATATTTAAAAAAGTAAAAGTTAAAAAAAGTTTAAAACAATATCCTCAGGATGCCGGTTCAATGTTTAAACAAATAAGAAATATTTATTCGGAGTCTCTATTAAAATATTGCTAAAGTCTCGCAGCTTTTCCAAATAGAACTCATTTAATGTTACTGCAATGGTATTTCTTAGGGTAGATTTGATCTAAAATATCATGTAAAGAATCAAATGTTTAACTTTTTTGCATTTTTGTATCTTATAGCTTCATCTGTTTATTGCGGGCGTATTTTATCTTCTGTAAGTTTTTAGTTAAACATTTTTTCATTCATTGGTAATAAAAAATGATCTATTTTAATAAGGTTACACTTATTGGTTAAATTTTTATACTGTGATTGAAGTTCGAACCTGGTTTTTTTATTTATACTCGAGAATTTTTTACAGTTTCTTTAACAGTTTGTATAATTTAATACAGTAAGGTTTATATATTCTTTTTATTTAGTTATTTTATACATTTTACAATTTTATTACATTCGTAAACTTAGTCGAAATTGGTCAAAAAATGGATAAAACGTTTAGCGACCTATTATTGATAAAAATCGACGCTTGATTTGAAATGTATATTTCAAACTTTTTTATATATACGTTTACTAAACGTCGATCTAACGTTTAGAATATCGACTTACATTAGTCAATATTGTAAACCTTTAATCGACCTTAATTAAACGTAAACATTTATCGATTTAAAATCTATGCTTCAAATCTTTTAATGTATACGTTTGTTAAACGTCGATCAAACGTTTATAATATTGACTTATATAAGTCGTTATTCTAAACGTTTGATCGACATCTAATAAACGTTTATTATACTATAATATAGCAATACAGCTATTGGTCAGAAAACTCACATAACAGCTTAAGTTACGCAGTTTAAAATTATGCCTAATTAAAACGAATTAAAAAATATGAGTTGCTGGTCTCTCGTTATAAAAGTCCTACTGCAAGAACTTTTTTCGTAAGTTTTATAAACAGTTTAAATTCATTTTGTAAACGCTAGTATGATTGTGTAACAGTCGGTATTCATCTTTGCTATAATCAAGTTATTTTTTTATTTTAGATGCATTTTAGCTTAATTGAGTAACATTTGCTTAAGAAAATTGGTAGAGCAGACCCAGCAAACATGCTTTCAGCGGACCGTGATGCGCAAAGCCGCCGCCGGTAAGCCAGTGCTGACCCTTTGTTATGCCTAATGCGGCTTGCCGCTGCCGGGTAGCTGATGCAGGACCGGCATCCTATTTTATGTTGGCTTTCCGCCATCGGCCGAAGAGCGATAAAACACTTCGTCGCTAATGCAATTTTAAATGGGCATGCCAGCTTCGGTAAGTTCATCACGATACGCTGTAGCTTTGCCCACACAATGCCAAAGTGGGCTTTTGGATGGCGGTAAGCTGTCGTAAAAAACATCAAAAGCAAGCGTTTCAAGCGCCATGATATTTTGATTGGTCGATATCGATATATAGTGATTTATGGTTTTATTTTATTAGTGTTTATTAAATACTAAGAGGTAACTCTAAAATTAAGAGAGTAATATTATTAAAAAATAATTTTTGCCTAAAATTATTTTTTATCAATGTTACTTTATTAAATAACTTTAAAAATGTTACTTTATTAAATTAAATGTTACTTTATTAAATAACTTTAAAATGAAGAGAAACTTTATTAAATAATAATTTTAGGCAAGTAAATAAAGTTTATTTACATGCCCAAAATTTAGGCATGTAAATAAACTTTATTTACTTGCCTAAATTTTTATTTAATAAAGTTTCTCTTCATTTTCAAGTTAACTCTTACTAAGCTTAGTAAGAGGTAACTCTTCATTTTAGAGTTAACTCTTACTAAGCTTAGTAAGAGTTAACTCTAAAATGAAAAGAAACTTTATTAAATAATAATTTTAGGTATGTAAATAAAGTCTATTTAGCATATAACTTACATGCCTAAAATTATAACATGAGCTTTACTGTTTAAGTTTACCTAACTGTTTACTTATAAACTTTACTGTATATTCCAAGACTAAGAGTCTTAGTCTTAGAATATACAGTAAAGCTATAACTTTCATATCTATTTGAAATGAAATACAAAAAGTATATATATTTTTTACTTAAGTTTATTAAATATATATAGACTTGAGTAAAAACTTATATACTTTGTATATTTCATATCAAATAGATAGTGAAAGTTACAAAATAGTATAAAGTTATAGAATAACATTAAATGGAAAGTTATTAAACATTAAATGAAAAGTTGTGGAATATATATACTCATATAGTTTATACGTCTTTATATAATATAAAGATATCTTTATTATGTTATGTTACATATTATGAGTCTTCGTAATATATTATATTATAAATACTCGTATATCTAGATATACGAGTATTTATAATATAATATATTACGAAGACTCATGATAAGAGTATATGAGTCATATAAAACTCTCTATGTTATTTTATATTCAATTTCATGTATAACTTGAAATTAAATGTGAACTATAGACTTTATATAGTATATACTATATAAAGTCTATAATTCACATTTTATTTTAAATATATATTTCAAGTTATATACGAAATTAATTACTATATGTAATTTTTAAGTTACATATGAAATTAGGTACCATATTATAGGCTATGTATGAATGGTATCATATGTTATATATGAATTTACGTATCAAATAAAGTTGTTTTATATTATTATTATACAACAACTTGTAAACGATACATAAATTCATATATAACATCATGTCATATGATATATCATATGACGTACGATATGTTGTATATGAATTTACGTATCATATATAATATTATATTATATAATAACTTGATATATTGAGTTATATATTGACTTATATATATTATATACTTAATATTATATAATATATGATACGTAAATTCATATACAAATATTGATATGTTGTAATATTAATACAACTTGAAATACATATATTTGATTTAAAAAATAAATTATAGACTTTATATAGATGTATATTGACTTATATTGATGATTATATACTTTCATATGCCATGATGAGTTATGAAAGTATATATATATATATATATATATATATATATATATATATATATATATATATATATATATATATATATATATATATATATATATATATATATATATATATATATATATATATATATATATATATATATATATGTATATATATGTATATATATGTATACATATATATATATATATATATATATATATATATATATATATATATATATATATATATATATATATATATATATATATATATATATATATATATATATATATATATATATATATATATATATAGAGAGAGAGAGAGAGAGAGAGAGAGAGAGAGAGAGTGAGATATATATATATATATATATATATATATATATATATATATATATATGTATATATATGTATATATATGTATACGTATATATATATATATATATATATATATATATATATATATATATATATATATAATATATATATATATATATATATATATATATAGAGAGAGAGAGAGAGAGAGAGAGAGTGAGATATATATATATATATATATATATATATATATATATATATATATATATATATATATATATATATATATATATATATATATATATATATATATATATATAGAGAGAGAGAGAGAGAGAGAGAGAGAGAGAGAGAGAGAGAGAGAGAGTGAGATATATATATATATATATATATATATATATATATATATATATATATATATATATATATAATGGGAAATATCTGTATCTACTACGTATCATTATTATTAATTATTGCGCTTTACATTATATAATATATATTATACAATGTAGAGCACATATTATATAAGGTAGGGTTAAATAATAATAATTAATGAAAATCTGTTTTAGTGAAAAGAATTAAGCTTTAAGGTTGCTTATTTTAATTTTTATTTAATTTAATATTTTTAATTTTTAAGACTTTTTTTTAAGATTGTCTTGAAAATTATTTTGACTTAATGTCACACTTTGATTTACTGATTTACTAATATTT
The DNA here is from genome assembly GCF_022113875.1 of Hydra vulgaris. Classification (NCBI taxonomy): domain Eukaryota; kingdom Metazoa; phylum Cnidaria; class Hydrozoa; order Anthoathecata; family Hydridae; genus Hydra; species Hydra vulgaris. Next base: position 67,753,720 of record NC_061157.1, read on the forward strand.
ATTTGCAGATTTAGTTGCTTTTGTCTCCATGTTGTTCAAGGGTTATGTCGGCCGTGATCCTAATATTATCATGGGTTTAGCAGAGTTGTTTAACTTGCTAACTGGATTAAAGATTTTGAATAAATTTTTGTGTTCTTAATATGGTCACAAATTTGTACTTGTTTAAAACCCTTAATCATTTGAAAATTATGGCGCCGGTATGGTAGTTATTCTAATATTATAGCTTCATTTTTCTCAAGTTATTTTCATAGTTTTTTATATTGAGCTACACTTTTGTTGGTACAGTGAAAACTATGTTCAATAATAAAACTATAATTTTATTTAGACATGGTAGATGTCCTAGAAAAAACTGGTAGTAACTCAATGTAGATACACATAGTCGATGGAGTTACTTGCTAATAACTGGCAATGAGACATACTTGCTTCAAATGATGCCTTTAAAGTTTGAAAAGGTTAGTTTATTATGCTCGTCTTAAATGGATAGTTTTTTTATTTTAATTATAAATCAGTGTCTGCTTTAATATAATTATCATAAAAACTAGGCATCTGAAAACATTCCTGCAATTTAATATCATGATAGTGACTTACTCTTGTCTTTTTCATGTTTAGATTTTTTTAAATTCAAATGTCGACTTTTTGTTACATGAAAAAAGATACTTATTTCAACCCCTCGACTATATTGGTAAGCAGAGCATTAGTCAGAAGTTGTATTTAAGCTTACTGTTTATTAAGTTTTACTTTTTTCAAGAAAAGCACATAATATTTTATATAAAACTTTATTTTTATATAGCTTTTTAAAAGTAGTTACATAACTTTTCAAATTAAACAATGTTTTTGCTGTTTTTATCTGTTAAATTATGTTTTAATATTAAAATGAATTTTTCATTTATTTAATGGAGATACACTTAGTATGTGGAGTTACTTGTCAATAGCTGGCGATGAAACTTTTAAACGTAACGTCTTTAAGGGCTGAGAAGGTTAGTTTGTTTCGTTATAATAGCTCTAAACGGAAATGTTTCATTATATTGATAGGATATTGTTGTCTGCTTTTAGGTAAAAATTAGAAGTCTGCAGACTGCAACGTAAATCGATTTCAACACGTTATGGCTTCTCGAATATATTTAGTTTCCGATTGAAATGAGAATAAACTGAACTTATATATAAAGTGTTTACAATTAACTTTTTAAACTAGAAATACTCCAAAGGAGGTTCTCCAAACGCAAGTTAAGCAAAGTCGATAGATGTTAATATCTTTTATATTTTGTTTTAGATATAAGAAAAAATTTTTGTGACTTTAATATTTATGTTATAATTGTAAATTGCAATCTTAAAAGGATTTTATTATTACTTCAGATTGTTCTTTTTGTTCATATATTTGTTCACCGAGCTTAAGCGTTGCAACGTATGACCTAATGATTTACAGTTATGGTAGTGTTTCTTTATGTTATGAGTATCATTTACTAAATTTGTGTTGATTTATTAAGTATTTAATGGCTATATACCTAAGCACAAAGTTAAAAGGTATTTGATGTGCTTTCCAGGCTTAAGCAGGGTTTGCCATTCTTTTTAGCGTAAAAATTGAGCTAAAAATATTTAAAAATTTCCTTTAAGTGCGTTTGGTTCAAATAAAAAAAAAATAATGATATGCATATTAATGCATTCCAATCTTGATCAAAACATATAAAAGGTCCTATGTTATTCCGCTATCGTTTTTTCATCGGTTTGCCGCTGACGGACCGTTGTTAAAAAGTTTGCGATTTGCCGCCATCGGACCGCTATCGAGCCGCCTGCAGATTGCTGCTAACGGACCGATGTAAATACGATGTGCAAGCCTACGCGGCAACGCAGCGGGCGGCCGACGTTGGCACGGCATAAGTGCTGACAGCGGTCCGTTGTCGGTCCGACTGCTCAATGTTTGCTGGGGAGCTGGTAAAAACCACAGCATATGTTATGACGCAACGTAACTAATTTTTTAATATCAAAAATAAACATGGATGGTACAGGAAATTTCAGAAACTTCCATTCAGAAAATCCTCTCTATGAAAAATTGTTCTGCGTAATTCCAATTTGGATTTACAAATTTACATTTAAAATGTTACCATAGTTTTTGCGGTTACAAATCATGTTACGAAATCAGACAATCAGGATACGAATGTAAAAGATGATGTTGCACAAACAGGTGCATGATGAACAAGCGGTAGACAGTATTATAGGAAGATTTTTGATAATACATAAACAAGAGAAAACAGTGATCCAAAATATTTGTTTATGAGTTTATTAATTTTATTATTAATCTTTAACTTAATCTGAATGTAAACTTTTATTTTCTGCTAATTAGATTAAATTTTAAAAATATTTGATAGAAATTGTTACTCTAAAATTTTTACTTCAAAAAGCTTGATTATTTAATTTTTTTTTATTATCGAAACATAAACAAATATAGTGCACAAACAATTTTTATGGACATTTATTATGGATGTTTGTTGTAAAACGTTAATCAGGATTTTACTCTAAACGGATAATCGACCAAATCTGAACGTTTTGTCAAAACTTTGTTTTGACGTTTAATAGACGTGTGCGTTATTACTGGGAGGTTTTTGAGTCTTTAGTTAAGAAACATTTAATTTCACATCTTGAATCTAATAACTTACTTTCTGATCACCAAAATGGATTTTGGTCTTCTCGTTCTATTGCTGATTTGTTAACGGTCAATATCAATAACGGTCAATATCAATATCAACGGTCAATAATCAATAGGTTTTTTGTGCATTAGATAAATGTGGAGAGGTTATTACTCTCGACATTTCTAAAGTCTTTAATAAAGTTTGGTATGCTAGTCTTCTCCATAAGCTCTCTTTATACGGTGTATCTGGAAACATCTTTATAATTATTAAATTCTTTCTTACCAATCGTTGTGTAAAAGTTATCCTCGATGGACAGAACTCTTCTTCGTATCATGTAACTTTAGGGGTTCCATAAGGTTCTATCCTTGGCCCTATACTGCTTTTAGTTTATATTAAAAATCTCCCAGAAATTCTTACATCTAAGGTGGCATTGTTTGCTGATGATCCTACTATTTATTCTTGTCTTGTGGGGCTCTCAGTGGCTGGTGAACTTTAACTCAATTATTTTTAGCTAATCTTTATCCCAAATCCCTTATCCCCTTTTTAGCTAATCTTTACCCTAATAATCTAGATCTTCTTTTGTTTACGAACGGTAATGTACTCGATGAGTTATTTACCTTTCATCTTTTAGTATTAACTCTTATTTCAGATTTTTCTTGATACCATATACCAAATCAATTGCAAAATCTGCTAAGGTTACATCTCTTTATTGTGCTTGCCATTTTCTTACTCTGGATTCAATTCTTTATTTCTATAAATCTCAAATCCGTCCTTAGTAGTAGAGAATTGCCGGTTCTGGCTCATTTTCATTTTCAACCATCTATTTAACCATATATGTAATTAAATATATGGTTCATTTTAATCCATAGTGTGTATAAATTGTATAACTAAGAAATAAAATTTTTAAATCAATTTTTTAAATTTAAAAATCAGTTTTCAAATTAGAGCTAATTTCGTTTTTTGTCGTCGCGGAATTTTCTTGTGTGACGTCATCGGTCACGTGACTTGTCAGTGCGAATGCGCTAGAATGTATTACGCATAATAATAGCATTGCCCTAACAATAAAGTATAAGTTCCAGATTGTCCAACTTGTGCATCACCACAATTGAGTGTCACTACCATCCTTCTATTAAGACCAACACTAGGCATACTTCCAGATTGATGAAAGTTTTTATAGAATGAAATTGTAGCTCCTGAAACAATTCCACTAGTAGATTGATGCAATAACCCTGATAATTCATTATTAAAAGAGTTCAAATTTGAACCACTCCATAAAGATAAGTAAATATCTTCTAAACCAGATGAAATGTAAATGCACCTACTGTTAACATCATATCCAGGAAATGTTGTATAATTGTTATAGTTATATGGTGTCCAAGGAGAAATAACTGGGTTACTATTTGTAAGTTCTCCATATCCATCGTATATGCGTACTCTTGATTCTCCCCAGTTACTAACTCCACCAATTATAATACTAGTTAATGTTTGTTGTATCGATGAATTTCTTATGATAAAAGGTTGCAACCAAAATGTCACTGAATTGCCTGTTTTATTGTATAATTGAATGTAAAAGCTAGATGTAAAAGGGAGATCAAGTGTAAAATATCCTCCTAATGTACTAGTGCTAAATTCATTACATCCTTGTAAAGAGTTAGCATAAAAGGGTCCGCCAAGTGGTGAAAATAACAAATCACAAGCTAAAGCTGTATTATTTATTCCAGTACCTCCTGCAGAAGTAGATTCATTACCTATGCATAGTACATTATCAGCGTATATTTAAAAAATTACTTAACCATGTACAGTTTTTCCACTGCTAGCTGTTCCCATAAATGCAATCCATAGTTTTCTAGGAATTCCTGAGCCACCACTATAACTATAAATAGTGTATGATGCTTCATCTAATCTGGTAGTTTGATATTTTAATTTAAAACATGTTAAACTTGTATTTGGAATTTGGAAATCTAAACTAGTAGATTGTATATCATCAACATAATGCTTTGTAACAGCATCCTGTGCATTAGTAGGATCAGCTACATTGATGAGTTTATTGGTATTTAAATTAATGTTAGCAATGGCAGGATTATAACCATCAGTTCTGATATATAAATAACAAGGAATTTGATTATTATCTACATAATGCTTTGTAGCAACATCTTGAGGGTTAGTGGATCAACAACATTAATGAGTTTATGTGTATTGAGATCAACGTCTAAAGTCGCTTTATTGTCTATATTATTATTAAGATTTAAACTGCCACCTGATGTGCTACCAAAAGCAGTTATACCATTAAGTGAACTACCACCAAATATATCGATACTCATTTTATATACTCATTATTTTTATTTATATTGTTTTTACCAAAGTGAATTGATGATGCTTTGAAATTCATTTCCATCATTCAGTTTTTTCAAGACATAGAGACACAAGTGTCTGCAATAGGAGGTATTTTCATTATTTGAAAATCATTATAAGAAAAACAGACAACATCAAATATGGAAATATCTCCATATTTTAACTTCTCCTGTTTCTACATTAGTTAGTTTAATAGATGCTGGATTTGTTCTAATTTTTGTTAGTCTGTCATATTTAGGATCTCTTTCTTTTTTTTTTTCTTTTATAGGATAAATTCTTGGCCTTCCTACAGGTCTTTTCTCTTTTTTTACTTTTTCTTTTTTAACTCTTAACTTTTTCATTCATTGTTTTTTTTTTTTTTTTAGTAATGATATTTGATTGTATAGATTCTTTATCAATGAAACTATTATCCATAGCAATCATAACTAATGCAATGTTTGTTGTATATTATTTTCTTTTAGTAATTTTAATAAATACTTTTTTGTATATTTTATTTTATCACTCATTTTTATTATATAAAGAAAATTAATTTAAATTACTTTCAAACAATTTAAATTTTTATGTTTTCTTGTATAAATTATATTGTTTGTTTTTTATATTGTAAATATTGTTTAAATTTATTATATTTTTAAATCTTTTCTTCTAATCTTCTTCTTTATAATATCTTTTATAAAATTCTTCTATTCCATCTTGTAATATTATTACATTCCATTTTTTATGAAACCAATCTCTCTCTCTCTTTCCATTCTTTCGTTATATGTTGTATTTCTTTCTTTTCTTAATATTCTTTTTTTTCTAAATCTTTTTTTTCGTTTATTATACAATCATTTAATCTTTGTCTTGTTACTGCTATTCCTTGTCTTATAAGACATTCTTCCATTTTTTTTTCAAGTTTTCTTCTTCTTTCTTCTCTTTTGTAAGCAATTTCTTCTTTATATTCTGTTCCACATCCAGAATCATCTAAATCACTCTCTCCGCTTTCATATTCACTTTCATCGCTTTCATCAATTTCATAAAATAATTCGTTTTGCATTTCGTTTTCCATTCATTTTATATGCAAAAGAAAATTATTTATATCATTTTCAAAAAAAAAATTTTATTGTATTTTTTTGTATTATTTTCTTTTTTATACAGAAAATTTAAATTATTTATCTAATTTTAGTTTTTTATAGACTTTTCTATCAAAAATCACATTTTTTTTTCATACAGTTTATTTATTTTTTAATATTCAAAGTTAAATCTATCTCCATTAGACTTTGTCTGCTTAATCTTTCTGATATGACAACAGCGAATGCTTCAGTTCCTACTGGAACATTTGCACTAAATTATACTATTATTTAAATATCTGATACTGAAGGTTTTAATCTTTCTGATTGTTTGCTTAAATCAAACACCATAAGTGGATATAAATCTTTATAGTCTGAAGGTGTTATGTTACAATTTGAAATGATTTCAAATTTTCCATAAAAATTTTCTTTAAAAGTAGATACATCTCTATGAGCTCTTGAAAATTGTTGATTTGGAAATGATAGTTCATAATCAGCTTCAGGAAATCTTACATTATTAATCATGACTTGCATATTTGTCAAGTTACAATGATCGAATATTGAAGCATTTTGTGTTTGATCATTATTTCTATTTGTTTGGAATCCTACGATAATATATCTAGGTTTTTCATCACTTTTAACACCAAGTTTCCAAGTCATTTTAGATGTTTGTTGAGGATTTGTAGTTTCACACGGTCTAGAATAAAAAGCTACTGAAATTGTTACTTTTTCTCTAATAACACTATTAAGATTAAGTCTCTCTGTATCTGATGGTGTGATATAAGGCATCCATAATGATACTTTTGTAAGATTTACTTTTCCTGCAGCTGCTGCAGCAGATCTAAAAATAGCATTATTATGTTTAAATCCATAAAGTACGCAAAATCCAAAAATATGCTTTAAAATATAATAAATGAAATTGTACCTTTATCATTAAGTTTCTGAATAATGTAAGATTGCCTTGTTGCAAATCCAATATTAGTAGTCAAATTTGCATCTGTTGCATTATCTTGTACCATAGTTTATTTAATCCTTCCCCTTCTTGGAAGTCATTTGAATATTTGAGCATTTCCAACATTGTAGTTGCTTGCCCTAAAATATTTACTTTTTCTATGTTCTGTCTTGATAAATCATATTCCATTCTACTAAATAAATGCATAATTCCATTGTGTGTAAGTGTAACTACATCTGCATTAGCATAGGATGTACCATCTGCTTTTAAAAGTCTTCCCTCAACTTGTATATAAGCTTTAGATGGAAGAAAAAATGAATCTGTCATCTCAATATTAATTTTTATTGGTACTGTATTATTTATATTTGTACCAGTTGGTGGAAAATATTCTCCAAATTGAAATCTGGAAATACTTTCACCAATAAAGGGTTGCTCTGTTAAATTTAAACTTTTATAATCTGCCATTTTTATATATATATATAACATTTTTTTAATTCATTTTCATTAATTTTTATTAACGAAAATTTTAGAAAAAATATTTTTAATCATTTTTAATCCTCTTCCTCTCTTTACTTTTATTGAATTCTTCTAGTTTAATAACATTTGAATGGCTTAATTTTTTATTTAATCCTTTTCCTCTCTTTACTAATTCTTCTAGTTTAATAACATTTGAATGGCTTAATTTTTTATTTAATCCTTTTCCTCTCTTTACTAATTCTTCTAGTTTAATAACATTTGAATGGCTTAATTTTTTATTTAATCCTTTTCCTCTCTTTACTAATTCTTCTAGTTTAATAGCATTTGAATGGCTTAATTTTTTATTTAATCCTTTTCCTCTCTTTACTAATTCTTCTAGTTTAATAGCATTTGAATGGCTTAATTTTTTAGATGGTATTGCAGATCCCATCATCATTCTATTTATATTTGTTGTGACTTCATTAGATAGATTTTGAGCAAGATCATTAGCTCCAGATTCAACTAAATTTGAAAGTACTCTCAGGTTTAAGCTTTGATTTTTTAATCAACTTGTTTCTTTTTTCTACGATAATATCTTTAGCAGTAGAGATTGCATTTGTAGCTAGTTCTTTACCTCCTACTTTTGCAGCATTTATTGCAGTTTTTCCTAAATCACTAGCAATGCCTTTATTAGCTAAACTACGTGATATTTTAAGTGCATTGTTAATCGATCCATTATTAAGTAAACCTCTAAAAGGACTAAATATACTTCTTCCATCAACAAAATGCTTTTTAAAAACTCTTTTCTCGACAACTAACATTTTTATTTACCTATTATTTTTATTTAATTGATTTCTAATAAATGCGGATCGCTTATTTATCTCTAAAGAGATCTAAAATGGTTAGTCAACATAGTCTTCATACCAGATAATGCTCTAACAAAATTTGAAGATTTTACATTATTAATATCATCAAATATACCACTTCCACTTACAAAATGCTTTTTAAAAATTCTTTTCTCAACAATTAACATTTTTATTTCCATATTATTTTTATTTAAATCTAAAATTGTTCTGTTTTGATTTATACTCTTCATTATTCAGTACACCTTGGCGTAATAATTCATCACAAATTGAAACAGCCTCATTTCTAACTCCAGTATTACCTGCTTCAAATGCTACTATAAGCGTATAAAACCTTTCAAATAGTGCATATGGATCTCTAGGAAGAAAGATGACTCCTTTTCCAGATTTTCCAGTTATCTTTTCTCAAATTGGTTTTATTATCTTATTATATTTTTCACTTCTAGATGATAGGTTTTCCTGGCTATTTACTAGAAGAAATAGCATCTGTTTCTTTCATTATATTTTTATAATTTTCAAGATCATCTTCATTATATATTTTTTTATCAGGACTAGCTTTTGTCAACAATTCCCAAAGACCAGTAGTTCCAATATATTTTTTATCATCAACAGTTATATCATTATTATTAATTAATATTAGTTTTTTTTCTATATATTTTCCATCTTTTGAGTATATACCGAATGTAGTATCTGCTGCTTTCTTATTACTGTATGCTGACTGTAGATAGTTTGTTGCTACAGTTCCTGATGAAATTATTTTGCTATCAAGTTTCATATCAGATTTAACATCTTTATTTGTTAATTTTTTAGTTTCAGGTATACCCATTATTGCAGGATAATTTGATAGAGTGATAGCTAAATGATCAGCTTTATTTTCTAATTTAGACAAGTTTTCTTTTATTCCAGATTGACTATCGATAATAGGTTTGTATAAATCACCCAAGTCATACTGTAAGTCATCATATCCAAGCTTTTCATTTACTGCATCTTGATATATACTTTTTTTTAATTTTTCAAGCTCTTTAAAAGCATCATTTCTTTTTTTCGGATCTGCAATATCTAAAAACGACATTTTTTATATACATAACATTTTCTTTTAACGTGTTATCATGTTTTTTACTATCATAAATCATGTTTTTTTACTATCATAAATCATGTTTTTTAATAATACAAAATTATTTTAAAGTATTTATTATTCCTATATTTTGATTACTACCGAATGATCCATTTTTCGTAAACCTACTATTTAACACTTCCATAGCATCTTTATGACCTTTCTCTTCACCTTGTTTAAATATTGAATGTTTAGTTTGTTCATCAAGTTCTACTTTTGAGTTTGTTCTAATTTTTTAGACTTGTCTTTAAAATTTTGAAGTTTTCCAAGTATAATTTTAAATTCTACATCATCGATATTACCATCTATTAAAGCTTTAGAAATCTTTTCATTTATAGAATTTAGTTTTGTATCAGCCATCACTTTAATACTTATATGCTTTTCTGCTTTTATATTTCATTTTTTAATAATTTGTGATCCTATTAATAGTAATACACCTACACCTAATTTAACTCCTTCAAGTGAAATAGCAACTGGTGCTGCTACTATAGTTAATAAAAGACCTATACCAACAGCTCCAAGTGTCATAGTAGTTGCTAGTAATGAATTATCAATTGCTGAAATGATTCTTGAAGCTCTGTGATATTTTTTACTTAACATTGCTCTTCTACTTCTTTCGCATTCTATCGCTTTTTGAATATCACTTATCTTATCAAATCGATATTTCTGATCTATAGATAGTGGTGGAGCAGTTGGATCCAAACTGCCTAAGATCTGGATAAATAGTTTTACATTCTTTATTTTTACACTCATTATAATTATATTCCATTTTATAAAGAAGTATTTTTATTTTAAATCAGATTAATATGATCTCAATTAATTTATTTTAATATATCATGTTTAGGATCCATAACAATTAGATTTAGTATTATCTTGATTACATAAATTATCTATAAATAAATCTCCTATACTCGATAATATAGATTTAACGGAGTCTTTATCACTTTGTGATTTAACACTGTCTTTATCTTTTGGTTAAACATTTTTATTAGGTCCCTTTAGGACCAATGCTTCGCTAGATCCTGAAAGGATCAATGCTCTGTTAGATCCTTCGGATCCATAAGAATTAGATATATAACTGATTATATTTATAAATCCATTATAAGATAAGATATATAACAAAAAATCTCCTTTTTTAATATTTTTATCTACTTTATCATTATTATATAGAGTTACTACAATATCATCGGAGAAGTAAAGTACTTCGATCAATGATTGGATGCAAAAAGAATTAGCTGCTTCTCAACTTCCTATTAATTCAATTACTTTTGTAGGAAATACAACAACATTTAGAGTTACAATGACTATTGCAACAAGTTTTGCAGTTGATTTTACAATTGAAAAATCAATCAGAAATCTTTTAGGTTTTCAAAGTAAATTATATACTGCAGGTGTTTATGAATCTGAAAAAACATTAGATATAAATCATATTAATACAATACATGTAAAAAATAGTATTATATCAGGATCTTATTTAGATAATTCACCTAGCAATATTATTTATACATTCTACCCCTCTATAGCTCCTGGAGCTAAACTTGTAGAAAAACCCAATGTTCCCATTTACTTACCGATAACTGTAAAAGGAGATATTCGTGATATGGAAACTTCATTAGTTGATCAAGATGGTAATCTGATTGATGTACAAGGAGAAAGAATAACAATGAAATTTCATATAAGAGAACGAACTTCTAAATGTGAGCAAAAATCTATTCTAAAAGAACAAGTAGCACTTCTAAAAGAAGAAGTAGCACTTCTAAAAGAATTGATATATATTTAAAAAAATAAAAGACTAGATTAAAAAAAATGTGCATATATAAAATGACAGATTATCAAAATATCAAAGTTAAACTTTCAGAATATCAAAGAATAAAATCAAGAAAGAACTTGAGAATGATTCAAAAAAAAATTACTATAAAATTTACTTTTAAAAATCTCAATAATAAAAATGCTAAAGATGTAATAGCTCTAACACATAAACAATTAGAAGAAGTAGTCAATGCATTTAAAAATAGAAAAGGTATAACACTTGAATTAAATGAAGAAAATCTCATGCATAATTCTAAAGTGGAAGGTGGATTTCTACCTTTACTAGGATTAGTTGGAAGTTTTTTAGCTTCAAGAATTGTCCCTGCTGTTGCAACAGGATTATTAACAGGAGTAGTTGCAGCAACTGGAAATGTTTTAGTTGATAAAATTGCTGGTAATGGTATTTTGTATGTTAAAGATGATAAATGGTCTATTAAAGCTAGAAAAGTAGGAAAAGGATTATTAATAAATGAATGGAAAAAAGGAAGATATTTAGGAAACGGGTATTAATACTATTATGGAAAAGGAACTAGAAACGATAAACAATATGAAAAAGTAGGAAAAGGTTTGATATTAGGTGAAAATTCGCCATTTAAAAATATTCCAGTATTAGGTTGGATTCTATAGATCACGAAGTGATCCATGCTTTGCTAGATCATGAAGTGATTGTAAATATATATTTACATAAATATATATTTCAGTAACTATTTAATACAGATAAAGGAAAATAAAAACAATCAAAACCATTTCTATATTTTCCATTTTTCACATCTGATGATAAATCAATAACAATAAATTTATGTGGTTTCGACCAAACTATTTTGCAAAAATTTTTAAACTCTTCTTTTGACATATCATTTGAAACATGATCATTATAAATATGATTTATATTTTTTGAATCTTGTTTAAACAAGCATATAAAATTTGCATTTTCTCTTATAGTTCTCCTAGGTAACTCCAAATAATTTTGTGACAAGTAGAAACAATCTACATTTTTAAGTCTTCCTCTTATATAGTATTTTTCACATTTGTTTTGCTTTGTCAATTGTTAATCATCAAATATCATTAAATTATTTTTAGTAAGATCAAGATCTTTTGGTTCTGGGACATCATCTGCTGTTTCAAAAAACTGACACTTCATATCTATTTTCTTTTTTAAATTTTTTGAATGAACTTCAATTACAAGCTCGGGGCTAACACCCATTTTTTCTATTTTATCTTGTAAATTAAATAGTTTAATTATATCTTCTTTTGGTGCTTTTTTTTCAAAAGAACTTTTTAATATTTTGTATTCAGGTTGAAAAAGAGATTTTCCAAAAACTTGTAAATTATTATAGCCTAACCAACCAGGTCTTAAAAGTAAATTTAGTAATAGATTTGTTTTTCCACAACCTGACTTTCCTACAATAAGTCCTTTTATACTTCTTGGTAATAACTCATTATTATGACGATTATTTTTATTTACATTATATGACAAATCTAATACTTCCATTTTCTTATATAAAGAATTTTTTATATCGTTTTCAGAGATTTATAATTAAAATGTAATTAAAAAAATAGTCTTAAATGTAAAAGTAAAACAGATACACTAAACTTACAACATGTTGTAAGTAAACAATAGAAAGATGCTACGTGGAAATTGTGCTAATTGTGGTACAACAAAAACTCAATTTACAAAAGAAACTAAAGGAGGTGATTTAGTAGAATCACTTAATTCATTTACAAAGAATAAAAAATTACCATGGGCAAAATTTCCAGGCAAAATTTCCAGGCAAAATGCATTTACCTGGTATGAATTTTGCAAGACCTGGTACTAATTTAGATGCAAGATTAACTTCTACTGATGCATATAAAGAATGGATTAACCTGTAGATCGAGTTGATAATGCAGCTTATACCCAGCCGGCACAATGACGTTGAAATAACGTTGAAACAACGTCGCAAACCGACCATATGCCACGTTGAAACAACGTTGAAATTTGGTTGAATTGGAAAAAAAATCCGACGTCGAAAACTACGACGTTGAAACAACGTCGATGATTACGTCGTTTCAACGTTGATTTAACGTCTTATCGACTACATATCAACCATATTTCAACTTTGAATAGGTGATATATTTGATTGATACGTAGTTGATAAGACGTTAAAACAACGTTGAATCAACGTTGATTTTTGTTTTTTATTTTGGTTAAATCCAATTAACTAAAAAATTTTCTCAACTTTAATTGCAATAAAATAACACAATAAAAAAGCAATAATTTGCGCAGAGGATATTATATTTCACATAAATTAATCAGATACAACTAAATTGCTTCAACGGACTTTATATACAATGCAAATAAAATAAAATGTTTGAAAAAAAAAAGTTTTATTTATCAGTAATATATTTATCAATTTATCAATAATAACTATTATTAATAGTTCCAGAACAACTAGGAAAAAGTATGAATGTTATACATCGGGTTTATCGCCTTTTACGCGCCGACCACCACCATTTGATCTGTCGAGTGCGTATTTTAATAAAGTCATTATTCCTTTTCTTATTCACCACCATTTGATCTGTCGAGTGCGTATTTTAATAAAGTCATTATTCCTTTTCTTATTTCGGCAACTGTAGCAGTCACTTTAATTGACAAAACTCTCTCTATAAAAAAGGTACTGCCTGAGTAACTTTCATCAAATACATCAAAAAGTTAAAAATAAAATAGCATTAAAAAAACGAACTGTGATTTTTAAAAAATATATAATTTTTCACTTAACTTACAAGTAAATACCTAACGTTTGTTCCTTTAAACTTCTCTTTACCTTTACCGCCAGCCATGTTAAATTTTGATTATAAACCATTGGTCAACAACCTGCATTATACATTGTTATTATTATTATAGTTACATTAAAAATTGATAAACATGTCTTAGACAAAATACAAATTATTCTCAATGAAAAATTGCACAAACCGCAAAGGTTTCTTACCAAACCGTAATGCAAGTAAGAAAAAGAATTGATACAGGGGAAGAGTTGTGTCCAAGGAGACCACCTTCTAAACGCAAGAAAACACCAAGAGCGGACAGTATAATCAGAAACATCTGCCTGGAAAACAGAAAAAAAGCCACTAAGCTTATCCATGAAGTTGTAATTGTTGTGTCAGACCGGACCATTTGTAGAAGGCTAAAAGAAGAGGGATTGATGTCCAGCCAAAAAAGTCAAAAATTGACAAAAAAAATTAAAAATATTAAAAATAATGTCAAAAATCTTATATTTATGCAAGATGGTTCAACTTGCCAAACAATAAAAACTTTTATGGCTTAGTTGATGTATTGCTATAGCCAGACAAACCGCATGATCTTAACCCCATAGAAAACATTTAGGAAATAGTAAAGCAAGAGATTGGAAAAAAAATCTTACTAATAAGCAAGATCTTATGGAGGAGATTATCAAGATCTGGCATAATAATCCAATGTTGACAGAAACTATAAAAAATAAATTGCAAGCATGCCACAATGCAATGAAGTAGTTATTGCAAATAAAAGTGTTTTTGCAAAATATTTATACTTTATATATATTTTATATAATTTATCATAATAACCAATGAATATTCAAAATGTTCAACTTTATTTATTTATTTTTATCAAGTACAACTTTATAAATAAAATAAAAAACTTTAAATTGAACCATTATTGTAGATATATATATATATATATATATATATATATATATATATATATATATATATATATATATATATATATATATATATATATATATATATATATCTACAATAATGACCAGAAAAAGTTTACAAGAAAAACCAGACCAGAAAAAGTTTACAAACTTAAATTATTTTTTTTTTTAAATGATAGACTGCCTGCCCAAACCAAACCCTCAGTCGATGTAGCAGCACTCCCTTGCGAGTCAGGCTATTTGTCAGTTGTTGTAGCAGCACTCTGTTGCGCGTCAGGCTATTTGTCAGTTGATGTAGCAGCACTCCCTTGCAAGTCAGGCTATTTGTCAGTCGAAGTAGCAGCACTCCATTGCGAGTCAGGCTATTTGTCAGTCGATGTAGCAGCACTCCGTTGTGAGTCAGGCTATTTGTCAGTTGTTGTAGCAGCACTCCGTTGCGAGTCAGGCTAATTGTCAGTCGATGTAGCAGCACTCCCTTGCAAGTCAGGCTATTTGTCAGTCGATGTAGCAGCACTCCGTTGCGAGTCAGGCTATTTGTCAGTCGATGTAGCAGCACTCCCTTGCGAGTAAGGCTATTTGTCAGTCGATGTAGCAGCACTCTGTTGCGAGTCAGGCTATAAGATAGTCGATGTAGAAATACTCCCTT
>NC_061157.1:67774258-67836758 GCF_022113875.1 Hydra vulgaris
TGGTAAAAATTTGATAATGCTGGGTAAACTGTTGTATCAAAATATGTCATGTCCATATATAATTGTCAAAGTGAAGTAAAACGTGACTCAAGACTTAGGACTACCTGATCCATCACCGCGTTGTAAGTGGGAATACTGTAGGGTTCCAAAGCTTTATATTCGTCATGTATGATCATCTAACATCATTTGTGTCTTCCGCTTCCGTTTAACAGCTAGTTCTGTCTTCACCTCTAATATGGTTTCAGTTTTCTGGATGATGTTTGCGTTTGCTATCCGTACAAATTGAAGAGCGTTATTATGAACATCATCAAAAAATCTTGATTGACTTTTCAATTCAATTGCAGCCTTATCATCTTAACCATCTTGAATGCAACCAACACATTTAATCCACGAGTTGCAGGTATATTGAAAGTGATCCCACTTTTTCAAAAATGTGCAGGTATGTAAAGGCAGTCAAAATGGTATCGAATTTCAGGAATGGCATGAGGAATGTCTTAGCTTCATGACGTGTTTTTGCATCAAAATTTTCTGATTCGCTTATAAATGACGGACAAAAAATTAAATTGACAAACACTGTTGAAGACGGCGCAGCAAATGTTCCAAATATCGCTGTTGCAGCATTTGTTTTACCCGACCAATCAACTTCAATCTTTTTATCTTATCCATTCCAATTTGTGTTTCAACAAGTTTAATCCAAGTCGCCATTCGCTTATATGACAGTTTTATGAATGTTGAAACATTTTGCTAAAGGTTAAAAAATGAAACTGCCTGAATGCAGCAACTGTTTGCCTCCTTCACAACTAAGTTGAGAACATGAGCATAACACCAAATATGTACATGGTGGTCTGCAGCATGGTGCTTCTGTAATCTTTTGTTACAGTCCGTTGTACTGGTCATGATAACTTGAAACACCATAAGTGGTGTCCGATAGGCAGTATTGCAAATTAAAGCCACGCCGCTTTAGCGTCAAATTTAAGAGATCGAACATGCTTTGTCCAGTACCGTCAGTGTTTGGTACAATAGAAAGCCAAGAGCTGTACCAAAGCCAAATTTCCATGATTTTCTTCATCATGAGGTGCTTTAAGCTGACTAAGACAAAAAGTTTTATTTATGTGTTACATTAACATTTTTGCTTATAAACATTTATTTTTTCGAAATTTACAGGCCAATGTTCAAAACATATAAGGGTATTTGCTTTCAGGAATGTTGCTTCTTGGCCACTTTCTACTTTCTTCTGGATCTTTTGGTAATCTGTAAACAGCACACTTTTTTTTATCTGTTAAATAATTAGTAGAGCGATTTGCAACACTTTTCACTTTAAAGGCATAATAAGCCTCAAGAAATATTTTTTTTCTAATTTTAAACAACGATAATAACCTTTTTTCTTAGTTAATTGGCTTCCAGTTATTTTTACGGTTTGCACGATTAATTGGCCTGTGTTTTAGATAGCCGTAAATCTATTCATTAAACTTG
Organism: Hydra vulgaris; assembly: GCF_022113875.1. Lineage (NCBI taxonomy): Eukaryota > Metazoa > Cnidaria > Hydrozoa > Anthoathecata > Hydridae > Hydra > Hydra vulgaris. Next base: position 67,775,732 of record NC_061157.1, read on the forward strand.
ATTTCTCTAATCTTGTTATCTATTCGTTAAACTTGTATCGATAAATGCGCTTAGCAAATAGATTAAGGGGATCTTGTAAGCAAGCAATCACACAATTTTAAATTTTCTACACATAATTTTATTAAAATTGTATTTTATTTAGACAGCCTAACTTTTTTATTTCTGTTTTTAAACCTTTATGTACTACATTCAAACCAATTTGAAAACATTTAAAATCTAAAAATATATTAAGCAAATAATTAAAATAATATCATATTAACTTTAACAAAAAGTATTATTAACATCACAAGTACAATATATCGACAAAAAAAACATTAAACTGATCAACAACGTTACCAGTTAATAAAGTGTTTTTACCTTGATTATGTTTAATTCAATTTCTTTTATTTAACTATTGGCTAATGATCAATATAATAAATTTCAAATCATTAAAATTTACCAAATTGAAACCATATTTCAACAGTAGGGAGTTCAATGCAATTTAAACGAAAAGTAGAACTAAAGAAATAAAATTTTAATTGAATATAAAAACCATAATCATATTTTAAACATAATTAAAACCTAAATTAATAGAAAATAAAAAAAGCATCATACTCGCAGCTTGTTTATAATCTATAATGGTAAAAATAAAAGATAAATAAAATATTAATAAATAAAAACTCTAACTTGTTGGCACTCTTTCTAAAAAACTAAAACTTTTAAATCTAACTTGTTGGCACTCTTACTAAAAAACTAAAACTTTCAAATCTAACTTGTTGGCAGTCTTACTAAAAAACTAAAACTTTCAAATCTAACTTGTTGGCACTCTCACTAAAAAACTAAAATTTTCAACTCAACTTATTATGCAAGCTGTCATAAACCCTGACAGTCCCCTGTGTACAGCCTAATGTAGCTATACTTCTGAATGTGTATCATCAATAGTGAAACTATTTATATTTTCTTTTAAGCACTCATTAGCATAGTTAAGTGCATCTACTGAAGGTGAGCCATTACCAGGGGTACTAGATTTTGGAGGAGTTTTATTTAAACCCTCATAGTTATCATTATTTGGTTCATTTTCTGATATCGAGTCTGATGATTCATCATCAAAACATCGATTATCAAGAACTTCTTCATCAGAAGAGCATGTTTTGCAATTTTGTAAAGTAGGACCTGAAGGTTTGTAGATTTTAAGATGACCACCAGTAGCACGAATTGTAACGCCTTTATTATCTTGAAGTTTGTATACTCCATGAGGAAGGCAACTAAGTATTTTATATGGGCCTACAAATCTATCATTTATCTTACCTCCTTTGGTTTTTTTACGTCTATGATTTAATTTTAGAACCAATGAACTGACTTTAAAGACCCCAGATTTTAAGTGTTTTTTATCATAATTTTTTTTTTGCTTAACTTGAGCTTTTAAAATATTTTGTTCAGCTTCTTCTAAAACTAACTTTTATTCTCTTTGCAATATGTCTGGCTCCTTTAATTTAAAATAATTTGAACTTAATTCTTCTAAAGACTCTGTCTGGAAATCTACATCAATTGGAAGATATGCTTGTCAACCATACATCAATTGAAAAGGTGTGAACTTTGTGGAATCATGACAAGATATTTTGTACGCAAATGCACAAATATCTAGAAAAAGACTCCATTTTTGGAGGATACATATTTTACTAGCATATTCTGCAAAGTCTGATTAAATTGTTCATCAAGTCCATTAGCCTTAAATGGAAAACAAATTGTTTTATAATTTAAATAATTTAAACTAATTAACCTAATTAAACAAATAACTTGAGATATTATTATCTTATTTCTTTACTAGCCTATTCACTAACAATAAATTAACATTTAACTTACTTGTAGGGTGATATGGAGTTGTGAGCCTTTTCTTTATACCAAGCAATACATTAAGGGTATTATTAAGTTCATTGCAAAATTCAGTCCCATTATCTGACAGCAAAACTCTTAACACTCCCAACCTCATGAAAACCTGAATAATAGACTTATGATAATAGTACAATATACATTAGAGCCCCGCAAATCAGCATTTTTTGTTTTGAACCAAATCTCTAATCAAAGCAGATCGTGATTTGCGTTTCGAATTACATTTCAAATCAATGTTTTTAAAACTAATATTAAACTTTTTTTTTTAATAATATATAATTCAAAAAAAAAAAAAAAATAATTGTAGAAACTCTTTTTTGGTGCTTCTTGCCCTGATTAACATTTTAAACTATTGATTAAGAAGGTATTTATGTAAGCAACAAGTACAGTGACAAGAAAACCACATTTTGAAAAATAGACTAAGGTTATGGGAAGAATTTAATGAAATCAATTAGAAAATATGTATTTTTTTTAAGGCCAAGGACAAAACAATCAAGGCCAAGGCAAAAATTTTCAAGACCAAGGCTAACAGTTTCAAGGTCAAGACTTCAATTTTTGGCCTTAATGAAAAGCCAAGGTTAAGGTCAAGCCCAAGGACTAACAACTTTGGTGGTATTTTTATCTTATGTTATTATTATATATTTTTGCTATTATTACTATTATTATTATTATTATTATCAAAACTATTGTAAAATGATAAACATAAAATAAATAGCTTGTTGTTGTTGTTTTTGTTGGTTTTACATGACTTTTATCATGCATATTACATACATATTTTTTAATGTTTTAAGGGGCGTTGTTCTCCTTGTTCTAGGGAGAGTGTGTGTGTGTGTGTGGCAGCTCTCCCCTATGCCTTATACTAAATTCGCTACTACACGTTTCATCAATCTTGTGCATCGTCTTTCTTTAACTCTTTCAAAAATTTTCTTTACCTACCTCACTTTTCTTATAAAACTTCTCTCTAAATGCTGATACCCAATCAGTAGCACCTTTACGCTCTACATACCGAAACCAACTTAATTTTCCCTAGTGTATCCTAACAAATACACCATCAGATTCCTTTTCAAGATCATCACATTTGAACTCTTCAGAAAGATATAATATTATATTATTATTTTATCTACATTTAAGTGTAATTTTTTTTTTTTTTTTTAAATGGAATTAATTAATTAAAGTTTAAGAAATTTATTGATCAGAAAGAAAGTGGTATGTAAAATAAATTTATAGGGACATTTTCAAAGCTGAAAAGAAATAACAAGCATGTGAATTAAGAGAATAATTCAGGTTAGAAATTTAAAAGAGCAACTTTAGCAACAATTATCATAAGTGTAAATATCACATTTGGGCTGAATCTCCCATTGATGCCTTTTCTCTTTTAGACAAATTCAAAAAATAAAAATAGAAGTTACCAAAAAAATATTGATGTTCAAGGATTATCTGGATATTTCTGGAATTCCTGATATTTTCTCTATTTTTTGTTTTTTCGGATATCCAAAATAGTTTCACTACATAAGTTTAGGGATATATTTTTGTAATAAATTTTCATATATAAATAGATTTATGTATAAAGAAATTGGAGAGAAAATCAGTGTATTGAGTTGAGATTATCAGGGAATTTTAAGATTGTTTGGAAATATAGAATGTAAAGTTGCAAACTATTTGGACACAAAAACTTGATACCCAGAAAGGTAGCATTTAGCAAGGATGCTAAAACAATGACAGAAATAAAAATGTAATACCTTGAACAGACATCCTGCCACTGTAACTGCCATTTTGTCTTTAGTGGCTATTACTTCAACCTACTTTGAAAAATACTCACTAATAGTTAAAATGTATTTACAACCATCTTCACTAATTGGACTGAGTGGGCCAATAAAATCTATGCCAACCATATACCATGGAGCTTTTACCTTTATTGGGTGCATCTCTGGTTTTCCACAGTTTAACTTTCTATTCATTCTCTGGCATACATCACATGATATAAGGTGAAACAGAATAGAATGGTATAGCAATACTTTATTATAAATTATTAGGGAAAATCAAAATTTTTTGATTTACTCTAACGCATAATAATGCAAAATGTAAATTACCAACTCATGGACATTTTTTACCATTCCGTGCCACATGAAACGCTCTTTTACCCTGCCTAATGTCCTTGTTTTACCCATATAGCCAGAAGTAGGATGAACATGGCAAGCTACTAATATTTTTCTTCTCTCATCATGATTTATGATGTATCACAGAAATAGTTCCTTTAAATAACAACATTGCATATAAGTATTAATTTATAATTGTTAGTGTTTATGTATTCAAGAATGGCTAGTGGCAGTCATCATGGCTATGTATGAAAATGTCACAACAACAATCAAAACAAGAGATTGACAGAATGATAGTTTTGAAGTAAAAGTTGGTGTGCATCAGGGTTCAGTGCTTAGTTCTTTGCTTTTTATTATTGTTTTAGAAGCTCTCTCTAAAGAGTTCAGAGTTGGTTTACCGTGGGAGTTATTCTGTGCAGATAATTTGTGTCTGATAGCAGAAAACAGAAACAGAAGAGGAATTAGTATTAAGATTTGAAATTTGGAAAGATGGAATTGAAGCTAAAGGGCTCAAGATAAACATGAATAAAACAAAAGTTATGCACTGTACAGTCAAGAATGAACAAGCAAAAAATACTGGGAAGTGGAGTGTAATGTGGAGTGTGTAGGTATGGAGTTAAAGCAAATTTTATTGTTTAGACAGTTTGTAGGCAATTGGTTCATAAGAGATGTGGTGGTACAAGGCTCTTTTAAGATTGTTGATTTTGAGTGTAGAAAATGTATTTTTGGTGAGTATAGAGTAAGTTAAAAAAGTGGTTGAAATAAAAAGTAGAGGAAAGATAGAGTGTGTTATTAATTTTTTTTTATCTTGGAGATACAATTGGATCAGCTGGAAGAGCAGAAGAAGCATCTAGGGCAAGAGTAAGGTTTTCTTCAGAGTAAGTCAGAGTAAGGTCTCTATCATTAAAGAGGGGAGGGGGAGAGGCTACTAAGAATTAATTGAATGAAAAAGAAACTAAAAGCAATCAAGGTTGATGATGTTCAGCATTTGGAAAGGATAGAAAGGATGATGATTAGAAGGATGTGCAGTGTGACTCTAAAAGACAAGAAAAGCAGTGATGATTTAAGAAAAAGATTAGGCATGGTGAGTGTATCTGATAGGGTGCATCAGGGAAGATTGAGGTGGTTTGAGCATGTAGAGCGTAAGGATGCAGATGACTGGTTATCAACATGTAAAAAGTTAAAAGTTTTAGGAGAAAAAGGTAGAGGTAGAAACATAAAAACTTGGAAAGAGTGAGTTTCAGATGATTTGAAAAAGCTACATTTCAGGAAAAAAAATGTTAGAGACACGGCATTATAAGAAACATCCAGCCCATACAAGGAAAGAAACAAGGAAACTAAAATGATAATTATATTTTTCTATAACTTATTTTGTTATATTCAGTTATTAAAACTATGTCATCAATAAGCTATGGCAAAAAATACAGACAAATATAAAAATCAATTAAAGTTGCAAAGCAGAAATAAAAACAATTTAGAACTTTATTTTTTTGAGCTATATTGCTATGTTATATGTTACATGTATATTAATTTGAATATGATTTCTTAATTTCAAATTGCAGAAATTTCAAATTTAGATTAAATTTGATGAATTAGGCTAAATAATGAACAATATTAACTGCTGTTTATTTTAGAATAAATAATTGTTATGAATAAATATTGATAAATCAAGCATTGAATTGTCAGTATTTGTTTATTACCTTGTTCAAATCAAATTAAATATACTCTGAAATTAGTTGTTAACATTTCAAGGATATTTAAAATAATATATATACTAGTATAAAATAAATTCCTAACAAATACAATAAACATAGTTAAAGATATAAACATAGTTAAGCTATCAAACAGTTATACAAATAAAGTAAAAAATAGTTTGAAAATATAACACATCTATATTATTGATATTATTAACAACAATGAAAATAATAACAGTAACAATAATATGATATTAATACTCATTATCAAAATAAAAATAAACATTAAATCAAAATTAAAGCTAAAATATATCAATAATCAATAATAAGTAATAATGATAGTAAAGTAGTTAAACATGTATTTACATAATATTACTATCACTTAAAAACATAATAATAACAAAATAATAATAATAATAACAATAATAGCAATAATAATAGTAATAACAATAATAATAATAATAATAATAATAATAATAATAATAATAATAATAGTGAGTGTGCATTTATATAAATATTGTTGCCAATATTTATATATAAACGAGTTACCTTGTCTTTCTTTTTATACTTATATAGTAATTCCCCACCTTCCGAAATCTTAAACTTTAAGGCTTTTTTTCTAATGACTCTTTTTTCGCCTTCTAGACTTCCATCAGGGTATTGCTTTTTACTTAAATAAGTATAAACTTTTTAAACAAGGTCGTCTTCCATGATAATTTAAAAGATATATGCGCACATGCATAACACGGACCAATTTTTTCTAGCTCAGACCAATTTTTTCAGAAAAAAATTATCCGGCCGGATATATATTTTCTGAGAAATTTAGTCCGGGGTCATTTTTATCGGCGGACCAAAATTATCGTGACAGGTCATAAAGAAATATCCATTTAATATTTACCTTACTAAATGCATCACAAGTTAAGCCATGTATTATTGTTAAATTGTCAAATTCAAAACCTTATAAAAAGGCAACAGATGACCTAATTTATTAGCATGTGTGACTTTACTTGTTTTTATTGGGCTAATAAGTAACTTTTTAAGTCTTTACTTGTTATTTGTTAAGCTAATAAAAAATATTTTAAGTCACGCATGCGTGTTTTAGTTCTCATATTGCAATTACGAACGGTCGAATTCGTAATATAGACGTTGAAATAACGTGGAATCAACGTCGATTTTATTTGATAGTTTTAAACAAATTTTTCAACGTTGATACAACGTTGATTTTTGGTTATACGACGTCGCGACTAAAAATCAACTGTAAATCAACGTCGAAATAACGTCGTGTGCCCACTGGGTATTCATGATCTCGTTTATAAGCATTTTCCAGATAAAAAACATAGAAACTTAGCTGATAAACAAATGATTGAACAAATGGATGCTATACAAGATCCAACACCACGTGAAAAATTAAAAAAGAAAGATTATAAAATCTATCATATTTGCTAAAGCAAAGTTTGGATTAGGTGTAAAGTCAAAAAACTACCAGCGATCAACAAAAAAAGCAAAAACCTGAAATGGACTGATGAACTTGCAAACGAACTTCATAAGCCTGTTGTAAAACATTTTAGAAAAAGAAAAGTGATTGCAAACGGGATTGATGACATATGGGCTGCTGATTTAGTAGACATGCAAGCTTTTTCTAAATTCAATGACGGTATAAAATACTTATTGATCGATAGATGGATAGATGTATTTTCAAAGGACGGATGGATTTTTCCATTGAAGACTAAAACTGGAATTGAAGTAGCTCATTCTTTCAGTAAAATACTTAAAAATAGAAAATACATTGATGTTTTAGATAAAATGGTAAATCAATACAACAATACAAAGCATTTTTCAATTAAAATGACTCCAGTTGAAGCAAGCAATAAAAAGAATGAGAATATAGTATTTCTAAATCTAAATGGAAAAGTGAGATCAAATCCTATTAAACCCAAGTTTTCAATAGGTGATAAAGTGAGAATAACTAAAAAGAAAGGAGCGTTTGAAAAAGGATACACACCAAGATGGACTGAAGAGGTATTCACTATATCACAGATTCAGTACACAGATCCACCAACTTATAAAATAACTGATCATAATGGTGAAGAAATACAAGGTACTTTTTATGAACAAGAACTACAAAAAACGAATCAAGAAATTCCAATTATGTTGTCGTAAACTCTAAAAACAGTTAGTGATAACTATGCGGTTTGTGATTAGTATAATTTTTAATTAGTAATTATATTTAATATGTTTACACGGTTTTAAATGAATATTTGAGGTTTGTAGTATAATATAAATTATCGATTGATTTTGTAAGAAGGAGGTGAAATAGAAGTTAGTTTAATGATGAGATAGATGAATAAACTTTCTCGTTGTGACCGATGACGTCACACAAGAAAATTCCGCGACGACAAGAAACGAAATTAGCACTAATTTGAAAACTGATTTTTAAATTTAAAAAATTGATTTAAAAATTTATTTCTTAGTTATACAATTTAAACACAATGAACCATATATTTAATTAAATATATGGTTAAATAGATGGTTGAAAATGAAAATGAGCCAGAACTGACAATTCTCTACTACTGTCCTTGTATAAAATACTGTTCTTATGTCTGGGGTGGATCTTCCAAAAACGCCCTTTCTCTTTTAGGTAAGGTGTAAAAATGCATTGTAAACATAGTTGAACCTGCTTTTGCAAGCAACCTCTAACTGTTATCAAATCGTTGTAATGTTGCTTCTCTTTCTCTTTATTATAGATACTTTAAAGAGAAACTATAATACAAATCGAACAATTTAAAAAAAATTATTATTTTAATTTCAAAAAATTTAATTTTTTAAAAAACTTTTTAAGTTTTTATCCGGAATGAGTGTACTTTGAACCTAATTCCGGACACGCGTTAACTCATTTAATTAATTAACAAAAATCTTATAAATACTTTACGTAATTGAAACTGTTTTTAATTATGTTATGGCAAAAAATATTCTATTGCGTTACTTTGAAGTTTAAATGCAGCCGTGGCGCAGTGGTAGCGCACTTTCCTCAGAAACATAGAATCCCTGGTTCAAACCCCACCTCTGGGCAAATTTTGCGACAACGGTTAGGAAGGAGGCGTGAACTTCCTGACAAACCCGAACAAGATATTCTATTGGCATTCCATGCATATAAATTCCATAGAAGGATGATAATCAATCACACAAGTGATTGATTATCATCCTTCTATGGAATTTATATGCATGGAATGCCAATAGAATAAAATAAGCTAAAATTTTTTTATTTTAGTCTTAGTTTTATTTAAACAAATTGAAACTTTTTTTCAAAAGTTTTTGTCATTTCTTTACTTAGAAATGTTGCAATGAAATTTTTGACAAACGCTCCGTTAAGCTTAACGGAGAGATGAGAATACGGCTTCAGTGCTACTAACCCAATCGACACTACAAGAATAACATGAACAAATGGGCTCTTCTACCGGAATAATATTTTCTTTCGAGTCTTAAATCTTTTTTTTTTTTTTTTTTTTGTTTATTTTTGGTAGCTGACTTGCATTTAAAAGTTTTTTGTCTAGATTTTGTCTGTTTTGATTCTTGTTCGGGTTTGTCAGGAAGTTCACGCCTCCTTCCTAACCGTTGTCGCAAAATTTGCCCAGAGGTGGGGTTTGAACCAGGGATTCTATGTTTCTGAGGAAAGTGCGCTACCACTGCGCCACGGCTGCATTTAAACTTCAAAGTAACGCTTCTTGGTTTAACATTTTACTTAATGGTGTTTCAGGGGTTTTAGGTGTATTGGTTCCAGGCTGAAATAAACTATCAATGTTCTCTTCTTCAACAGCTTCAAAAACTTGGGCAATTTTTTTCACAAGAAAATTTTTGTTCGATTAAGTGGAAATAAACCGTTCCTGCTAAAGCCAATACGAGTGTTTTAAGGTTTAAAAGAATTTTTTTTTGATAAGTTGTTTGAACATGGCAGAAAGTCGTCTATTTGTTTAAAATTGAAATTTATTTCTTGTCAAAAAATTGTCTTCTGGTTGCTTACATTTGCATTTAACTGTTTTAAAGACACCTACGTTTAAAAGCTATAAAAAATTGCTCGTATGAGAAGGCAAGCGCAAAAGTATAATATTATTATAACGTATATATAAGTTATACAACGTATATTTAATAAAATTTTGTAATAAAATTTACAAATCGCTACATATACGTATATATATTCAATATAATACGTAATAGTTTACATATTATATTGAATATGTATATATACACTTATATATACCTTATGTAAACGTTATATATTAATATATGTTTATATATATTTAAATATTTTAAATATTTTAAAATATAAAAATATGTTATATGTATTAAAATATTTAAACAGAGATTTAGAGATTTAGAATTTAAGAAGATTCCAAACATTTTGAAGATTTAAATTCATTTATTTATATATTTTATACAAAACTGAAACAAACAAACAAAAACAACAAGAAAGATATATCATAAAATAAATTTCTTTTAAAAAAAAAAAAAAAAAAAGGGTATGTTTTTGTTTAAACTTAGTAAGTGTTTTTTCATAATTCTTTAAAATATATCAATAGATTTTTTTTTTTTTTCACATTTTCGTCAAGAACTGAGTTCCACAAGCGTGGTCTCATACATACATTGAGAAGTCAGATTTTTTTTGGTGATGTTAGTGGAATGTAAGTAATTATTTATTGAGTATTTCATATTTATGATTATTAGAGAGAAATTTTTTATAAAAATATTTTGAAAATTGCAAATGAAATAAGTCCAAATTAAAATTATTTTGTTTTAAAGTTTAAACATAAATAACAATTAATGGTAGATATTTAGTTCGTTTACGTTTAGAGCATTTGTTTCCTTGAGTAGCGGCTCTGCACTTTTCGTACCTATCTGCGGTTTTGCAAGAAGGTTTAATAAGCCCCCTTTGCAAGGAGGTTTATTAAGTCTTCTTGTGCTTTTGTTTTGTTTAAATATTTTTCAGGAAAGGTAAATGATTGTTTGCCCAGGCAATATTACAATAGTTAATATGACTATGTATAAATGAACAATATAAATTTTTTAAACATATTTTACTCAAATGATGTTTTGTTTTGTACATAATCCCCAGAGTCTTTAAAACTTTATTTTTGGCTAACTTTATTTGGCTTTTTCCAATTTTATTAAAATATTTTCCAATATAAATGTTCATTGAAAATCATTCTAAGTTTTTTCATTGAAAAAATTATTTTTATTTTAATATTGTTAATTTTTAATTCTGGTAGTTTAAGTGGAAGGTTTTCAGATTTAGATGGTTTAGCAAACAAGTACGCTTTAGTATTTTGGAAAACAGGAAAAATATGAAAATTGTATAATAAGCTCTAGCATTTTCGAAACACAGGACACAGGACAGAATGAGGTATGGAAATTGGTCTATAGTTAGATTTTAGCGAGTCACCACCGCTTTTGTATATCGGAATTAGTTTTGCTAATTTTAACTGGTCAGGAAAATGCCGTCTTTTAGAGAATCATTAAAAATCATAAAAAGAGGTTTCTCTATAATAACTGACACTGCTTTTACAACACCAGGGTTAATATCATCTAGTCCTGCACTCTTATGTGTTTTCAGCATACTAATCGCTAGCCGAAGTTCATCAACCAAAAACTCCGACTTATCCATAAGGAATCTGATTTTTTTAAGAAAGATTTAAATGATTTTTTTCCTTCCGGAATTGCAATGAATAATTTTTTTCCTATATTTATGAAAAAGTTATTAGTTATAATAAAAAATATTAAATGTTTCTGTAATTTCATTATTTACAAAAGCATTTCCCCTATTAACATCTCTCTGCAATCTAGAGAGTTGTTGTAAATTGTTTCGATTTAAAACACAAAACCTTTGCAAAATCAAAATATTTAAGGCTTTATTGAAAGCTATCATCTGATCTACGCAAAGTATACGTCCATCTAGTTTTTCCTTAGCTATAGTAAATACGTCTTTAGTATAATTAAGGTTATCATTCATTATTCTTGTTTAATACAACCCGTTTAATTATTATTTATAATACTAAGTAGGGCTTTTTCCAATATACTGGTTAATAGTTTTGATAGGGTTTTATATTCCATGTTTGCGAGGGATCTTCAGTAGCTAATACTTTTATTCATTTTTTATGAACACAAGTAATGATGTCTTCCTTTTAAAACGGTATCATTTTACCGCTAATTAAAGCATAATTAAGTATTTATTTTATATCCTTTCTAATTAATTTATGAAAAAAATTATTCAATTGTGAGCTCATCTGACTCTGGTGATTTTCTAATTTTTATTTGAGAGATAGTTTTCCTTTTCGTTTTCAGGTTTACTTTATCTTACACTACATTTTCTTGTTTTGTCATTTTTTTAACATTACCATTTTGGAATAAAAACATTTTTTTCTTTTTGTTAAGTAATTGGGTGAGGATCAAATACATATGGTAATTATATTTGGTAATAGTAAGCTATATTATTATATTTGTATTTAATTAATTTGATTTAATTAAAATGTATTTGTTGTTTCCATAAACTAGGTTAACTGTTTGTTTTTTTTGTTTTTTTTTTTTTTTGAGGGTGGGGGACCTACAGATGAGCTGCTGTTTATCATCAGAGTAGTTTCTGTGGTAATAATCAGGCATTTATTTTGTTATTGCAATGCAAATTATCCAAATATTATGATCAAAAAATGCGGAGTGAAGCCCAGAAAAAGAATCAAAAAAGATTTGTTTTTTATATTGTTTAGTATAAGAGGCAAATGAATGCATGCAATGAATAGGAGAGGCAAATGAATGCATCCTTATTTCTGGAATAGAAGTAGAGGACTACTCAAATGAGGTTCAGCTGAGACTTCAAAATTTTTTAAACCATAGAACAGAAAGAATGACAAAAAAAATGAAAAGTTGTCAATACAAGGTTCTCCGTATTTAAACTCTGTTTTATTCAAAATTGGCTCAAATTATTTTTTATCTCTAACATTTTATCAGAAAATATAGTTAAAGATTCTTTGGAGAAATATGAAATTATTGCGTTTGTCTCTTTATTTAAATGTACATAAAAACACGACTGCGCACTTTGTCTACATTATAATGTACATAATTTGCGCAGTAACGTTTTTCTTTACATTTAAATGTAAACGTAATGCATTACTGTATGCATTGGAGTCAACGACAGATTGAGGAATTTTTGGTCTGGCAAAGATAACCCTCCCGACCAATACCTTCCAAAAAAAATATCCTAGAATGTTGGCCATGCCATTAAAAAGATATAATGCTAAAAATTGTACCTTGACTCTGGTCCGGAGGATGGACATCCCACATGTCCCCTTGGATCCTTTACTGGTTGGAGTTCAAAATCTTTGCCGTGGTCTAAATGATCTAAATTTATTTTAAACAATATGAACTTAATATATAAATTTAAACGATCGTAAAAATGAACTTTTTAATACTCTGGGCACACTTTTTATTAGAGAGTTGTACTCTATAAAACATACGACCAATTAATGCACCAACACCGGTATTCATCCAGTACCGATACCGAAATTTCAAGTACCGAAATACCGGTAATAGGGTATATACCAGTATTTAGGTTTTTGGATATATAACAAGTATTTTTATTATTTTCTTTATTTTAAGACATTTCCTTTTTAAAAACAAGTTTTAATCACTATTTGAGACAATTCTTTTTTTACTTTAAATAAAAGGCATAAGCTATGCTGTAACGGAGCAACGGTATGCTGCATAAAGTTTTATAAACGTTCAATAAGAATTTTGAATTATAACCTAATAAACAATATTTTATTCTTAATGGATTTATATTACTTTAAAATCCAAAAGCACATGTTCCAAAAAGTATTCAAACAGTTCTGCACCGGCGCAGAAAATTCTGTGTATGGTAGATTAGAGTATTATGAGCACCTTAAGCAAAAATTAAATTAATTTTAAAAGAAAACTATGCAGGATTCATAATTTTGGGAATAAACTATTATTAGTAATTCATGATCCACATAAATATTTGGGCACCCGAATTGTTTCTTAAAAACAAAGAGGATTTTAAAAAGTAGCAAAATTGCTATTACCCAAACCACATAGTAATATGAGCACTTTAAATTAGCTCAAAAAAATAAAAATAGTAAAGTAAAAAAAAATATTATCCTGACAATTAAAACTAATTTGTGGAATATAATGATTCGATATTAACAAAACTTATCATTAAAAGATCAAACTTTTTATTGAAACACTACTACTTTGTTATACGCAACAACAATAAAAAAAATTAGTTCATTATCTTTTCAACTTTATTAACTCAAACTTTTTAAAGATAAAACAACAAATTTTTTGAATTTAAATTACACAAATATTTTTAGCATTGTAAAAATATTAAACTTTTTACAATGTTTTGTTTTTATTCAAAAAGAAATTAAAATCAATGCAATTTTACGACTTAAAAAAACAAGGTAATTTCAATGAAAAACACTGGGTAATTTGAGCATGCTCAAATGGTATCTTTAATTTAAAGTTTAAATAAAGTCAAAACTAAATGTTTCTATGCATTGTTTTTCAAGCAAAAATAAAACTGATTTCTAGCTAACATATTTTTCTTTATGAAAAATTAAATTTTATTACTTTAGCATCAAAGTTTCGCGCCAAAGCTTTATTCATGCATGATAATAATATTTCAAAAACGCAAAAAATTTAATAGCGTTTTTATTAAATGAGAGCCGCTAATTACTTCATATAAATTTACGCTAACTATACTAATTTCTGTTATTATCACATAAAGTTGATTCAAAAATTCAAAGCAACTTTAATTTCACTGCTTACATCTTAGAAATCTTTTAGTATGCTCGTATTACCCTAATCTATCCTTATTTTGTTTCCTGGGTGATAATGAAAATCAGTTTGTAAAGTGTAATAAATGTGACCAAGAGATAAAAGAGTGGCAGTACTAATAAAATTGACTTACTAAAGAGATAACTGTCCCAATATACAGCATTGTCATTGGATTTGTTTTCATTGGTTCCGTTGCCATTGGCCAAAAAATCAAAACCTCTGATTACTAATTTCTTCCAAAATCAAGAAAACAATTTGCTGCCTTTACTTTTTTTTAGATTGAACCCCCTTGTTGTCGACGATTTAAAATACGCAAATGGTAGTCAAATACGCAAACTCAATCAGAATGCAAAGAATATAATTAAGTTTGACATTTCATGAGTGGAATTCAATTTAAAACTGCAGATATTAAAATGTAACCGTTCACATCCGGGATGAATTTTGGAGTCTTAAATTGGCTAGGGTTGTTGGTTCACTCCATGCAGAAAAAATTCAGTGAGTTAATACAAAAAGGGTTGATGCAGTTAATACTGAATTACGTTAAAAACATATGTATGCATTACCATTGATGGAGCTTTCGTAATGCAGAAAGTGTTGCATTTAAGCAACTATAATTAACAGTTTTGCATTGTGCATAGCATTTTACGTGTACAAGACGTTTTGTACAATAAGAATCATCTACAGCCAATAAAAGCTTGAAAGAAATCTGCGATAACAAAAATAGCTGTGAAAGTGACAACAATGATGACAAAGATAAGAGCTCTGATGACGCAAACATAACCAATGATGATGAAGAAGACTTTTTTGGCGTGTTTTAAGTAGCGATAAGTAAAAAGTAAGACATTATTGAACTGAATGATGATTTTCAGCTATTAATCGCTAAGGTGCGCGCTAATGTGAAATTGTTTTGCTGTTCTCCAACATAAAACATTCAAACGTAAAAACTTTGATAAAGCTCATTAACTAATGTGGCAGGTCTCGCCCCAATTGGAGACACAGAGTAAGTTTTTAAATTGAAAGCTATGTTAGTGGAACAACTAAAAATGTAAGAGCAACGTTTTTTAGCTTGCTGCACTATTTGAACAAGGATCATCAATGTCGATATAGAAAATGATACCAGTGTTGGATTCACTACTATTTATTGATTCAACAGAAATCTAAAAGACAATCAAAGACTATTTTGTATTTGGTTGTCTGTAAAACATGGGGATGTTCATAGGATCAAAATTGAAGGTATAAAAATAGCCTTTCATTCCTATACAAAATCTTTTCTTTTTAAAACTTAAAAATACTTTTATCCGTCTCAACAATGATGCGTTGTACAACACAAAACTTAAAAAGTTACTGAAGTCAAAGTAAAAAAGCAACTATACTTTAAACACTTACGATTCGGAAAACGCTGAAAACAGAAAAATCTTACGATTTCAAGAAACACTACTAAATAACGATAATAATAAAATGAGTGAGTGGAATATATTATTTTTTCACCCGATATTTATTTCTAAGCATGTTCAAGCTTATGTCAACTGAAAATGTTTTGCAAGTAATCGGGGTGATTGGAGCTTGGAAGCATAAGTCAAAAAAAAAAAATCTCAAAAGGTTTGCTGCAACAACCTCAAAAAGGAGGGCAATCAGTTAATAAATTGTACTTTTTTAGCATATTATACTAAACTTAAATTCAACTAAATTTCTTTAATTTCATTCAATAATCTTTTAACGTTCAAAAGTAATAGTCATGTATAATTTACGCCCTCCCCAAAATGAAAAATGGGGTTGTAAGTTTCACATGGTCATAAATTTTTAACACTATAAGATTATTAGTTAAAGTTAAAAACCTGTCAACAAACTTTAGTTTAGTACAATATAATAAAATAGTATATCTTACAAAGCTTATTGCCCTCACATTTGGGGTAGAGGAGCAAACATTTTTGGTTATTTTGTTTCAAGGCTTTAAGCAGTGCAGTTTTTTGTGCTAACCTTGAAACAAAACACTCCCATTAACCTGGATAAATAAACGTTCTCATTTGACATATGCATGAACAAACTTAAGTATGTTCATGCATATGTCGAATGGCATTCATGAAACATCAAAAAATTCTACCTAAATTTTAACCCTAAAAAAACATAAGCATACTCTGCAGCCACAATCTCATTCTAGGATAGATCACTTTTATGTAAGTAAAAAATTTAGACGAAATTTAGAAACTTTTTAAGAACCAGTAGGTGGTACTTGCTCTAGTAGAAACAGGCTGGAGAAGAATGAAGAAAAGAAAAGTATAATTGAAAAAAAATGATTTTTAAAAGTTTAAAGTTTATTGATATAAAGTAATGGTGATCAAAACAATATGTAATGGAAACTAATTCAAATAAGGGAGAAATAATAAGCAACTCTAAAGATATTCTGTTAGTAGGGGTAGAGGAGAGGGTAATGAAAAGTTTCGAAATAATAAACAATGGGAAAGGGGGTAATGTGATCAAAAACAATGTCAATTTAAAAAAACTGTTTTACGCTACCTATGAGCATATTTGAAAAAATCGCTCAAAATTAAAAATAACACCACAAAAAATAATCCCATAAAAAATTGATGGTAAAAACGCATTTTTTATTTTATGCTAAGTAGAAAGGGGGTAACAAACTGATATCATATTTAAGGGTGGGGGTAGCCAAAAATTGACAGTTTGACAAAGGGGGAGAGGGGATAGAAGAACCAGGAAAAAATACTGACACCATTTATAGACCTTAACAGCTTTTTGAATTTTACGGATATAGAAAATTGATAAAATGTATTATAAAATAAACATTTTTTGCCCTTAGGGTATACACGTTAACTGCAAATGACTAAAAAAAAAAACAATATATTACTTTTTAGCTTTGAACATTTTCCCTACCCCTGGCCCTCAGTGTAACGCTGATACTGTTTAGATACAACGTGCCAACAATAAGTTCTTGTTGAAATTGGATGGACAACAAAGATGGCGCTCGAAGTTGAATCGGCTGAGTATGTTTTATAATGAAACTTTAACTTTTCTTTAAATCAGTTTATATTAGTAAATGATGTTGTGGGCCTAATATCATTTACTAATTTACATCAGCCTTTTTTTAGTGTTATAAGATTAATTCAACAGTATTTAAAAGAAAGCAACTTAAGAAGAACACTCCAGACACTTCAGGTAAAATATTTCAACGTGATAACATTTTACACCACTTCAATTTTATCTCTGACTTGATGAATTTTTATTCTTTTAAAATGCTTAAAAATTTGTAAATAGTTTTCTAAAAATTCAATGTGACAAACATTTATGTTGTAATTGTTGATATATACCCACTGTAATTCTACAATGGCATAGTCGTAATTAACCCATCATACGACTACATTGTACGATCACATTATATACAATGTTTTCTATATTATCAATGTATTTAATTTAATAATTTTTTAATTAAGTTAAAAATTATTAAACCAGGGTTGTCTATTTTCCCGATTTGACTAGAATTTTCTTTATGGATTTTTTGAGGTGTACATTATTAAATATTATTATTATTTTATTATTTTATGTAAATGTTTACAAATAGGGTGTCACTGAAACTTTTAAAACATAAATAAAACCTACTTTGGATAAAGGTGTTTAGCGATAATCATAACTGAATTTCAATAATTTAATCTTTTAGCAAATCAAAATGCCAATACTAACTTTACCAATATCAGTGCCATCAAAATTTGTTTGGTGGCACTGATATCGGTAAAGTTAAATAAATCATTAAAGGCGCAGTAATGTTTATCAGATGTTAGTTCCCATTTTAAAATTACTTCCAATAATTTTTTCATATCAAAACATTTGTTTACTTCTTCCACCATGTTCAAGCCTTTCCAGGAAACGCATGCATTTTTTTGTCTTGTATGTCCACAATAAGTATTTTATTTTAGACAACTTGGTCACTGTCGTTTGCAAGTTTTGGAGAAAACTAAGTTTCAAAAACGAAGAAAGCAAAACTTAAACTATAGGAACTTAAAATAAATTTAAATAGAAAAAATACTAAAGCATTAATAGTTTGTGTACAATTTCAGCTTAAAATCTTTTGTGGTTCATGAGATATGATCATTTGAAATTTCTAATTTTTCAAAAATAAAAACTTTAGTAGCAAAAAGATGTATTGTCCATACTTTGAAGCTCTATTTTTTAAAAACAGAATTTTAGAAAACTTAGTTTTTTTTATTGTATACAACTCTAGACTTACTTTAATAAAACTTTGAAATTGAATTTTTGAATGTCACATTTTATCCATAATTGCTTCCTAAAAAACCTGAAAAATCATTTGTAAATATATAAAAAATTTGATTTTAATGGGTCAATATACAACATCTGCAATTTAAAAAATTTTAGTTTTTATAAATGGTAAGCTTCTTAATTTTTAAAAATTTACTGATAAGTTAAAATTCAGTAAAAAGTTATAAACACTAAAAATGGCTCCGGCTAAAACTTAAGAAATTGTGCCTTCACTTCAAACTACTAGTAACCTTGGATCAGCTCTGATTTTAATAAGATTTATTTTTTCATACTGATTTAATAGAATTTATTTCTGTGATTTCAGGAAAATAAAAAGTGTTATCATGTGGAAGTTACAAAATCGGAACAATGAAATTTATACAAAACACATTAAAAGCAATAAAAATAGAGTTATTGATGTACTTTAGTTTATATTATATATGTCAAAGTATTTCATAATCAGTACTAGAAAAAAAGTCTCAAATTAAACCTGAGATATACTCAGTTTTTAAATTGTCCTAGCCCCCTCCTCCACCCTCCTCCACCCTTTATCTATTTACATTTTAACATGGAGATTTTTGCCCAGAAAAAATTATAATTAAACATTTCTTCTTACACAGTGTGTCTTGTTTTATGAATGAAGTAGTTTGTTTGAGAATGTTTGTGCTCAAGCACACTACTAAATATATTTAAAAGCTGTGACATAAAAGACAAGCAAGTTATTGAGTGTTCATTTTATATCTGTATTTTATATTTAAAATTTATCATTTTGTATTTATTTATTGTACCAAAACTCATGGAAACCTAAGTTTATATTTCAAAACTTGTATTTATATATATCTTTTTAGATAGTAATTAACAATAAATGGCAAGTGCAAAGTATCTAAATACTTTGTTTGATAAACACAGCACAGAAGAAATCACCTTTAATCAGTGGCAAAAAGCCAACAAAAAACATGATATAGTTCCAGTAACTCTTCCAGTGGATGATATTATCAGTAAATAGACCAATTATGAGACCCTCACAATATAGCAAAAAATCAGTCAGCATATTTGCAGCACCTATACACAATATTACCAAGTAATCACATTTTAGTCTTATTAGACTTAGCTGAAAATTTATAGTTTTTTAATTCAAGATGCAGTACAAGGTTTTCATTTGAACAACAGTCAAGCAACATTGCATCCTTTTGATTTACTATATGGGATAAAAACAATAAAATGTAAAAGTGTTTGTATCATCTCAGATAATTTGCAACATAATACTAACTTAGTTCATTGTTTCATTTATGAAGTAATAAAAGATTTAATGCCTTACTTTAACCATTGCATTTTTTTAGTGATGGTGCAGGTTCATAATAAAGAAAATATAAAAAATTATTCTAACTAATGTCACCATGAGCAAGATTTAAAGTATCAGCCGAATGGCATTTTTTTGCTACATCACATGGAAAGAGTGCTTGTGATGGCATTGGAAGCTCTATCAAAAGTCTTTTACCAAGGGCCAATTTACAATCACTAATAGATCCTATCATCTCACTTGAGAAAATGTATGAATGGTGTAGACAAAGGAATATATTTTCAATACATTTCAAATGATGCAATCGTATTACAGTGCATAAAGTTTAAATTAGAAGAACGTTATACTACTTGTTCAACAATTCCAGTAACAAAAAACCACTATTGTTTTATACCACAATCATTAACTATTTTATAGATAAGCTAGGTGTCATTTGTAGAGATGTGCCGGAACCAGTTTATGCCGAGTCTCCGATTCCGAGTACCCGGCTGAAAAAACTGGGTCCGAGTCCGGGTACTCGGCACCGAGTCCATTTTTAAAAATTTGGAATAAAATCTTGTGAAATCTCTAGCGCTGAACTATTCACACAAAATACGCTTTTTACGCTAACTAACCAAAAGTTATGTGGCGGAAGTACCATTTAGCAAAGCCCCGCAATACAGGCTAAGGGGCCTGAGTTGTAGGGCCTAACTTTTTTCAAAAGTTGTGCAACAGTTTTTTAATAACTATATTTAGTTTAAAATTATTTTTCTTTCCTGGTGGAGTGGGCCTAAATAATATTTTGTTATACTTATTATCGAAATTAAAATATAAAAAATGTGTATAATATTTACCTTATATCTCTACTTTTATGATTTTTGATCGATACGAATGAAAAGTGATTTCAGCGTTCGAAAGCATTATAAGCGTTTCATTCAAAACTAAATTGCTAAAAACTGTCTTGTGTTCTTACAGAATAAAAAGAAGCTATTCTAAAACTTTTTTTCCCATTCTTTTTATTCGTATTCTCGAATTATTTCACTTAGCGTTACAGTTTTTGTATCCGTATAAATTTTTTTGCAAAATTGTATTAAAAAATATTTTAAGTGAGATTGTTTTAAGTTAATAGAACTTTGTGGTTATCGACTACATAACATTTTTAGACTTATATCGAGAAGTTTAATGGTTAAAGTTTAAATTTAAGGAATAATCAATTTGAAGATACCCGGTACCGGGTACTGCAACAAAATGGCCGATACCGGGTACCCGGTAAAACAGCCGAATTGCTGGGTCCCCGGGTCCGAACCGGGTACCCGGCACATCACTAGTCATTTGACAATACGCATATTCATGTAAATGTTTCTACAATACAGCATAGGCTTTTATTTCACCAAGAATTAATGAAGCATGTATTTATAATGCAAAATGGTTTATAATGAAGCATGTATTTATAATGAAGCATGTATTTATAATGCAAAATGGTTTATAATTGCAAAAATATCTGAAAAAAATCCAGATAGTCTTAACAAGTTTATGTGTTTAATGAAATAGACTGCTTAGTCTATTTCTTTAAACACTTTCACTGGGCCACATAAAGGAGATATTTGCTTGGTTCCAATAACACACATTTTATGAAAAATTTTATCTTTTAGAATTCAATCAACAACTGGTCAGTGCTGTGAACTATCAGCTTAAGAAGAAACTGAAATATTATACTTGCACAATAGCATAAATAACTTAATTAAATAACAACAAAGAAAAATTATTTTAAATTTGATTCATTTGTTTTAAATTTCTAAAATTATTTAGCAAAAATTGATTTTAAAGATTTGATGTTTATATTGATTGTTTATTACATAATAATATTTTTTATTACGTAATCAACTTGAGCATTGTGTTGACAAGTCAAATAACTCTTATAACTTGTTATATAAGTTGTAATCTAAATTTACACACGATAATCAATATTGATTCAAGTCGAGGAAAAAAGCAGATAAGAGTATAACAAAAATAAAAACATTTTTGTTATACAATTTTTTCAGACAGTATTTTAGGTATATACTTTTTATTTGTGCTAGAAACATTGACAATTTTTAAATTTGTTTTTCAAATGTTTTTGCTAAACTTAATTGTTTTTATAAACCACAGGAAAGCAAGAAAACAAGTTTTTTTTTTTTTTTTTTTTTTTTTTTTTTTTTTTTTTTTTTTTTTTTTTTTTTAAACAAGTTCATGTACAAAAATAAAATTTGTACTTATATTTAAATATAAAAAATTTGGTTATTTTCACTACCCCTATTGAAATAATTTGCAGTTTATTTGCAAATTATTTCAATAAGGGTAGTGAAAACAACTATTTCAATATCCAAATTGTGCATTTAAAGCCATTAGTTTATTTCCTGATGAACTATCGTATCGTATAAACTTTTTAAAACAAATTTTTAGAAGCCTATTCAAAACATTTTTTTTAAGTTTTTAAAAAAATATTTTCAAACAGAGCAATTGTTATGTTCATTATCTCTAGTAATTCGTATTAATGTTGGAGATTGGGCAGTATAACAGAAACAATTTTAGGCATACATCAAATGCAGTAAATACATTTGTAAAAGAAACCATTTTATTTCTTTCCATGTCATTTCTTAGTTTATTCTGTCATTACAAAATTTATTAATCAAATAATGTATTATACAAATAAATAACAATTTATTTTCTTATTATATAAACATAGAGAAAGAACATTAAATATAGTAAAAACATTTTTAAAGTGAAAAGACGTCAAAACTAATAAACCTAAGAAAAAACATCAACAACATTTCTCATAGTTCTAGCGTACATAGCAAATTAGTTTCTCAATTATACGAGTTGATAAAAATCGTGAATAAATTACATATAAAAACTTTCAGTTGTTGAATTTTTATAAAAGATAATATTTGTTTTTTTCATGTTTTTTTTTTCATCAATTGATACCAAATTTGGTAGCTAAAAATAACAACCACTCTAAAAAGAAAAGAATACAAAAATTTTATAAAAAAAAAATTTTATTAAATTTCATGTTTCAATTATAACTTGATATTTTGTTATAATTTTGTTTCCGTATTTTAGGATTGTTTTTTTTTTTCACAGTAGATAAGTTTAGCTTTTGCAACGAAATATAGAAACGCTTTATAAGTTAAAAGATGCAAACTGCCATGGTCATTGTGTCTAAAAAAATTACTTTAAATGTGGATGAACAAGGTGTGCGGCCACATGGGCTTTCTGGGAAGGCTTGCCGTGGCTGTACCAGTCGTTTGGTGAAATAATTGCTTGAAAGTGAAAAAACAAGTTTTCTTACTTTTTTTTTCTAGGCAATTAATTCAACCTATTTTTTAAACTAATTTATAAAAAAAGCCAATTTTTTTTGTTATTAACCAATTGAGCCATTATTGATTTTCCCACCAAATTTGTTTTTCCTAAATTTGCAGACATTTTAGGTTGTTATCTTTTTGAAAAATGAATGGCTTCCCAATAATTTAACTTCCTGAAGGTATGGCATATTTATTTGTGGTTGCAAAATTTAAATTGTTACTTTTTTCTGCTATAACCTGCGCACCCTTGTACATAATTATAAATCAATTATGGTTTGTGAATTTTAACTTCAGTAAAACTCAGCTATTTATTGCTTTCTCAAGAGGTCTGTTTTCTGGAGAATTGTTTTTCTGATAGATTTGAAAGTAATGGTTATGGTTAATAATTGCAGCAGTACAATGAGAAGAAAACCATGGTGAAGAGTGAGGCTTGATTTAGAATCGTTGAGAGGGAATAAAGTATTCCATGCCAGCCTGAATCCGAAAAGTTACATAAGAAGCGCATTTGTCAGCAGGAAAAGGAAAGATTTGTACCCAAGGACCACCATGAAGAAAATCACAGGAGTCCCAGTCAGCTTTAAGGTAGTAATAAGAGGTACGATAAGAGGGGGATTCTAATAATGAAGAAAAATGAGATTATAGTTTAAGAGAGATCAATTCATGACCACCTAAGGTCATGAATTGATCTCACCATAAGCACCTAAGGGTGAATGTGGAGAAACTGAGCACTGAGTAGGATCAGAAACAAGATATAATTCAATTAGAGAAGGTAAATGATTTGGATTGTCGGGAAAGTGATGAAGTGGTTCTAAATGAAAGCACATAAGAGAATAGTCTGTGGGTTCAAACCTAATTTCTTTACAAAGCCAAGCATGTGACTATTGGAGGCTTAACAATCTAAAGGAGAATAACCATTAACACTAAGATCACAAGATGAGAAAGCCAAATTAAAATTAGTCTCACAAAGAGTAAGTAGGTCTGGTGAAATTTGAAAGAATTAAAACTCAACAAAATAATAGTTACTTTGAAGACCATGAATATTAGTGAAAGGTAGATTAAGAGAACTTAGCGATGACAATGGTTTTTTGTGTTTTATAGTTTTTGGTACTTTTTTACTTATTTTTGGATTTGTTAAAAAATTTGACTCAAAGCATATATAGTGCTCTGTATACTATTTAATAGTCAAAGCCATTGCTTTATTGCTATTAAACACTAAGTTGTAACATGGGGCCCCAAATGTGGTTTCGACAATGCTCACCAAAAGCATAAACAAGGACACCATCCAATATGGATGGTGTTTCTGTTTAAAATATTGGCAATGTTTATCAATTTTTGACATTTGCAGTTTTTGTATAAGCATGGGTAATCTGCTTGATTATATCAAAGGAGTTAGCAATAACACTTGAATTTTTTTTGAAGGAATTAAATTAAAAGGAGTTGAAGGAATTAAAATACATTTTCAATGCAGAAGTATTTAAAAATGTGTTTTGATCTTAAAGTATTTCATTTTTAAACTGAACAGCAGTAACAACAAAAAACTATAAAACCTCACTCATATGCTACTGTAAACTTATGAAGCTGATTGAAAAATAATTTAGCTTACTGATGATTTTCCTGACAATGAATTGCATGTGCAAAAAAACTGTTTTCTAAACTAGCAAAAAATCAACTTGGCAACTATTGGATTCAAAGTGTCTTTATGATAGCAGCAAAAAGTTCCAAATAGATTTGAAGACAAGGTAATTGAAATTTATCAAAGAGCTGAA
The DNA here is from genome assembly GCF_022113875.1 of Hydra vulgaris. Classification (NCBI taxonomy): domain Eukaryota; kingdom Metazoa; phylum Cnidaria; class Hydrozoa; order Anthoathecata; family Hydridae; genus Hydra; species Hydra vulgaris. The sequence goes on from NC_061157.1 coordinate 67,800,881, forward strand.
AAAAGAAAAGCCTAACATCAGAGCTAAATTGTAAATTGTTTTGATCTTTTGTTTAATATGTGCATAGAAAATTCAATATTTTTTATCATACTTTCTGGAGAGAAAATTTGAAGTATATTTGTTGTCAGTGTCTTCTAAACTATATATAAGTAAGAGTCTGATTTGAAAGGACTCCCATTTGAAAGTCACAAAATGATTATTTCTTCTTGGTTTTAAAAACAATAGGTTCCAAGAATTTTTTTTTATTGCAGGTCATAAGTTGTTCAATATTTTTAGGGCTTCTGTACGAGACCAGGAAAAAAGTCTTTTTGGGACTGTTCATTTCTGTTAAAAACCTTTAATTATTTTCATGTATTTTTAATAGCTATGGTTTTTGCCAATCACAAAAGCCAAGAACTTCTCAATAAGAATAAAATAGAAATGTATAACAATGTACATAAATTATGATAAGGGGGAAGAGGGGTGGAGGTACAAAATAGTAATTTCCAATAGCAAAAAATTTATGGAATGAATTTTATCCTGTCTAATACTCTAATAATTGAAAATGGTTTGCAATTTACAAAATTGTTTTTCAATTTCAAGGTTATATAGTTTTTATGTTTAATAGGTTATTTAAAAATATATTTAAAAAATAAACTTAAATTATCAGTGATACAGTGCTTAATCATTTATTTTCTCAACTTTGGTTTTTAAAATTTTTAAAAGGATCTCACTTCTGCTACAGCATGGGGCTCACAGTGGCTGGTGAACTTTAATTCAGATAAAACTCAATTTTATTCGGCCAATCGTTATCGTAATAATTTAGATCTTCCTATATTTATGAATGGTAATGTACTAGATGAGTCATCCACCATTCATCTTCTAGGATTAACTCTTACTTCTGATCTTTCTTTTAAACCGTATATCAAATCCATTGCAAAATTAGCATCTGCTAAGGTTGCATCTCTTTATCGAGCTCGACACTTTCTTACTCCAGATTCTATTCTCTATCTCTATAAATCTCAAATCCGTCCCTGTATGGAATACTGTTGCCACATCTGGGGCGGATCTTCTAATGATGCTCTTTCTCTTTTAGACAAGGTGCAAAAACGAATTGTAAACATAGTTGGACCTGCTCTGGCAGCCAATCTCCAACCTTTGTCACATCGTCGTAATGTTGCTTCTCTTTCTCTTTTCTACAAATACTATAATGGGCACTGCTCTAAAGAGCTAGCGTCCCTTGTGCCATCTACTAAAATTCACTCTCGTGTTACTCGCCATTCAATTAAGTCTCATCCTTTTTCTGTGACTGTTCCTAAGTGCTTCAAAAACTCTTATTCTTCTAGTTTTTTTCCTCGAACATCAGTTCTTTGGAATTCGCTTCCTTCATCTTGCTTTCCTGATTCATATAATTTGCAATCTTTTAAGTCATCAGTCAATCGTTATCTTGCTCTACAGATTTAGTCTTTTCTCTTCCAGTAACTTCCAACTCTTATAGTGGTTGCTTGCAGCCTTGTTGGAAGTGAAGATGTTAAAAAAAAAAAAAAAAAAAAAAAAAAAATTGAAATTAATCTTATGAAAGAGATTAAGCTTTATTTTAATTTTTCTATACACAGTTTTAAAGATATAAGAGCCTATTCAAAAGAATGAGAGTTTAAGATTTAAAATTTCAATATATACATTATATATAATTCAACTCCTCAAGGCCGAGAGCCACTAAAGCCGAGAAGGCTACTTTACTGTGGTTACTACCCTTTCTCAACTCATTAATTACAAAACCAAATTAATCTCAGTTCCACCAGGAACATGGTGGGAATTGAACTGTATATTATATATATATATATATATATATATATATATATATATATATATATATATATATATATATATATATATATATAATTTTTGAATAAAAAATCTTTTTAGGTGTGACACAAGACCCTTAAACATCTAACAGATCCCTAATATCAAAAAAATAGTATTTCAAAAGTATATCATGTTGGGTCTAAAAAGAAGCGAAAATATATAAAAACTAAACAAAAATAATCATTATTTAAAAAAAAAAATATTTCAAATTTTGCTGCCTCTAAAATGGCATTTTTCAACTAAAAATTAAAAATATGCATTTTTACAAAAAAAATTATTATATTTTTATTTTCTTAATGTTTTTTATCAAATGATGATTATTCTTAAAATTTTTATATAATTTCACTTCTTTTGAGACCAAATATGATCTACTTTTGAAGAACTTTTGTTTTGATAATTATAGGGACCTGTTTGATGTTTAAGGGTCTTTGTTTTGATAATTATAGGGACCCTGAAAATATTTTTTATTCAAAAATTGTTAAAATTCAGTATCATTTTATTATATAGAACACATTTAGGGGGTGTTAGCAGACAATTTCAAAAAATGTTATTTTTAGCACCATCCTAATTATTAGGGTGGTGCTAAAAATAACATTTTTTGAAATTGTCTGCTAACACCCCCTAAATGTGTTCTATATAATTAAATGATACTGGATTTTAACAATTTTTGAATAAAAAATATTTTAAATATATATATATATATATATATATATATATATATATATATATATATATATATATATATATATATATATATATATATATATATATATATATATATATATATATATATATATATATACACACCCAATGAGAAATAAGCAAATAGCTATACAGCTATTTTTTTTCTCATATTATTGTTTCATTTAGCTGTTGACATCTTGTTTTTAAATAATTTATTAAGTTAGCAGTTATCATCAAGATCACATTTTTTGTCTATTGATATTTGCAATGACCACAATAATTCAATCGATACATCAATAATATCTTTATTGTTAATCTCAAGCCATTATGTTGAGGTGGTTAGGCTTTTCTTATGAGGTAGTGGTCACATCACACTTAATTTTACTGACTACCTTTAGTTCTTACCTTTTGGTTAATTTACTATACTTTAGAACTTATTTAGTATTTTTACTTATTACATTATTACTCATTTACTTTAATATTTTTTACATAATAAAAGTATCTTTAGCATATAAGACAGTTGCGTAACATTTTTTCAGGTGTTTTTTGAAACTTAGGCTATAATAATAATATTTTAACTCTCTCATAATGATTTGTTTAAAAAGCAAGTTTAGACATTGACAAATGGGCCTAACAGACTTAGTAATTTTAAATAAGTTAGCTTTATCTGTTTGATATTTTTTATAAAAGTCTATCTGTAAAAAAACTCTTAACAAATTCAAACAATGAAGTTGTTTTTACTGCAGAATTAGGCAAATAAATTAAAACCTATTGTTTGTGCAACCAATACTGTTAAAAAGCTTTTTAAAAAGTTCTCTTCCTTTCATTTGCTATTGTAAATCTTTATATATGATATGCATTTAATCTCTATAGACCTTTAAAATTGCTTTACTTTGATAAAAAAATTAGGTGTGAAAACGAAAAGATTTAGACCCACGCAAATTACTTCAACCGCTTTGGCATGCTACAATATTATCTTTTAACACTGTTTAATAAACTAAAGACTTATTGAACTTTATAAAATGGCATTAAACTGTTTATAAACCTATATAAAACGGCATTAAATGCTTTATACAAATTCATATAAATCAAAATTAAGAAAATATTGCCCTAATAAAATTTTCAAGTAAAAGTAAATGTGCAACATTTAATTGTGGTTTCAAAAAAATAGCTTTGTAAAATTAAAGATATTTTTATTTAAACATTTATTAACAAATTAAAAAAACATAAAAATTTTTAACAGTTTTTAATTGTATGTCTATTTTAAACAAACATGTTATCTGATTAATCTAAAAAGTAATCGAATTAAAAAAGGAAAAAAAAATACACCACATTTATTAACTGGAAATCAATTTATTTATACATAATACGAAACAAAATATATAAAGAAAAGTATGTATTTACAAAAAAAATTAACTAAGTTTGCATTATCAATTACCAATTGGTAGATTAACCAACTACAAAAATACTAACTATAGATGCAGCGTATTTTTTTCCATCACTCTCTCTCCTCATACTTTACTTTCTACAGGATCAACACTATATTAAAAAAAGAAAAAAAAGAGGGGGCAGAGATTTTGCTCTAAGTTTATGTCCACATCTTATGTGCTTTATGAGATGTGGGCCCTCTGTTTTATCTGCAATAAGTTGAAAAAGCATTGTAAGATCTCTGAAATAAAAAAAATTAAGACATGAAATAAGAAGTAAAAACATTAAAGATTAACATTACAATCCAATTTACCTGTTGCTAATGCTTTTTCTAGAGCATTAGTAAAAATAGTCAAAATCTGTAAGAAAAGACATTTATTGCAAAAACAACCAGCAACAATCATTACACAAAATAACGAAAACATAATCGCTATCGGTGCAAACAAATTTTGCATTTTGATCAGAAAATAAAATTATTGTTACCTTAATTACGACAACTAATTTCCTTTAAAACTATTAGTTAATGATCAACTTTTAAATTTTAAATAATTAAAGTTTACTAAGTTAAAACCATATTTTAAGTTTAGACAAAGTAAACATATAATAGTTGGTAGAGCACCTGAGTAGAACTGAAGAAATAAAATAACTAAATTTGCTATGCGATGAATATTATACTTATTGAGTTCTTGCCTAGCCTGATTTCTTTCATTTTGATTACAATTATTTCAGCTCGCCTAGGCTCATCTCTTTCATTTTGACGACAATTTATCTCAGCTCACCTAACCTGGTTTTTTTTATTTTGAATAAGTCTAATAATTTCACTTCTTAAATTATCAGACATTATTAAGCATCAAAGGAGTGCGTGTAAAAATGATGTTTAAAAGATAATAAAAGTTGAACTTTTATTTTTAGATTGAGCTTTCTTTCTTGAACTTATCTAAAAAACGGTGTAAGCAAATAAAATAGGATAACATAATGCTCTAATTATATTCTACTCTACTATTAGTCATATTTAAACTAAATGTTTTAAAACAATTGAGCTATGTGTAAATATAACATATTTCTATCAAGAACCTAAACTAAAGTTATAAATAAATTGATATAATCTTTTTAAATGAGTGTTGTTATATATTTAAGGTGGTTGTTATTAATTATTGACAAAATATTATTAGTATTTAACCAAAAAAACAATAAAAAGTAATTTAAAAAACTTTTAACATATAAGAACTTTTTACATATAATTTTTTACATATAAGAACTCATAAATAAAGCAAATTAAAAAATTATAAGGCCTGTCGGCTCAGCAAGTACTGTTAGCATAGAACAATAAAATGTAATCATTCATCATGAAAACTCTTTAATTACTTTAAAATGCATTTTTGTCTATACATATGTATTAACATGTTGTATACATACCTTTATAAATATAAAAAAATTTAAGTTAATATTTAATGAAGGAAATCTAAACTGTTAAATCTTTTAATGGGGAAGAGCTATTAGTAAAGCTTGTTTTTAACAAAATTTATTTATTGTCAAAAGCATAAATTATTAACAAAAAAGAACAGAACATAACAACATTTAAACAAATTTTTTTAACACATTTTAGGAATAGGAAGTCAGTTTTTAACAAAATTTATCAAAAAAAGCAAAAATTGTTTACAAAAAAGAACAAAGTATATATCTTTTAAACTCAAATTTACTTAAAAAGTAACAGTATAAAAAATAATTAATGAAGTATAAATCTGTTCAATAAAATTTACTTAAAATTATAGATATTAAAAAAATTGTAGATATTATAGATATTAAAAAATTATATATCTTTTCGACATTTCTTATAAACACATTCTTTCAACAATAATTTTTTAACACTTTTTATGACTACACTAACTACAAACAGATTTAATTTATGTGTTACATCATGACAGTATACCACTTAACTGGCATGGACAACAATCTTGCTCCAAACAAAGCCAAGTCACATTATAGCAAAGTACACCACTTGGCTAGCAAGGTCAACTCTCTTGCTGTAATTTAAGCCAAGTCATAACAATTTGAATCCATGCAAACAGTATAATAACCACTTACAAACTATAGACAAATAACATTATATCACTAAAATAGAAACACTCGTATATAAAAGATATTTACACACTTACAAAATAAAAACCCATATAACCTTAACACATAAACACTTACTAAATAACACACAGATATAAATAAATATATAAATTAAGAAAAATATATCAGTTAAAAACTTTACAGATACAACCTTATTTTTGTAATGTTTGTTCAATGACATACCTTGTAATAAATGTTTAGCAACTTGCAAAAAAAATTGATCTGGTTTTTTATATAAAAGCAGATTTTTTTTTTAATTTTTTTTAAATAAGGTATTAAACAATCTTGTTATTTAATATGTAACATAGAGTTGATCGTGTGAGATGCAAGGGTTTTGGAGATGAACACTAACTTTATCAAGAGTTTGACCTTTAAAAGAGCAACATCTTCTAGAGTCATCGTCGTCTTCTAATTTAAAAATTATAGATTAATATACTTTAAATAAAATTGACAAAACACTTGAATTGTGTTATTATAATGCATGAATTAAATAAATTATCTGACTTTAAAAGTTACTTTACTAATTCAAAAATAACATGAGGTTCATCCTTTACTAAAGAAGTTATCAAATAAAAATTGTCAATCTTATTACTAATTAAGCTGATGAAGCAAAGTTTTCGACCTTATTACTGATTAAACAGATTAACAAATTGTTAAGATTTGAGAGTACCTCATCATGTGAGTTCAAAAGTATAATGAGAAAAATGCAAGCAAGTCCTATTTATAATAAATGATAAAAAAGTCCGTGTAAACGCACATGAATGGGCAGCAGCGTTAAATTAAGTATTAATTATAAGCGATTTCCAATTTTTGTGCTAATAAGTATTTTTGGGTTTAGTTATATTTTGATAAAACTTTACAGCAATTTTATTTTTAGGAAGAGTCAAGTGTAACTTTAAACACAGTTGATAGTGTTGATGGTTTTGTGTCAGATATTAATAATGGGCACTGGGATATAGTATTGCAGGCTATTCAATCTCTCAAGTTACCTGATAAAACACTCATTGATCTCTATGAACAGGTGAGTGCCAATTTTATATGTTTTTCTCATTTAAAAATTAGTTGTGGTCATTTGTTTATACATATAGATATATGGGTTTAGATAGTTGTAGAGTTAATTGAACTCCGTGAGCTTGGTGCTGCTAGATCACTTTTGCGACAGACTGATCCAATGTTAATGTTAAAAAAGCAACAAGCTGATCGATATCTTCGTCTCGAAAATCTTTTGGCAAGATCATATTTTGATCCTCGTGAAGTAAGTAATTTCATTCAACATTTTATTTTATTTTTAATTTAATTTAAATGTACAGTATGTAGGTACTAACTATTTAGGGATTCTGGGACTATCAGGGGCTGGGACCATATTTTTATTTAATTATTTCATATTACTATTTCTTTTATATAACTTGCAAATTGTTATACTTGTTATGAAACTGTTAAATTATGTTTCGCAGTTTCAAAATTCTTATTTTGTTATGAGAGAAATTTATTAATAAATTTTCAAAAGCATTTTTTAAAAACATCATATTATTAAACATTACATCATATAAAGATATTTAAAAATTTATTTACAGAAGTAAGGTCGCTTTTTTTTAAGTTATATTTGGTTTGTTATATATTATGTTGTAAAAGTTATATTAACTTGAAAAAAATCTAGCTTAACTTTATACAGCAAATGAATATGTTGAACCATTTTTGAAATATTTTAACCAACAAAAAGCATTTAACAAAGAAATTTAAAAGAATCAAAAGTAAAAAAATTTTACTTCACATAATGGGTGTGATATAGTTTATTTATATGAAATAAATTTCATTTAACATTATTTCATAGCATACTAATTGTGTGTAGAAAAATTTGTTTAGATAAGTTGCACGAGACAAATATTAATTGTTTATTAGAAAAAATCTATATTTTATACAAAATATATATTTTATACAAAATTATTGATCTTAGCAAGTTTTTTTATGTCGGATGTTTCTTATGAAAATGTTTTTGTAAAAATGCAGCTTTAAATAAAAAAACATCTTTTTTTAGTTAAAAGTTTTTTTAGTTTTAGATTTTAGTTTAAATGTTCAAAAAGAACTTATTAGTTTGTTTTTGAAAGTAAAAAAAAAACAATTCAATTTTCAACTTAATTAAAATTTTCATTTTTCAACTTAATGACAATTATTTTAAATATGAAATTCAGATAAGTTTTAAGAATAATTTTTAAAAATGTATGTTTGAATATGCAATTTTTGATAATTTATTGCTAGTTATCAGTATTTTTTGTTTAAAAAAAATAGATATTTAAATAGATACTTGTTGCTAGCTTGTTTCATCTTTTGCAAAATTACATTGTTCACATTTACAAAAATAATGATGACAATAATAGTTTTTTGTTTTGAAAGAAAACATTAAGTCCTTAAATGATAAACAGTTTATATAGCATTAAATATGAATTCATAAATAATTATTCAAAAAACATTTAGGCTTACCCAGATGGAAGCAGCAAAGAAAAAAGAAGGCATGCAATTGCACAAGGTTTTTATTTTATTTGATATTTGGTTATCATAAATATAAAAAAATGGTTATAAATCTTAATTTGACATTGGTTATAATAGCATGAATTGCTTATTAGCTTTGTCTGGTGAGGTTAATGTTGTTCCGCCATCACGTCTAATGGCTTTGCTTGGTCAAGCTCTTAAATGGCAGCAATATCAAGGCTTACTTCCACCTGGAACATCAATAGATCTGTTTCGTGGAAAAGCAGCAGTAAAAGGTACAGAGGAAGAGAAATATCCAACTTATTTGAGCAAAACAGTCAAGGTATTATTTGTATTTATAGTATGTATGTTATATGAAAATCAGCATAAAAATATATGTATTCATATTTTATTGCCAAGAACTTGATACAGATATGTATCAAATGATTACTTTATTTTGTAAATACTGATTATTGTAAAAGATTATTACCACTGTTTACAATAAAAGATGTTTTTAACATCAATAATTGACTTTTTAAGTTTTAAAAGCACTTTTTCGACCAACAGTAGTTTTGTTCATTGATCATATTTAAATAGTTTTTGGTGCTGATTTTAAAAATCATTTGATTAGAATTAATCATTTTTAAAATTTATTTTGTTTTTTATATAAACTAATTGTAAAGGATATTTTTAGAAACAGTTTCACCTTGTGACTACCAATATTTAAGGTAGTTAGATGTAGGATTTTTAGGTTACCTAAAAATCCTATAATTACAGCATGAGGACCAACAAGTATGCCACCCGTTATCTTAGCTTTAGAGAGTTTTGGAAACATAAGTTAGATACCTTGAAAAGTTTCTTTCTCATGGTTAGAGCCTTTTACAAACTTGTTTGCCAATCCTAGCTTAATGTGAAGCTATGAATGCAAAACTTTATTGGAATCCACTTAAGGCTGTCTTTAGTGGACTCCAACAAAATTCATTTTTTGAGGCGCAACATTCATTTTCGGTCACTCTATGCTCTTGTAATGTTCATCATCTGCTTTACTATTCCACAAACAAAAAAACATATTGTCTTAGTAATCCAACACAAAATTTTAATTATTTTATTAAGAAGATCCACTGACAGTTTTATCTGTACTGAATGAGCAGGGGACAGTGATGGATGTTAATTACTATTGTGAAGTTTTCAAACTCCTTGTTGAACTATCTATAAATAATCTTTGGTTCTACAGATTGTTTATAGATAATTCAACAAGGAGTTTGTCTTTGGTTCTATAGTTAGCTTAAAAAGACCCAAAAAAGAAAATAAATTTTAGATTATAATCATAATGTATTTATTTGTAAATTTTTATTTCAAATTTTGATATTGAATTAAAAATGCAATTATTTATTTTTTTTAAAGCAAAATATTGCATACAAATACTTTTAATAATTTTAAAATACGTTGTTATAGTTTTTTTATCATAATGTCCCATAACTCATCATTTCTTCATTGTTTTTAATCCATCATATCTTCATATTTTTTTTAAAGTATAAAAGGTTGAAAGAACATTAGGAAGTTATTGTAGTTTACATATGAACAAATTCTTCATCTTAACAAACTGATATTTGATACATAATCTATACATTCTCATGGAGCTGTATGTTGCAGCCATTCAGTTTTTCTCAATGAGAAGGATTACTTTCACTGAACCTCTTAATAGTCTTATTAATGTTCTTGTGAACAGCTACTGAAGTTTGTTTTGATGTCAGACCAAGACAAATATGATGACAATCCTAATAATCATTCAAGTGATTCAAATGATATAATATTTCTGTCTGAGTGATGTTAAAACTTTCCTCATTCTAACTTTAAATTATTAATTCGCTTCTATTGGGTTTTTTAAGCTTTTAATTTTACGCTTTTTTTAAGAGTTTTGCCTATCTGACAATTCTGTGCAAGAAAAATTCCATGTATTTTTACCTTCAACCTAAACCCTCTATCTGGGAACAGTGATGTGCTTTTTTGCTTAATAAAAGAGTTAAAGTTGAAAGAAACTCTTTTTTATTTGTTTCAAGTAAATGTATTCAAAAATGTTTAAAATTTTTGCTTCATTGTTAACATTTCTCTAATAATAACCATTAACAACATGTTTATTTGAACTATTATTTCAACATTATAAATCCCTCGGTCATTATTTCTAAACAAAGGAAAAAACAATTTTTTGTGTGAATACATATAAAAGACATTGTGCAAAACTTAAGCATAGTTAGTATAAGAGGAACAATGAATAGTTTAACACTATAGTGATTATTAATTGTAACATTCAGTGCTTTTTTTCTAGAAAAAACGGTGCCAGAGCTCATGTGAATTGTTCTTAATATGAAAAGTAAAATTCTAAGCAAATTCTTTAGCAAATTCCATAGTTTTTTTACAATTTTCATCACACAAAAGAGAAATGCACATTTTGAAAATCTTCACCAAAAAAAGTTGCATTCATAGAGAAAAAAAGCACTGGTAATATATTTGTTTAAATAAAAATAAAAAAGCACTGGTAATATATTTTTTTAAATAAAGGTTATAAACATAACAATATTATTCTCTTCCAAGCGATAAAAACATTGCACACTACTAGGATTTTTAATTCACAAGTAAAACAACAAATGTTTAAGGTTTAACTTCTTTTGTTGAATTATAATTTTGTTTCTAGTTACAACATAAAACTCAATAGAACACCATGTGTTCTAAATTAAAATCTTCATTAAATTTGTTTTTAAATTTAAAATTATCGAAGCCAAAGCCAGAGGTTAAAATCAATCGGTTCTTCTAAACTTTTAAAGTCGATGTCAAAGCTCTGTGACATCCTAATTGGAAATTTATAAATATTGTTAATGTTTAAACTATAATTCTATTAAGTTATTTTATGTATATATTTTTTATGAGCATTTCTTTGTGTTGCTGTTTTTCAACTATTTTTTTTTTATTATTATCAAATAGTTTGGAGTTAAGTCTCATCCTACATCATGTGTTTTTTCACCTGACGGACAATATCTTGTGACAGGAAGTGCAGATGGTTTTATTGAAGTTTGGAACTATCAAACTGGAAAAGTTAGAAAAGATTTGAAATATCAATCTGAGGTGAAATTTTTTATAAGTTACAAATAATAAGTTAAAAAAATAATGAAAATACTGATAAGTTGTTTCCTTGGTAATTTTGTTTGAAAAAATAAAATTAAAATACTTCAGATAGAGATAAAATTAAAATACTCATATAAAAGGCCTTTTTACAATTATGTCAATTTTTCCTGGATTTTTGACTCCCCAATCCTCCATCCTCAAAAAAATAATGCCAGTTTTTGTTATCCAATTGTTTCTTTCATCTAAACAGAATGAGTAGAAGACAGTGATGGGTGTTGAATGTTGAATTAATTAACACTGCTTTCAAACTGTTTGCGGAACTGTCTATAAACATGATCGAATGACAAATGGTGTCAATTTTTTTAGCACTTTTGTGCAGATTTGATTATCTCAATACAATATTATTTTGGCAAGTTTTTGATTTTCACCTTTCTGATTTCAGCAATACTTGAAAATGACTAAATTGTCGAAAAATTTGGAAATGACTAAAGGTGAAAAAAAGACAATTGCTGATTTGAAATGTTCATTTCCGTTTTCAAGTCTTACTGTTATTAGCTGCTTGTGCAGTTTTTAACGTCCTCTGTTGAATATTTATTATGTCCCTTGGCAAATTAATTATTGAATATTTTTATACGTGTGTGTGTTTAAAAAAAGAAGTTTAGAAAAAGTAATTTTTAAGAAAGTTATCGGAATTTAGTTCGTCTAATTACTTTTGAGCTGATCGTCTTAATTTTTAGCTGATAATTTTCTTTTTTTTTTTTTTTTTTTTTTTTGGATAAAGTTTTGAGTTTTATCAAATCAAATCAAATGTATTCTGAAACAGTTTTTACATTTCATGGAATATTTACTTATAGCACAAGTACTAATTTTAAGTAAATACCATAATAAGAAACTAAATTAAAAAAAAAAAATGTAAAACAGTACAATCAATATATATATATATAATAACATTATAATTCCAAATGTTTTTCATAATGGTAGTATTATTTAACATATTTATTAGAAATTTAATTTAAAAAAGTAAGCTTGATGGGAAAATGTTAAAAGTTATTCATTTTTAGATGTAGTTTAGAAAAAAGTTAAAATTTATATTTTTTTATTTCTCGCTATTTCTTATCTAACTTCTGAAAATCTTTCTATTATATATAAAACATATTAGGCAGTTACAAGCTTACTAATTGAAATGGATAGAAATGTTTACCTACGTTACATTGATTAAATAATATACAATTTTAGGTATGATAATTAATAATTGTTTTATATTTTTGTTCATCGCTATTTAATAATGATTTGTGTTTACTAATTCTTTCGTCAGCATTTGCTGCTTTTGTGTGACTTTTCAACAAGTTTATAAATTATAAATACAATTGTTGTGGTTTACAGTTTATTTTTTTTTTAATTTTTATATTTGTTAATATAATCACTTGGTCAAAGGTTGTATCTTCTGAAAAATGAATAAAACATTATGCTCTTAAAGGTCATGTTTATGATTATGATCATCGAAATGAAGTTACAATGAACAACAGACAGACAGCAAATTCCATAAATTGAAATTGCTGCCAATACAAATTGATAACCAGCAAGGAAGAATTATCCAGTAATATAATTGACTGAAAAACATTCTGCAAGGAAACTTGTGCATTATTCATGAATTTTTCTTTTTAGGTCATAGTAAAGATTTCATAGTAAACAGTATTTTCTATTCTAGCAAAGCTACGCAAGCTCAAGGCGTACTTAAATAACAGGCCTTCTCATCGCGCAATGGCTTGAAAAATGTGGAGGCTGATTTGGTTTTGATGCTCTCAACTATTAAACAATTTTTTTTTTAAGTTTTAAATATTTAAAAATTCTTTTAACAATATAGTAGGAGCTTGTGATTTGATTATTTTAGTCTATTTCTTCAAATGCATAACCTGATTAAATAAAAAACTAAGGATAAGAAGAATGTAAGGCTTAAACCATGCCATTTTTTACTAAATAATATTTTATCATTTTATAAAGAAGTCAATATTTTTATTACAAAAACGTTTATAAAACAAAAATAATTGTTATTTTGTCAAGAAAGTAAAAAAAAAAACAACACCTTGTTAGTTCAAAAATAACAATAACAAAAGATAACCAAGCTACTTCTATGTATTTGCATACAATGAAACATTAACAGAAAGAATTAAAAAGTAAAAATATAAATTAACAATTTTTAAACGAAATATCATTTAAAGTTAAATTGGAAACTTTTTATGGTATATTTATTCACAAAAGCTAACAAAACAGTTTTAAAGCTTTAACTTTGGTTTCCTTGTCTGATGCAGGTGAATGCATATAGCAAAAATTGTTAAATAATATATTTGTAAGAATATAACAATGGTTTCTTGTAATTATGGTGAAACCATAAATACATGCAATATCCATGAATAAGCAGGACATAGAATATCTACAAAAGTTTGATGTGCCAACAAAATTAAACAAAATGTAATTTAAGAATACCCATTCACAAAATGTATCACTGGGTATTTTCAGACCACCACGATCTAAGGCAGATGTAAAATTTCCATAGTTACTATAATACAGATAAGTGTCATCGTTATCATCTTCATTGTCTTTTCTAGAAATATAACCTGCAATGTAAACTAAAGATGACTTAATATTCGATGAAAGTTGGTCTAAAAGTTCATGTAAATGATTAAACATCTCACACTCATCTTCTGAAAGTTTATAAAAACAATTATCACAAATATGACCAGATGTAAACTCAGCACTTGAAATGTTGATAGTTTTCTGAAGAAATAGTTTGGTTTTGTTGATATTCCACTTTTCAATTACTTGTTGAGTATTTATAAAATAAGTTCCCCCACTACCTTGTCTGAGTTTTCCAAATGCTCTTTCTATGGGGTCTGTTTTTTTAAAATTCCCAAGCAGTACATACATTTGAGAATTGTCTAACAAATGCTTACTTAGTTCAACTAAACCATTACAAGTTTGATATAATGCATTGCTTGTATCCATGGTTATACTTCTAATTCTTTTTCCTTGAATCAATGTTGGCTTTAACAATTCAGAAAACTCAATTAAATCATTTAATCGTAAATCATCAACATATGATATGGGAGCTCGTAAGTTGTCTTTCAAATGGATTTCTTTGGATGGACTTTTAACGTTGACTATTTTCCAAAATTGAACCACCTTAGTTAAAAAAATAATAGTTCCATCAATATCATCATCTTTCATACCTTGATGACACTTTAATGCATTTATAGTCTCTTCACAAAAAACTTTTAAACATGTATCAACTTTTTGTCTCTCAATTGGCCTTGGGTTAACAGCAACATAAGTCAACTTAGACATTTTAACCAATTCACCTTCTTCTAACTTTTGAAGCTTTTTGATGTGATCCCATTTAGCATTATATTTTTTTCCTCTATAACTAAACTCAATTTCACCAGACTTTTCAGTTATCCAATTGTTTCGTATACACTTTATTAAATGCACAAAATCAAAGAGTAAAAAAATGCCATCAGTTGTTAACCATGGAAATATGCAATCAAATCGTTTGAAAAATGCTTGATTCACTATATTATTATCATTAATTAAAGCAATAACTTTTCCATTTGCCTTCGTAATTTGGTTGATTAAGATAATAGTTTGATCATATAAAAAATCTGCATCTAAATTATTTACTGGTAACATTTTAACTAAAAATTTTGGTCCTCCATAAAAACATACAACCATGAAAGCCAATACAGTTTTTGCAAGATTTGATTCATCATTTACTGCTTTACCAAACAACTGTCCTCCATGATAAGTTAGCATAGGTTTAACATAAACTTCATCTAATAATAGTATACATTGTTTTTGACCATTGTTGAGTTTTGAAAAAACACTACAAATAAAAGTATTATCATCAAAGTGTGAAACTTTTGAAGTTAAACGTGTAAGGGTAGCAATACTAGGAAGTTGAAAATCATTTCTTAATTGATTGTATAAACTACGTGACTGTGCAAAATACTCAAAAGCTCGAACAATTACTTCAGGCGAATATTTTTGCTTCGGAATATTACTTGAGTTCATGTTACTCATGCATTCAAATTGCTGAATTAAAACTGTTTTCTTTTCTGACTTGACAAAGGAAATCAAATATCGTAATGCCTCATGAACTTGCGACCAACATTTGAACTTATGAATACGATTTTTAACTAAGGAAGCAATAGTGCATCTTACTCCAGCATGATAGGCTTCATATGATAAGTCATTAAATACTATTAAACAAAATTTATTAATACCAGTATTGTTTTCATGCTCTTTTGATTGAATACAACAGCTATTTAAACAATTATAATAAACAACTGAATCATTAAGTTTTTCTAGAGATAACGAATTACAAAAATTTTCGAATGAATCAATTTTGTAAAGCTCTTCGAATTTTGAAAGTTCATCTTCTTTTATTGATCTTACAGAGCTTTTGGATTTTGTTGTTGTTCTTTTTTCTGGTGGAGGAGTTGACACTAAACTCTTGGGTATTTGTTCGAATACACTAAGTGGATCTCGAGGTCTTTCTCTTCCTTTTACTTTAATAACTTGGAAGTTTGGTGGAAAATGTTTTGCACAAACTACAGTGTCATGTTTGTCTGGTATATTTTCTCTTGGGATTGCTTTAATCCATCTTAGACGCTCTACTGGATCTCTCGGTAATCTGAAAGTAGTTGTCTTATCTTTTACTGAGTCATAGTTAGAGTTACAACCAGTAACACAACATTTTCTGGGCATTTTTAAGTCTTCTGGTAGGGATACAAGTTATTCGTAGTAACTTTTGCCGCTAACTAAATCAGCCTCCACATTTTTTAAGCCGTTGCGCGATGAGAAGGCTTGTTATTTAAGTACGCCTTGCGCAAGCTCCATCTAGTAGTTTTGTAGTTAATTAACATAAGCAAACTTGGTTTTTTGTGCAGCCACCTTGTTTGTCAAGGCTCATGTTTTGATGTTAAATGAATGAGAGGGTTGTAACAACAACAAAAAAATAGGAGGCTCTGTTGCCATGGGGAGGTGAAAAAGTCAAAAAGAAAATTGTTTACAAATGCTTTTTATTATAGTACATATTTTATTTTTTAGAGGATTTGATTGAACACCAGTTAAACCCTGAAAAAAAAAAGTTTTTCATAAAAAATGATTCCCTCAAACATTTAAAATAAGTTGATAATTACCAAAAAAAAAAACTAAAATCTTGACCTTTACAACAGTCAGATATTTTAGTAGAAAAATGCTAGACAAAAAAGTTTTTGCTTTTTTCAAAAAATACTAGACAAATAAGTTTTTGTTTTTTTCTAATTTTGAAAACATTTTGTTATTTAGGATAACTTTATGTTAATGGAAGATGCTGTGCTGTGTTTATCATTCAGTAGAGATAGTGAAATGTTATTATCTGGAAGCCAAGATGGCAAAATTAAAGTAATTTGCTCTTTTAAAATAATTCTTTTTATCAATTTAACAATAAGATTCATTTAAAAAAAAAAGTTTTATGTTTTTTACACTTGTTTTTTACACTTGTTTTATACGCACCTCATTATAAATAAATGATTAACTTAAATTGTGGAGGTATGGAAGATACAAACTGGCCAATGTTTGCGACGATTTGAAACAGCTCATTCAAAGGGTGTTACTTCTGTTCAGTTTTCTAAAGATTCTGGTCAAATTTTAAGTGCTTCATATGATCATACAATAAGGTAAGCTGTTTAATCTATAATACAATTTGCAAAGTTTGACATTAATTGAAGTTAGTTTTTCTCTCAATATTTTGATTATATTATATAGAATACATGGACTTAAGTCTGGTCGAACACTGAAAGAGTTTCGTGGACATACATCTTTTGTAAATGATGCCATGTTTACACAAGATAACTACCAAGTAATCAGTTGCAGCAGTGATGGTACTGTAAAGGTACATGATGTTAAATCAAATGCAAATTATATTGGATTACTTTTTTTTTAATTTAATTTTACTACCTAAGGCTCCAAAGCCACTAGAGTCATGGAGGCTATGCATGATTTTTTTTATATACAAAACAAAAATTTCATAAGTTTCCTATTTATTTTTTGAACCTCATGATTATGAGTCAAATGTTTTTCCACAAAGTCTAATACCACATTACTGTAGGCCCATTTTATTAAAATTTTCTAAAAGAGGTTTTTTTATTTTTTAAATAGGTTTGGAATGTTAAGTCTGGTGAATGTGTACACACTTTTCAAGGAGGTATTGGAGGATCAACTGCTGGAATTAGAATTAACTCAGTGCATTCTCTTCCAAGAGCCATGGATCAGTTTATCTTATGTAACAAGTCAAGTACAATTTTTTCAATGAATATGCAAGGGCAGGTGTGTAGTCTTTATGTTTATTTGTTCCAATAAGAAAAGTTACTTTAATTCTGAATATTGTTTTTTAAATTTGTTTTTATTTTTGAAAATATTTAAATCAAGAAATTTTCCAATTAAAATATTGCGTTTTTGAAACTTTCTTATCATGTGGAAAAAGGTTTATGCATTTAAGATTAAATTAGAATCTATCTATTATTTGTTCATCTAATATTAATTCCTAGAGTATCCTGTAAATTTTGAACATGGTAGTTGAACCCAACTTAAAGTGAAATGACCATAAAATAAAGTTGTCAATAAAAATTGATTTAAGAAAAGTTAAAAAGTATTTTAAAAGTATTTTGTCTGTAGCATGCACTGTTAATGATGAGGTAAAGCGGTTACATGACTGTCTCATGACCATCTTTAAAAAAAGTTCAGTCCTATGATGAATTTGCACCATTCAGTGACCTCACTTGAAATTAAAGGCTTTGAGGGAATTAAACCAACATTGCTACATGTTGTTGTGGAGTGTAATTATTAATTTTTAAATTTAATTATCTGAAAATGAAATGTAGAAATTTTTGGGGCACCCTGTAAAAAATCTTGTATACTGTATTATACTATACGGTAGGACTTTTAACTAGTGTAAGGCCATTCTTGTGCTCTATGCATTTGTTCTTTGAAATATTTTTTACTTTGATAAATTATAAAAAGTATAAGTACTTTATGTAGACTATTGTTTATGATAAAATAAAAACTTGTATATTACTCTTGGTTGCAAATGTATAATAAATTTAAAAAGTATGCAAATGAAACAAGTAAAGTTGGTAAAAATGTAAAGTTAGTAAAAAGCTTGCAAAATATAGTAAATTTTTTTTACAAATTTATAATATACATTACTTTAAAATCTCAATCTATAGTGTGATAGTTTAGAAAATATAATTGGTGAAAATTTGTTTTTGTTTAAACTTTTTCTCTGTAATCGGGTATTGCATCTTTTTGATAATATATGATTTTATTTTTCAATGTCTAGATAATGCGAACTTTCACATCTGGTAAGAGAGAAGGCGGAGACTTTGTTTGCTGTGAAGTATCACCCAACGGAGAATGGATTTATTGCGTTGGCGAAGATTTTGTTTTATATTGTTTTAGTGTAACTTCTGGGAAACTTGAAAGAACAATGGCTGTATGGTTTTTTATGTTTGTTTTTTTAGTTTAAGTGTTAAATTTTTTTTTTTTTTTTTGTTCCGTTCAAAATTTTAAATCTGTGCAGCTGAAACAATGTATTTAATTGCTTAAAAGGTTCATGAAAAAGACGTTATTGGCTTATGTCATCACCCGCATCAAAATCTTTTATCGACATATTCTGAAGATGGAACAATGAAAATATGGAAAGCATAGAACAATAAGTTTATTATATGAGCGCAATCATATTGAAAAAGTTGGTTCCTTTATGCGACTAAAACGATCTAAGTTTAAAAAAAACGTTAGCCCTAAAGTTAAAAAACATCCATATAAATTTGAAAATCATCGGATGTAAATGGCCTGGCAATACATTGAATATATTATATTCAGCAATTCCCATACTCAGCAGCCAAGTGAAAATACATTTTAAAGTAAATTTTTTTCTAAAAATGTTGCAGAAAATGTTAAAACCCTTGTATAGATATCGATAAAACATCTTAAACAGGATGATGTATTTTTTGATAAATGGATTAACCTTCATTTTTGATAAATGATTTTTCATTTGTAAAAAATTTTACATGTTGTATCAATAAAATCAAGTTAATCTTTCTTGAAACAAATTATTTTACAAGTTTTTTTTTTCTATTATTTGAATGCAAGCCATTTAAGCCGCTCCAAACTATTGACTGCTTCGTTATGTATCGTCTGCTTCAAGAAAATTAAACTTTTTGAGCAGAATATAAATATTAGCTATTCTCTGTTGTCGTTTTTTATTTTATATTGTTGCAGATAATCATAAAAAAAGCTCTGCAGTTTTTTTTTAGTGGGTGTTTTTTTTCTTTCTAAACAAACGCTTACATTGCTAGTCATTCAGAAAAACACGTGTTTTAAGGATTCAAACGTTTGTATAAATATTAATATAAAAAAATTATTCGAAACTAAAAGTGATAAATTAAAAGCTCAACAGAAACTAAAAGTGATAAATTAAAAGCTCAACAGAAACTAAAAGTGATAAATTAAAAGCTCAACAGAAACTAAAAGTGATAAATTAAAAGCTCAATAGAAATGCTTAAAGAACAATGAGCGTATACCAAATATTAATTCATGCCTAATTTTTTAAAATGTGCGCTATTGCACCAGGAATGGCGCAATGTTTTTAATGGTATTATTTGTATCTATTATCTTATTTTCAAACGGCGGCTATATGGCATAAAAAAATCTACAAAAGAAAACTTAAAATTTAAACATAACTAAAAAAAAACTATTTGAAAGATATATTAGACTATTTAAATCTAGTGTAAGCAATGAACTGCCATGTGGCTAAAAATAGTTTTTTAATTTTTTTTTAAACTTTTTTGTCATTTTAACAATTTATTAATTTATTTAGTTTAAACACTTGGACGCTATCTTTTGACCTATTTTTAAAGAGTTTATAAAAGTACAAATTTCTGCTTCTTTTTTTTTGTTAAGTAACAAAGTTTTTTAAGATTTCTTGGGCCTAATGACTGTTTGTTTAGAACAGGACTCCGAACTACTAGCTACACCACTGATTATATTATTTATTATTAATTATACTATTTCGTTGGAGCAATTTACATGTAAAGATAACCTATTACACTCACAGACCTAATTAGGAAACTGCAAGCCATATATACCAAAAAGCAGGGGCGGATCTAGGGTACGTCTAGTAAGTCTGTAGACGTACCCAAAAATAAAAATAAATCCAAAAAAAAAAAGTTTTTATATTATTTCAATATTGCGTATAAAAATAATTTTTTTTAGTTTAACCGTTAAGTGAATTAAATTTAAGTTTTATTACCTTTATACAAACAGTTATTAAAAAAAAAAAAAAAAATTCGCTTTTTGTTTAGAGTAATTAAAGTTGCCTTTTGTTTAGAGTAAATAAAAAAATCTTTTTTAACTGGAGGTTAAAATAATAATAAATAAATAATATTTAATTAGAAGAGTCAATGGGCGTACCCAATATTATTTTGTTAAACGATAAAAAACGTTTTTAATTTTTTTGTTTTGTTTTGTTATAAAAGCAAAATATCAATTTCTTTAGTTATAACAATTTTTGGACGTACCCATAGCAGTACACCCTAAGTAAAATCTTAGTTAAAATCTATTGTTTAGCGATAATCAGGAGGTAAAATATATTTTAATAGTTACTACATATCAAAATAAAACAATGGACGTACCTAACATTATTTTTTTTTGTGATTGAACTTTTTATTTAGTTTAGTTTTCAATATTTAGATTTTAAGTAATCGATTTTATTTATGAAAAAACACAGTCGGACGTACCTTCCTTCTTTCACCCTGAAATATTTAAAGTTTATTGTGATATTTAAAATGTCTCGACTATGTAGATATACGAAGTTTTCTTAATAAATCATGTTTGCAACATGTTCGTGTTTATGCTGGTGATAAAATTCTTCAAGATCAGCTTAGATATTTTCAACAAAAAACGCTTCTTACATATCTAAGACACCATAATATCTGGTTAAAAAAGTGTTTTAGAGAAGTTAATAACAAAATAGTTTAAAAATTTTAAAGATTTTTTTGATGAAGCTTCTGACAATTAAAGTAGAGGAACAACTACTTTTAATTATATGGTTTGTTGGTTCAAAGTTCAATAAGAGAATTTATCAGATTCTTAGATTGCACAAATGGTGTTACTAGTACGGAATATTTTATTTTTTGATAAAAAATATTTCGGATTCCTTCCTACCACCACCATATCATAATTCTTTGAATTATGATATGGTGGTGGTAGAGAAATTTATTTTAGATTTATTAAACACCCACTATACAAGTAAGGTAAATTAAGAGTTTCATACAAGATAAATATAAAAAATCTTGGAAATTTTTTTTTTATTTTGTTTCAACGTAATCATCTTGGAATATGTTTTTCAAGAATGTCCTTGGAGATAGTTCTCTGCTCTTTTAAGTTCCAGTACTCAACTGCACATTTTAGAGATTGAAGATCCGTTTCAGAAATTAAATTTTTGA
This sequence comes from Hydra vulgaris, assembly GCF_022113875.1. NCBI lineage: Eukaryota > Metazoa > Cnidaria > Hydrozoa > Anthoathecata > Hydridae > Hydra > Hydra vulgaris. Next base: position 67,823,083 of record NC_061157.1, read on the forward strand.
GGCCGACAATTTTTATTTTTTTTTTACTTTCCATTATTGTCTCCAGATTTAGTTCATGATTATTGCATAACCCTTTGATACTATCTAAAAAATGTTGTGGGGCTGTTTTGTTTTTCAGCTGCAACCTAATAATATCATATGTCATTTTATTGTTCATCAAACGAATAAATAAGTTTAGTTTGTTTTGTTATATAATAATTGATATATCTTCAATAAAAAATAAGGTATGAATATAATTTTTGCTATGTTTTGAAACATCAAGGAGTGACTTAAGTGCATTTCTTCCAACTATATCGAGCTTTTGCATTAACATTTTTTTATGTTCGCACAGCTCAAGACCATACGTTAGTGTTGGAACAGCTAAAGTTTTATATAACTGAACAATGGAGTTTGGGTGAGCAAAACGGACTCCTGATTGAATTAAGGTTTGGATTACCGTCCGGAAATTAGATATTCGGTGATCAATGTTTGATTTATTGAGTGAGGCCAAAGGGGAACTTTTTGTATCCCATGTAAAGCCTAGATGACTAAGTTTATCATGAAGTTTTATTTTTTGGTGATTGAGAGTTATTGTGCAGTTTTTAATTTGCTTTTTTCCGGTGAGCAGGAACTCGGTTTTGTCAGCATTCAATTTTATGCAGTTTTTGTGTGTGTACATATTACATATATTAATAAGCTTTTGTAGGCCAGAGAGGGTGGATTGATGGTCACACTAAAGATTTATCCTCTTGTATTTTAAATCTAAATGGAAAAGCTGCATATGCTCATTGCAACAGTCATAGACTTAATTTAGTTATTTGTGCCTCATACAAAGTGCAATATGTCAAGTATTTTTTTAGCACTATGTCATGTTTTGCAATATGACAAGTATCATTTTTGGCACACTTTAATGAGGTATCATACTTTTTAAACTTGTACATATCAGGCATCAAATTTTAGAGGAGCATATTGAAAGTACCGTTCCATATTGAACATGTTGGGTGGAAAACACCGATTTAGTGTTATCATTTTTATATATAAAAGTTGTATTTGTTATAATTGGAAAATGCTTTTGTTTTTTAATTGATTTTTTTCATTTTTATGTATAATCAGCAGGATTTATTAAAATGAATGTTTTAAAATTTTATTTTTTTTAACAAAATGTGGCATTAAGAATGCACCTCTAAATACCTCTTTTTATAATTTAAAATTGCATATTTAATATACAATATTTTATTATAATTTGTGCTATTTTATAATATATTTGTTAAAATAGAAATATAAATTTTGCATTGTGTAATTTATTTTATTAATATTAATGTAAAAATATAGTTTTTAATAATAGATCTGTAAATAATGTGTAAATATATAATTTTATAATCTAAAAGTAAAGTGCCCCGGTGATAACCTTGCATATTTTTAATTGAAGAAAGGCTTTTATTAGATTAACTTAATAGACCTCTTTTAATAATAGACCTCGGTTAATCTTGATAGATTAACTGAAGATGGTCTTCCATGTATTTTTTTGCTTTTCAACTAACGACTAGAAACACCAAAAAAAAAAAAAGGTCCTCAATATTTCCAATATGCCAACTATAGTTCAAAACTTGCTTAATGTGCTAACTCAAATGCTTGTAAGATATCTTAAAGGGGAGGGGGTGAGGGACACCACGATACCCCCTCATCCTTCGGGATGGCCCTGGGGAGGGGGTCAAAAATTTTTCCAAAAAGTCAGATATACCCAAATAATTTCCTGGGTCCGCCCCTGCCAAAAAGGACACCAGTATTTATATAAAAGGTGACAAGCTTATCTTAACTTTTAAAAAGATGAGAAAATATGTATAAATATCTATTGAAATTACATTAGAAACTAATATCTATTGAAATTACATTAGAAACGCAAAGGAAAACTTACTTGAAAAAAATTCTTCCAAAGTAATAATTTTTCAATATTTTCACCTTTAATATTGCTGCATTTATTTCACACGTCAATATTTTCATCTTCCAAATAATCTTCATTCAAATTTAAATGAAGACATTTAAATCGTTCATTATTTCATCTTCTAAATTGATAATTTCTGATGATTCTATCTCTGATGATTGTAGTTCTGACAGTTTTTTTAACCCTTTACAGGTAAGGGTTGCCGTATGGTTAATGTTACTTAAATCATATAATTTTTTATTTAGCCCAGATGTTCTTGTTTAATACGGTATTTAGACTATGCAAAGCAATTAGTAAACAAAAATATCAGTTTATTTTTTATGAGTATCATTGGGTAGTTTGTTGCTACATTTTTTGGAATAAAATAGGTATCTATTTCAGGCCATCAAGTGGTGTCTGAACTTTTAGTTTATTATTATATTTATAGTGAATGTAAATTACAAGAGGTTATTCTGTATTTTTACATCATTTGTTTTTTATAAGCTTCGACTGTATGATCCATAACTTCATAAAAAATATTTTGTTGCCATGCGGCAACCTGATCCGTTGTTAATAAGTATTTTAAAGCTGCTAAACTATCCTTTGTACTGGATGAATGAAATCAAAATTAATACAATTGCTGATGTAATGCCAATTAATAGGTATAAAGCCTTAAGAAGATATCTTCATGTAGTTAACAATTCCAAAAAAGATGAAGCAGATAATAAGAATAATAAACTTAAAGTTACAAAATAGAGTCAGAACCAGTACATTCTATTGATGAGCAAATAATACTTGCAAAAATAAAACATAGTGATATTCACCAATTTAATCGGAAAAAGCCTAATAAATGGGGTTTTAAAACGTTTGTTCGGTTGGGCTCAAGAGGAATCATTTATCTTTTTTTTTGTTTTGTGGTTCCAAAAGCAGTGGAAGAAAAGATTGTTATGCAGAGAATGTTGTTTTGAGATTAGCTGAACGAATACCTAAAAATTTAAACTTTAAGTTGTGTTTTGATAATTATTTCAGTACTCTTTCTTTTTGTCTCAAACTAAAAGAAATAAGCTTACTGACAATTTGTACTATTCGTACAAATCGAATAGCAAAGTACCCACTGCTTTTTGAGAAAGATTTTAAAAATCTAGGTCAAGGATCCTTTTCTTATAAAATGGATGCAAACTATGGTCTTTTGCTACTTAGATGGTTTGATAACAAATGTGTTCATATGACCTCAACATATTGTTCAGCTAATATATCTGGTAATGTCAAACGATGGGATCAAAAAAATAGGAAATATATTCAAGTACCTTGCCCAGAAGTTGTAAAAGAATACAATTCTGGGATGGGTGGTGTTGACTTGGCTGACATGCTTATTAGCTTATATCAAATACCCATGAAAACGAAAAGATAGTACTTACGTGTACTTGTTCATTGCATAAATATATGTAAGATAAATGCTTGGTTGCTCTATTGAAGACATGCTAACCAGTTAAGTATTTCTCAGCGTAACCAACTTAACCTCCTTTAATTTAGCAGTCAAATTGCTAATTGATATCAAATTGCTAAATCGATAAAAAAAAATTATCAACTAATTCAGATTTAACAGAAACACGAGGTCGCAAAGCTTATGAACCAAAACCCCAAAATGATATACGATATGATGAATTTGGACACTGGCCAAATCCTCAAACCAACAAAATAAATGTCGATTGGGCAAGAAAACCGTTCGCATGTCTTGCTATGTATGCAAAGTTTTTTTTATGTTTAAGCAATGAAAGAAATTGTTTTTACCAGTTTCATATAAAGTAGGAACTTCTTTTGGAAACTAATTTTAAAGTAAACTAATGATGACTTATTTTTTATATTGGCTAATTATTGTTGTTTAACTAAAAATAATAATTTAATTTTATAACCTTATTGGTCAAAGTTGCCAAATAATATCGATTACAAAATAATATCGATTACAAAAAATATCTCAAAAACTGCATATGTTAGCAAAAAAAGCATAAGCAGTTATTATTATTTTTTTTAATAAAAATAAAATTTTTTTTTTACTATTTATTCTAGTACTGACCTGTAAAGGGTTAATTCCTTTTTGTTCACTAATAAATTTTATCTAACCATGTAACGGAGATATGCCATAGATAAGTGTACCTTTTTTGCTGTAAATCCACGCAGAAAGTTCTTCAAGCAGTTGGTGTAGCTTTGCAATTACAATAGCATTTCGTTGACAATGTGTTTGATATAATTGCTAAAACTTTTCCGTTAATCATGCAGAAAAAAAAATGAAATCAATAATAAAAAACTTTCCATTAACCAATTCAATATTCACTGGATGCAAATCCGAAATTTCATTTGCTATTTGATGCTGTTTGTCTAAAATGACTACGTCGGTTTCTTTGATGAAATGAAGTTCAATTTGCATACAAATTCTTACACTAAAAGCATCAAATTGGTACTATTATATTGTATTTATTACACATTATGTTGATACATGGTACTCTTAGTATCTTTCAACATAAAATCAATTTTAATAAATTACCCTATATAAGTTGAGAGCAATCAGGAAGCATACCTAGTTATATTTTTTTTTATATAAATTCAAAGGGTTTAAAAACGTTCAATTTTATTGCACAAAAGAGTCGACAAAACTCTAAATGAAATCGTTAGCAGACGGTCTTAACGAATTAAACTTAAATTACTTGTTCTACTGGCTTGTTGTTTTTGTAAAGCAGTAAACCTTAAAAACGAGATTAGGTCTAATTTAATTTGATTAGGTTATGAAAATTGACTATAAAGTCTTTCAAATACTAAAGTTTTAATTAAAACGAAAATCATCGTCATTTACCGAGTTTCGGGTGCATCGCTTTAAATTTTTTTTTTTTTATTTATTATTTTAATTACGCCAAGAATTCCTAACGGTCTTGTCACAGAGCACTGCGGAAGTGTATTTTAACTCGAAAGTTCGCGCCTCATTTCTTACCGTAACGCGAAATATATCCAAAGCTCATTTTAAACCTGGATCTCCTGCTTATAAAGCAAGCGCTCTAACCACTGCACCACGGCCGCAAAATAATACTAATAATAAAAAAATAGTAAAAACATATTTTAGTCATTTTTAAAAATTTTGGTGCTATTTAAGCGCACACTATTAAATCACCCGCAAAATAGAATATATAATATAACTCTAAACTTATTTCTAGTAGAGGTTATAAACAGAGACGTCGCGATAGGGTAGACAAAGTGCAGAGGGTCACCGAGTCTTCAATAAGACTGAGGGTCACCAAGTTTCTTACAGGTTTGCAGAAAAATCGTTAAAAGGATGAGTTTTGTCTTCGGACCACTGAATACGTCGCGCCACTATTGGTTAAATATATAAGTGAAACGAACAATTGTGCCAAACTTTATATCAAATTGGTTATCAGCTTAAAAATACAGCCTTTGTGAGAGTATAAAACATGAGAAAAACTAAATGAAAATGAAAGTTATTCAAAACTCCGTTTTTCCATAACTGCATCTTCCGATATCTCATTTTTTTTTTTTAATTTATATTTACGTTTTTATTTTTTTTTATTTTTTATTTTTTTCTTTCTTTTTCTGTTTTATGACATAAGAATTTTACTACTTCGTGCTTCATAAATAAAAAAGTGAGTAAAAACATATAGGGGCTCAAAGAAGATAAGGATGACAGTACAATATTTTCATAGAGCCCCTTTAACAAAATTTCAATAAAATATCGTATTACGTAATACGTAAAAAAAATTTATAAAACATTTCGTAAAATATATACATAATAAAATTTCAATTAAGTATCGTAATAAATATCGTAATAAAATGCGTAATTCGATAATAAGATTGTTAAACAGCAACAACAAGAACAACAAAAAGTAAAGTGGTAACATTAACCATAAAAGTTTCTTAAATTTTAAAAATTTCTCTTTTTGTAATAAACTTCAATGAACTTAACGAATTTACCGTACCTTTGAATCCTTTTTGTAAGGTATTCCTTACTTTAGGACCTCGATATGAAATGCTATATTCTAAAAATTTATTTATTATCCGAGGCAGTTTATATGTGTTTGACATATTTGCTCTAAGATTATAGTTTTCATTTTTATTTAATTCAAACTTGTTATTAAAGCTTATAGGAGAGATATTGTGATTGTAACGATACATGAAAATTAAATGCTGATAGACATTTTTTTCAAACACATTCATCATTTTCATATTAATTATTTCATTAAGGGTTTAGCGTGTTCACGCCTATCTTTATAGTAAATGATTCTGCAAGCATCTTTTTGCAAACTATACAGTTTTTTAAGCTTTGATGTTTGAGTACTTGCCCATGAAATGTTTGCATAGCTGATGAAGCTATGTATTAGCCCAAAGTAGATTAATTTCAGACTTTGTGTATTGATGTAAGAGCGAACTCGATACATCAAACTTTTGATTTTGGTGATTTTTGACTGGATGTATATTATATGAGGAAGCCAGGATAGCTTTTCATCAACAATGATTCCTAAGAATTTTATATTGGATTGCTTTTTAATTAGTTTATCATTTAGGAATAGTTTAGGCAACTTGAGAGGAAAATTTTCCTCTTGTTTTTTTTTATGGAATAGTATACAATTTGTTTTCTCAGCATTAAGCGAGAGTTAGTTAGCTTTAAACCAGTTGTTTACTTTAACTATTTCTATATTCATGTCAGCATATAATGTTTTGATATCATTGTTGGTAAGAAATAGATTCGTGTCATCTGCAAACATGACTGAATTCAGTTTTAAGGATGCATTACAGAAGTCATTTATATATATATAAAAAAGGAGTGAACCAAGAATTGATCCCTGCGGGACTCCACATAAAACATTTAATACTCCAGAATGGACATTATATACATATTGTTTATGTTTTTTTATGTATGTTTGTGTTCTGTCTGAACCTCTGGCGCGGTGTTGACTCACCCGTAAGTTGATTTATGTTTGTTTGTGTTCTGTTTATACTCTAATGAGGCGTGAGCTCAGTAACTAACTACTTACTCCAACTACAAAACCTACACTCACCTTAGACTCCTGTATTTTGTTAGATGCAGTGTTTTTCCTAATGCACTTCCAAAATGTCATGCCTGATTTTCTCAAAGTACTGTTGCGGGAAGTAACTCCCTTTAACTACTCCAGATCAGGTCAGGATAATCAAGATCAATCTTGCAACTGGTATTACGTAACCCAGTACCACGAGCCCTGCTGCCTTGCAGAGTGTGCTCTTCTTATGCAAAGGCTAGGAGAAATAAACTCCGAATTTAAATTCCCCTGCCTTGGGGCTCTTGGTTGAGTAAAGGCTAGAGATGGTATCTCGATAAAAACACTCATTTTGGGCAGATGTTAACTGGATCCAGCTAAACATCCCCTGCCTTGGGGCTCTTGGTTGAGTAAAGGCTAGAGATGGTGTCTCGATAAAAATACTCATCTTGGGCAGATGTTAAATGCATCCAGCTACTGTCTTGTATTGTACTGTGTCCTAGGCAAAGACTTTAGGGGTAAGCAGAAAAATTCTGCTAACCAGCCTCGAACCCCTTCTTCATTTATTAGGCTGGCGTAGATGTAACCTGTGTTACATTGTTTCCTGCCTAGGATGATGAATTTTGGATCTCCCTGACTCTACTCATAGAATTTTGCTTATGCCTCCTTAATAATGGCTATGCAACTCTTCCTGTTATCTCCATATGAGGGTACAGCTCTAAAACTCAGTTTAATGGTTCTGAGGCCGGCTGGTAGTAAGGTTTTCCCGAACTCTGTGGTAGCTCTCAGAGAGGCTGATTCCATCAACAGCTGTGAAATATCAGAGTATTAACAGTGCCATGTTGCGCATGGATGGTGTCCCTGTTAATGCTTTTGGTGTGCATTGTCAAGGCCACATAAGGAGCCCTATGTCACGGCTTAGGGTTAATTAACAGGACTGAGACAACTGCATAGCTCATTGATTAGGAGGCTGTGCTCTATCTATGAATGAGTCTAGTTCTCATTAAACCCAAATCATGACCAAAGTAACCAAAAATTTAAAACCTAAAAAACCATCCCCACCACCTAAATATTTTAATATATCTTTTACAAATATTCGCGGTCTACGAAGCAACTTTCCATCAGTTGAGTCTTACCTCCTGCAAAATTCACCAGACTTGCTTGCACTCAGTGAAACAAATTTAAGTTCTGCGATTCCTTCTTCAGATGTCAGTGTTGATTGGTACTATCCTTTGATTCATAAAGACTCCTATAGTCACATGCTAGGTTTAGGGGTATACATACGCATTAATTCCCCTATTTGTCGTGAAATCAGGTTCGAATCCTTTGACCATTCTTTTATGTGCTTTCGCCTAGCACCTCTTCGCTCTATCACTTTTCTCTTTGTTCTTTATTGTTCTCCTTCTTCCCATGATTGCACTCTTTTAGATGTTATCTCTGATCAAATTGACCATGCCCTCTCTCTTTACCCCTTTGCCAATATTGTTGTTGTTGGTGATTTTAATGCCCATCACACTGAATGGCTTGACTCTAACACCACTGATCCTGCTGGCACTAAAGCTTTTAACTTCTGCGTTTCTCAATCTCTTACTCAGATAGTTAACTTTGTGACTCGTTTTCCTGACAACCCTAGTCATTTACCTTCACTCCTTGACTTATGTCTTGTCTCTGACCCTAGCTTATGTTCAGTTTCTCCCTTTTCTCCCTTAGGTGGTTCTGACCATGCAATGATTTCTATAAATCTTTCTTCTCGTACTTCTTTTTTGGGCTCACTTTATCATCGCACCACCTACTACTACCCTAAAGCTGACTGGGATTCCTTTCGTGATTTTCTTCGTGATGGTCCTTGGGCTGATGTTTTTTCTCTCTCAGCTGACAAATGCGCCTCCTACGTAACCTCCTGGATTCAGGCTGGAATGGAAGCTTTTATTCCTTCTCGTCAGTTTCAAGTCAAGCCTCATTCTACTCCATGGTTTTCTCCTTCTTGTGCGGCTGCTATATCCAATCGTAATCATTTTTATTATCTTTTTCAAAAGAACAACTCTCTTGAGAACAAACGGCTATTTATTATTGCAAGAAATCGATGTAAAAAGGTGCTTTCTGATGCTAAACTCCATTATTCTCAGTTCAATAAATCTCGCATCTTATCGCAGAAGTTAGGCTCTAAAGACTTTTGGAAAACCTTCAACAGCATTGTTAACAAGGGTAGATCTAACCCTAACATTCCATCTCTCATTCATGGGACTGATCTTATTACCTCTCCCAAGGATAAGGCAGAACTATTTGCAAAGAACTTTTCTTCTAATTCTACTCTTGAATCTTATGGACATTCTCTTCCTTCCATTCCAGTCAAACAGGTTGACCCATTGTTAGACATTTAAATCACTCCGGCTTCTGTTGCTAAAGTCATATCTCAATTAAACTCGTCTACAGCTTGTGGTCCAGACAACATTCCTGTCACAGTTTTGCAGAATTGTTCTCCAGAACTTTCTTCAATCCTCTCTAAACTATTTAACAAGTGTTTGACTGAGTCTTGTTTTCCTGCTTGTTGGAAAATGGCATCTGTGGTTCCAATATTCAAAAACTCTGGAGAAAATTCTGACCCCTCCATATATCGTCCGATCAGACTTCTTTTTGTTATTAGCAAGGTCTTTGAGTCTTTGATCAACAAATTCCTCACATCTCATCTTGAGTCAAATAAACTGCTGTCAGACAATCAATACGGTTTTCGATCCTCTCGCTCTACGGCCGACTTGCTAACTGCTGTAACTGAAAAATTTTATTGTGCATTAGATGGAGGCGGTGAGGCTAGGGCTATTGCTCTCGACATATCTAAAGCTTTCGACAAAGTTTGGCATGCTGGTCTTCTCCATAAGCTTGCTTCGTATGGTGTTTCTGGGAAAGTTTTTGAGATTATCAAATCATTTCTTTCTAACCGGTTTATTAAAGTCATCCTTGAAGGCCAACACTCTTCTTTATTTCCAGTAACTTCTGGGGTTCCCCAAGGTTCCATCCTGGGCCCTGTTTTGTTTCTTATCTACATAAACGATCTTCCTGACAACCTTTCATCTAAAGTAGCTCTTTTTGCTGATGACTCAACTTTATACTCCTGTCTTGACAAAAAGTCTTCTCTTTTCGATCGCCTAGAACAAGCAGCTGATCTTGAATCTGATCTCACTTCAGTAATAGATTGGGGTTCACAGTGGCTTGTGAATTTCAACTCTAACAAAACCCAGCAAACAACTACCGTAATATGGTCAACATTCTTATATTAATGAATGGCAATCTTCTTACTGAGTCCTCCTCTTTACGTCTTCTTGGATTATCGCTTACTACTGACCTTTCATGGAAACCATATATACAATCGATTGCTAAATTAGCTTCTGCAAAGGTTGCTTCTCTTTCTCGTGCTCGCCATTTCCTTACTTCTGATTCCATTCTCTACCTCTACAAATCTCTTATTCGTCCCTGTATGGAATACTGTAGTTATATTTGGGCTGGTTCTTCTAACGATTCACTTTCTCTTCTTGACAAGGTCCAAAAACGCATTGTAAATGTTGTTGGACCTGGACTATCTGCTAATCTTGAACCTCTTTCCCATCGTCGTAAAGTTGCATCTCTTTCTCTTTTCTACAGATACTATCATGGTCACTGCTCAAAGGAGTTATCATCTCTAGTTCCATCAACTAAAATTCATTCTCGTTTTACTCGTCATTCAGCTAAATCTCATTCGTTTACTGTATCTGTCCTTGCATGCTCTAAAAACTTTTATTCATCTAGTTTTTTTCCCCGCACTTCAATCCTTTGGAACTCTCTCCCATCTTCATGTTTTCCTGACTCATACAACCTTCAACTTTTCAAGTCTTCTGTCAACCGTTTCCTTGCTCTATAACTCTGTTCTTTTTTTTTCGTAGTAACTCCCAACTTAATAGTGGTTGCTTGCAGCCTTGTTGGGAGTGAATGCAAATAAAAAAAAAAAAAAAAATATTGTTTTCTGTTGGTAAGATAGCTTTTAATCCAATAATAGGTTTTAATCGTAAAAATTTTTATCATTTCTTGCGTCTTCATTTTATTCGTACATTATTTTTCTATTTTAAAAGTACGCGTATAATTATTTCTAAGATAAAAGATATGTAGATTGAAACCTACTGTTATTTCAAACACATCAAATAACCTTTCTAAAACTTTAACCTCTCTTGTAGTTTGAAACCTCTCCAAAAGTTATTGAATACTATTATCAAATTATAGCACAGCTGATTCAACTCAAATACATAAGGCAGCTCTTTCAACAAATATATACTTAAGACACCGCTTACAAACCATTTTATTTAAGGACTTGTTAGAATTCGTGTTTTATTGTGCAGACACAAATTTTGCACATCAGCAGAAATACAAATATTTTCTTTGTATGTTTTGCATCAAGAATTCTTGATGCCCAAATAAATACAAATTCATTTTTTTTTTTTTTTTTAAGTCTTTTAGAACATTGAAAAAGATGAGCTACTGCGTTCTTTTTTGTTTTGTATAAATTAATAAAGCTCTGCCTAATTGCTTTGCCACAGTAACTTTGCAATGTGTTAGTAATATTTTTTGTCAAACTCCAAATCTTTTATCGTCACATAAAACTTATTTGTTTGTTTTCTTTCTTAACTTTTTTTTTCCGTAATTTTTTCCTAACTTTTTTAAATGTGTTTTTAAGTAGTTGAATTTATTTGAAAAAGTTTTTACGTTAACTTTTTTTGACATCCTCCCTCCCCCTTGTCAACAATTGTCTAATTTTCAGATTTCCCTCCATTCTCTTATCTTTATATAATTAATGGACGGCCCCTAGCCTAATCAATGGACGGCCCCTAGCCTAATCAGAGTAATAAAAGATGTTACCAAAGAAACAAAGACCATTCGGTGCATGGTCTTTGTTTCTTTGGTAACTCGCCGATGATACGTCGCTTTTAAGAAACCGATATATTCATAAGTAAACAAAATTTACGTGAGAAGACGGTCTGAACTAACTAAATTCAAAGTATTACATTAAAAGTATTACATTTATTAAAATTAAAAATATTACATATATGTAATATTTTAATATATTACATACATTAAAATATTACATATATAGAATAATAATTTGAAATACTAAGCTGTTTAAATTTCTATACCCTTATTACGAAAATCCAATCCAACTATTAGCGCTAAAAAAAATTAAATAACTCTAATGTTTAAGCCCCTAAATTCTAATGAGTCCTGGTAAAATGCTCCTATTGCATTCTTTCTCATAGGACCTGCATCTAATATTCACCTTGAATAAAACATAAATAGTATCTCTTTAATCAGACGTCTTTTTGGTTGAGGTCTTTGTTGGTGTTAATATTATATTTTGCCGTTTAATAAGTATTGCAGTTTACATAAATTTACAATTAAGTTAATGGTCGGAGCAAGAAGAAGGCATTAATTTGCCTTATCGCCGAACAGCGTGAAAGTTGGTAAAAACCATTATCAAAAAATTTGGCCGGAATTAAAAAAATTGAGCATTTCAAGTTTTTACCTAATAGTTTCACAAATTTTAAAAAATGGCGTTCATTGTTGTAATAGATTGGTCTTGTAAATAACTGTTATACCTTTGTTTATATTTTAAAATTCGTTATCTAATTTTTTGAGCATTTTATTTATAGGAGCCGTAGTGAAAAGCTCAGAGTTTTGGATTCAGAACCGGAGGTCAGTGGTTTGAAGCCGGTCTGGCCATTTATGCATCATTTGTAGGGAAGGAGGTGTGGACTTTCTTACTTGATGCTATAACACGGTGCTCTCTGATAAGACCATTATGACTTCTTGGAGCATCTAAATTAATAAAAGCAAAACTTACAATTTTTGGAAAAAAAAGATTAAGAAAAATTCTTGAAGCAATTTAGATAATTTGCATTGTTTTTTGATAACATTTTTTCAAAATGTGTAAGTACAAGATGAATGATACCGATTCAAGTTTTTTTTGTTGCTAATTGTTTTTGATGATGCATTGTGGAATCTAATAACGCACTCTAGAACAATAAGTAATGCCGGGAAACGAATTAGATTGCACGAATATGATATATTCACATTTGGTATGTTCTAAATTTAAGACATAAAAGTTTAGTAACTACAATTTACTAAATTTATGCACAAAATATATGGACGATCCCTCAAAATATAAATGTTTGTTTGGAAAAAACCCAGACCAAAGATTCTCTTTTTTTAAAAAAAATCACAATAGCTTGACCAAATATGAATAAGGTTTTAAATAAATTCATTGTTTAGGTGAAATGAGCATCACAGTTTAATCATATGATCTGTTCTGATCGTTTATTGGCAATTTTTTTAAATTATAAGCTCTTTCTTGGTCAGAATTCTAGTAATTTTGTAAAAATTTATAGAAATATTGTATTTTGACAATTATATATAGTTAATATACGTCAGAATCGATTAGAAGTAGGATCTATAGTGGATTAAAGCACTTTTTAAAAAGATTTGAACTAAATTCATGTTAACGCCGATGAGCAAAAGTGATCTAAAGACTCCAAAATGGTGTTCTTTAGATTCACTATTTGGGGTAGTAAAAAGGTTTTGAAAATTACAAATAAAAAAGATAAGTTTCTTTATATATTAAAAGAGCCTGAAACAAAAGTGGCGCAGGGGTGCTCACTTGCCTTAGATACGTAAGATCCGTGGTTCAAATCCAACCTCTGGGCAAGTTTCGCGACATCGGTTGGGAAGAAGGCGTGAACTTCCTA
>NC_061157.1:67841758-67871758 GCF_022113875.1 Hydra vulgaris
ATTAAAAATAAATTGTTCTCCTTTAATATCATCTGGAAATGTTTAAATATTTTTATATCAAATAGTCTCACCCTCTTAACTATTTATTCTTTAATATTTTGTTAAGTTAAAACTAAAAACTAAATATTTGTCTCAACCTAAAGTTGCTGACTTACCTGGTTGAAGATATATTTGAACCTCAACTGTTGCACTGGGTGAAATGGGCCCAGAACTTGGACGAACTCGAAAGTTTTCTGGTGTTGTTGTCTTAATCTAAAATATGAAAAAAAAGAAGTTTTAAATAAGAGTTAACAATATTTTAAAAATATATAATAAAAGCATAAAAATACTTTAAATAAACAACACAAAACTAATGTATTAGTTTTACAATATACAGGATTGGGGTCAAATACATTTGATCAAATGCAAATACATTTATTTTAAATTCCCAAATACAAACACAAATATATGTAATCAGCATTTTCCAAATACAAACATTTGTATTTTAAGTTTAGAAAAAAATACAAAGATTTTTTCAACACAATACTCTTAAAATGTTATACTAAAAAGAAGAATGAAAACAAGCCTTTTAATAAATACCTCTTAAAAACAAACTTTTAACTTTTTTTTGGTGTCAAAAATGAAATAAAACAATAAATCTCTTGATTTTTCCTAAATAGCACTGATCAACCCAACCCTTGGAATTAGGGTTGGCATTTGGCAATGCCGACCTAACTGCTAACCTAAACGTGTTTGCGGTCGGCAAAAAAGATTTGGTTTTGCCAACCTCTTTTGGATGTTTTATGGTAAGACCTTTGTATTTACCGACCTATAAAAGATTGAGGTTGGCAAAATATTACCGACCTCAATTTTCCTAATTTCGAGAGTTGTCAACCTAGTTTATGGAATTACAAATTTCAATTAAATGCAAATACAACTTTTTAAGAAATTTTTTTTATCAAATACAATACGAATACCAATTTAGCCCATTATTACCAAATACAAATATGTATTTAACCCCAACACTAATAATATACTTTCATTTTTATAAATAGTTTTTCAGAAATTAGAAATATTTTTAAATAATATCACACAATGCAAAGTTTTACCTTGTGACTTTTAATGTCACAGCTTTTTGCATCTATTATTATAATATGGGGAGGGGCCATATCTCATGTAACACAATAGTATCTAAAGTCTTCCTTAAGGAAAAAATTTTTTTATTTATATTAGAAGCATACTTTTTTATTTAGTCCTTGCTTAGTATTTAATAGTGCATCCAATACTGGTAGTACCGATACCGGTTTACCGGCATTACCGGACTTTTTCAAGTACTGAAATACGAAAGTTTAATACCGGTATTGGGTTTGTCCAATACCGGTATTAAACTTCCAAAAAAAAAAATCTGGAAATAGCATGAGTCCCAGGGAAAACAAGGAAAAATCAGGGATTTTTTTTTTTTAATATTCAGGAAATACTCAGGGAAAATCATTTTCCATTTTTGTAAAATAATGGTTTATTAATTTATTAATAATAACTTAAGTTATGATAAAATTCATAATATATATTATCAGTAATTTTTTTTTTTTAATTGTACATTTGATGTTAAATTTATATGGTTTGGTTACTTTCAATTCAATTAGTACAGTAGTTTCAAACCAAGAAGTACAGATATATAATTTGAATATCTCAGGGAGTTTAGATAGCTAAACT
Source organism: Hydra vulgaris (assembly GCF_022113875.1). Classification (NCBI taxonomy): domain Eukaryota; kingdom Metazoa; phylum Cnidaria; class Hydrozoa; order Anthoathecata; family Hydridae; genus Hydra; species Hydra vulgaris. Next base: position 67,843,451 of record NC_061157.1, read on the forward strand.
CAGGGAAGAACCTTCTTTACTCAGGAAATACTCAGGGAAAACTCAGGGCAAAACTTTTAAAATTATAGTGGCAACCCTGTATTATATATTAGCATTATGTCAGTCGCTGAGCACGTGCTTGTGTTTTGCACTAACACAATGAATGAAAAGTTTGAAGTCGTTACCGCTGATTTCTATAATGGAAATTCTTATATTTTTTATATTTCCTATTCACAAAGCGTACCCGCGTGCGCTTGGTTAAAATAGTAAACATTCCTGGAATGGAATGGAATAACCATTATATAATGGAATTTCCATTATAGAAATCAGCGGTTATTCCATTCCATTCCAGGAATGTTTACTATTTTAACCATGCGCACGTGGAACGCTTTGTGAATAGGAAATATAAAAAATATAAAAAACTAATGCAAACTGAATGCAAATAGAAAATTACTATAAGAAAATTGAAACTTCAGATAATTTTTATTAAAAAAAAAATTGTGCGATTTCAATTAAGAACTAATAATCAATATTTTATTTCTTATGAATTCATTTACTTTAAAGTCAAGAAACGTATGAAATGTCCCAAAAGGTATTCGAAGAGTTCAGTACTGGCGTACGAAATGACGAAAATTCTGTGTGGTTTTATTTTCTACGTGATAAAGAAAATCAACTTGCAAAGTGTAAGAAATGCAACAAAGAGATAAAATCAAATGGTGGCAGTACCAGTGGACTGCATACACATCTAAGAACTAACCATAAAATTGACTTACTGAAAAGAAAATTGGTCCAAGATTCAGCATCGACATCGGTTTCGTTTTCATTAGCACCGTTGCCAACAGCCAAAAAACCCAAACCTCAGATCACCGACTTCTTACAAAATCAACACGACAATTCCTTGCCTGCAGTTTTTTCTAGATTGACTGCCCTTGATGGACTACCTTTTAGCGTATTTGTCACGTCAGCAGAGCTGAAAACATCGCTACAAGCTCGTGGGTTTGTTGTTCCAAAATCAGCGACGACAATTCGCAATATGGTAGTTAAATACGCAGACACAATCAAAGAAACTGTAATATCTAAGTTTAATAACCTCCGATCACAAGGGTTGCGATTCAGTTTGACATTTGACGAATGGACATCAATTAAAAACCGCAGATATTTAAATGTAAACGTTCACACCGAGGACGAATTTTGGAGCCTTGGATTAGCTAGAGTTGTTGGTTTTCTGCCTGCAGAAAAATGCATTGATTTAGTTCAAAAAGTATTGACACAGTTTATGCTGAACTATGATGAAGACATTGTGTGTATTTCTACTGATGGAGCTTCCGTAATGCAGAAGGTGGGGCGTTTGAGTAATTGTGAACAACAGTTGTGCATTGTGCATGGCATACAACTGGGTGTTCAAGAAGTTTTGTACAAAAAACCGTCAACTTGTACAAAAAGAAGCTTGAAAGTAATCTGCAATTACAACAACATCAGTGAAAGTGATGAGGATATTAGCACTGACGATGATACAAACAAAACCAATGACGACAAAGAAGACTTTTCCGGCGGGTTTCAAGTTGTAATGAGTGAAAAAGATGACCTTATTGAAATGACTGATGAACTGCAGCCGTTAATCACTAAGGGGCGCACCGTTGTAAAATTGTTTCGCTGTTCTCCGACAAAAAATGATCAAACACTTCAAAAATACACAGTAGAGGAATTTGGTAAAGGCCTTTTGTTGATACTTGACTCCAAAACTCGCTGGAGTAGCTTACACACAATGCTCGAACGTTTTGCGAAATTGAAAAACTGCATTCGCAAGTCGCTGATTGACCTTGAATCCAAAATTGAAATAACTGATAAGGAGTTCAATTCAATTTTAGATGTTGTTTCCTGTCTTGCGCCAGTAAAATTGGCTGTGGAAGCATTGTGTCAAAATGATGCAACACTGTTATCAGCCGATGCAACACTAATGTCCATGATAAATAACATTGGAGACACAGATTTAGCTGTTAAGTTAAAAGTTACTTTAGTGCGACGAATCAATGAGCGACGTACAACTTTTTCCAGCTTACTGCACTATCTGCACAAGGGCCATCAATGTTACGAAAATTTGGATCCAGCGCTATCTTTCGAACACCTAAGCAAATCGGCCATTGTAAATATTATTGCTCGACTGAATGATCGGCTCAGTCAGCGAGCTTATAATCCTTCCACCAGCGTATCTTCTGATAGCGATTCTGTTGACAACACTGCAAACTTGTCATTGAAAGAAAAGCTTGACATGGCAATTTTAAATAAGAAATGTAACAATAAGGAAAGAATGAACGTTTTGAATAATTTATCAAAAACCAAATGCAATGAGATGGTAGTTTTTGAAGATGGAGGAACTTGCGGTGTATATTTGGAAAATTCATACGAATACTTGAAAACTGTAAAGCCAACAAGTGTCAAATCGGAGCGTGGATTTTCAGCAAGAGGCAACTTTGTCACAAAATTACGATCATCTCTTGAAGATGATACTCTGAATGCACTATGTTTCTTACGGGCATACTTTACAAAGGAGAAAAAAGTGAAGAATGAAAAAGTTTGTAATTTTGATATAAAATAAAATAGCATTTTGAATCAAAGAAGTTTTACTATTTACTTGAGATTTTATTCATATTATGATTAATTAAAATAATAAAAATAATACCGGTATTATACCGGTATTACCGGTATTGAAATAATTCAGTACCGAAATACCGGTATTGAAAAATGTTATCGGTATTGGATGCACTAGTATTTAACTTTGATTTGGGTTAAAAATGGATATTATTTAGCATGGACTCTTTAAGTTAACACTACGTCTCTAAACGTGAATATATTTATGTAAAAAACAAATAAAATTATTTATGTATTAGAATAAAGAAAGATGATTTTGTATTTTGAAATTAGTGGGGTGATCATTACCTTTTAAAAAATATAACATACAATGAGATTTTTAGTGACAACTTCACTTTACAAAAACCCTACAATAAATTGAGCAATTATATCATATTATTTTAGATTATGTTATAGTTCAATTTTTCATATTATAAAAGAACTTGAAATTGACAGTATTTTGTGACAGTGAAAATTTATAAATATTGACAAAGCTGAATATTATGGCTAACAAGTATGTTACATATGATTGTAAAACTGGATACAACAGTTTTTTGGAAGATATAAAAGTTGCTTCTTTTCATTTTCCGTTATGTGAAAAGCATTTTAATGAAAATTATACAACTTATAAAATGCAAGTTAATTTAAACCTTATTCCTGATATTTTCTCAAGCAAATGCTTAAAACGGCCTTCCTCACTACCATCACCATTCTTTGAGAAGACCACCTAAAACTCATATTTATAAAAAAGATGAACTTAGTTTTTTTTCCGAAAATGATAAAATAGCTAAATGAAACAAGTTAAACAGTAAAAATCACTAGAAAGTTTTAATTTAAAAAACGTTTAAATTGTGTAATTTATTACAATTTAAAATTTGATCCTATAACACATTTTCAATTAGTTCTTAAATCAATAAAAATTGATCATTCTTTATATGTAACTTTTCAATATAAAAGAAATAATGTTCTGCTTCATCCATGGTTAACTAAAGGTCATTGATCAAGATGACAAGTTAACTAGTTTGAGTACGCTAAAAAAATCTTGCATCATACATTCAAGTAAAATCTTTATTAAAGCTGAGGGGGTAGACCACAATATTCTGCAGATATGATTAGACATGCTTTATTATTAAGATATGCATCTTAATAAGCATATGAAATTTTACTTGAATCGTTTCCATTACCTTCATTAAATAAAATAAATTAAGATGGAGTTGGTGCAATAAAGGCTGTTAACATGCTTCGTGAAAAAGGATCAATTCATGATATAATACTAATTGTAGATAAATTTTATCTTCAGACACAATATAGTAGTTGTGTCTATTTGGGTGAAGATGACAATGGCACTCTGTAAAAAGGAGTTGTTGCATTTATGATTAATATATAATATATTATCTTTATGATTAATAGATAATATTTCTTTATATTATAAAATGTCAAGCATAAGTTATATTATTTAAAGACACATTAAAACATAAAATTATAAGCATAACTTATATTATTTGGGGAGATTTTCATCTTCTACATTCTAAAGATGAAGGTAATTTAAAGACCAAGGAAATTTAAAAAAACTTACATATCAAAGTCTTCACCTAATGCATTATTTTTGATGATGGTAAAACAAATTTTTTTAGGCAACTAGCTAATTGGGTTGAACTTTAGCAGTAATTTTAATTTTTACTTCATCAAAACAAAAATTGTATACTCTTATTACAACTCTGTGTTCTCAAGCAATGCTTAGATATGAGCTTGTGAAGAAGGATATTTGTATGTGCTTACTTCACAACTTCAGAGTGATCTTATAGAGCATAGATTTTCTCAATATCGACAGATGAGTGTTGTTAATAGAAGTTCTTCAACATTCAGAAATTCTTTTAGCTTGTTGTACTTTAATTAGAGTGTAGAATTTTTGGTGTGTTAGATTGTTTAGGTACCAGTCTTTAATAAGTTACAGAATGATGATAATCAAGTTTTAATAGACATTTGTTTAATTCCTCAAGTGTTTCACATGACCTCCTGCTATCTTTGCTAACTGCTGTCTGTCTCTATTGATGCATTATTAATACTTGATTGAGGCCTTTTTTTCTCTAGTGGATTTGGAAAACTTTGATTTTTTTTGAACTTTGATGTGTGTGACATCAACAATATATTCAAGTACTTGTTTCAAACGTTTTCTTTGGCAGAAAGGCACTTATCTTTAACTAAATATTTTATAACTCAAAATAATTAAAAATATAAACAAATATCAATATGTTATAAGTTTTATTATTGTTGATATTGCTGTGCTAATTAAAATAAAACAACTAAAACTTTTTTTTTATACTTTATATTATTCTTAAAAAGTATTCTAGTCTTTCATATTGCTCAGATTTCTTATAACATTTTATCTTCATTTGATGTTGCTAAGTCAATTTGATTTCGTTTGATGTTGCTAAGTCAATTTGATTTCGTTTGCACTACACAGTTTTAATTTGCATTTTTATGGTTATTTTAACATCAGTATTGTTTTTAACTTTTTAAGTTTTTCAATTGTTATAATTTTTTCAATATATATTGCACTTATTAATTTGTTGATTGATTTTCTTATAATTTTTTGCATACTAATTGAGCCTTAATTTTTTAAATCTCAAGAAGATATTTATTGAAGTATTAATTTTATGATTAGAAATTAGAAACTCACCCATTATGAATAGGTAAAAAAAAATTCTAATTTAATGATATAAGAGTTTATATCTTATCTTTTTCGAGCACAACTCACAATACCTAATTTTTGATTGGTCCAGTATCTCAGTTTTTGACTGGTCTTGTATCTCAGTTTTAGATTGATCCTGTACCTCAGTTTTAGATTGGTCCTGTACCTCAGTTTTTGATTGGTCTGGCATCTCAAATTTTGATTGGTCCCCTATCTTATTTTTTCAAAATTTTACATTTTGTTATTTATAGTCATTAATGTCATTGTTCAATGATTTGAATATAAAAAATATCACAACAATAAATCAAAGTGCATTGTTCCATATTTACAAAGTTAAAATTACCATGGTCAGATTGTTTCTCTTTAAAATAACATTTGTCAATTTGTTTTGAATTATTCAAAAAAACAAAAAAACAACCGATAATCAATGATATTGATAACCTATTGATAACTCAACAAAATTTGTTAGATAAGATTCAGAAATAATACAATATCAATGTAACAATAAAATATATTGATACTGAATGTTGAAATGATGATCCGATTGACTGCCATCTCTGCTATACCTCGTAAAGCAATAAAGTAGTAAAATATACATATTATTGTATAAAAACTAACTTTTTTTTAATAAAAATCCTCTTTGTTGTATAAAAAACCACTTTGTTGGATAAGACAAGTATAAATTAAAAATAAAATTTTGAAACAAGTATAAATTGAGAGCAAATGCGAAGAACAATTTAGAGTAATCAAGGAGGGAAAAATTAAAGAAATAAAACAAAAAATAAAAAACTATTTTAATAACTACTTTGAATCAAAATTTTGTACTTTATATTTGTATACATCACCTGTATGCATATATCTTGTATATATCACCATCAGCATATTTTAAATATAAGTAAAATTTAAAATTTAGTAACCTTAAATGCAACTAAACTGGAAACAGTGTTTGTTATGGTTATTGTTTGCATTATATCACCAGATTTATTCTCACAAAATACCAACTCATTGGCTGGACTAAAATATATATTAAAAAAAACAATATTATGTTTTAATTATACTAGTTTATTATGTTAAAATTCTTTTAAATAATACTTTAAAAATACATTTAAAAAATACCTTAAAGTTATAAAAGGGCCAGCAGATTCCAGTTTACTTTTAGCATAGTTTCGAACATTTCTCTATAAACAAAACTAATTTTTTGTTTAAATATCATCAAAATCCTTAAGAATGTGATAAATACACATAAAGATTTTTACAAACGGAAACAAAAAATAAAATATTTTTTTATATCAGTATAAAGAGGGGAAAAAAAAACATTGACGCTTATACATAGATAAGTTCTTAACATTATGAAAATTTTTTAAATAAAAATTCAAGAAAATTCCATATAAATTTATGGTCAAAGAGTTGACAAAGGTATGTTGGTAAATTTTAGAATGTTGGTAAAGGAATAAATAAAATAATTAAAAATTGAATAATCATGTTTCTCTATAATTCTATAGAAAAAATATCTCAGTTTTACAGTAAACAACCTTTAAAGCGTGATTTTATTTACTTTTTAAATATAAAATGTCAAACAATGGTTCAGAAATCAATATTTTTTTTTTATAATTTTCTGTTGCAAAACATTCATCAGATCATCTTTTTCTGCACTTTTTTTGCATGATTAACATAATTAATAATTTGCATGATTAACATAATTAATAATTTGCATGATTAACATAATTAATAATTTGCATGATTAATATAAGATTCATTTATGTAAGGCAATTTTTTTTCCACATTTAATCTGAATTTATATTAAAAAATGTTCATCAACTTTTCTATTTTTTTGATAGAATTCTATTTTTTTTAATATAGAGTTTGCTGAGTTTAACTGAGTCATGCAATATATCTAGTCTCCTAAAGTACCCTAGATCTGTGATCTTATTTACTAATAATTGATACTTAACTGAAACTATAGCAGAGTACGTTGAAGGATCAAGATGGCTTGTCTTTTTGTTAACTATGGTGTTCACCATTCTCAATGATTGTTCAACATGAGAACTACTAAATATACTTCATAATTTTACTAAGCTCTAAATACTTTTTACACTTAAAAATTTCTGCCTACCAATAGTCAAGAAGCATGGGCCTTCCATCAGCAAATACGGGTGGAAGCGCATAACTTCTTGATTAAATACTACTTTATTTACATATACAGTGGGAAAGAAAGCTGGGAGTTTTTTTAGCATTCTCTCTGAAATTTTGTGACCTTGAAACATTGGGTAGATCCCAGAAAGGCATTTTAATAAAGAGTTGTTGAAAGGAAATTTGTTAAGTAAGTAAACTGATGATTCAAGATAAGGTTTTATGCAAGGTCTTAAAAAAACGATGATTTACCAGAACTTCAAATAACTATTCTAAAAAAATCTTTTTCAGCATTACTTCCAAAGTATATGTAATTCAAATAATTATTCAACTTTTTATCGCTCAGAATAAAAAATTTCAACTTTGTAAAAATAAATGATTTAAAAATAGGAAGAGTTTCAATGTACAAACTAATATAGAGTCATGTTTAATTAGGCCAGAAAAATGAGCTTTAAACAATTCTAGCTTTTCGTTCTGCACCTTGTTTTGTAAGCTTTTTCTGCTGCATTTTACATTTAATTTTTTCTATTAGTTTTTTCTATTAATTTTCTATTGGTTCTTTTTTTTCATTTGATAGTCTCATTTTCATTTTTCAAATTTTGTCATTTTCATCTTTATAAAGAGAGATGTCCTGTTTTGATAACCAGGAAAAATAAATTAAGGTAAAAGCAGGCATCATCTTGAGCATAGGAAGAGTGCAATCTAAAACAGATAACTACCAATGAGAAACCCTTTGTTTTGGAGTGTTGTATGTGATACCTGTGATTAGACAAAATATTTTCAGAAATGTACAAAGATCTGAACTTAAAATCAATGAAGATATTATCTAGAAATGTTTTGACAACATTGTGCACAAGATGATAAATTTCACCATCAATATTAAGTAAGTGAGGAACCGCTTTTCTTAATCTTGTTTCAAACCTACAGATTTCTCCTCATATAATTGGTAAAATCTGATATATTGGAAACTAGATTAATTAATGGAATTGTGTCTTAAAACAGTATTTAAAAACTTTTGAAGTGCAGTACCTAGCAATAGTTTGAGCAGTACCAGTCCAAAAAAAAAAAAAAATTCTTGAGGCTTGGAACCCCTTGTCAAATACTCTCTTTTCTCCCATCCAGTGGATTTATGAAGTTATAAATATAGTTATTATAATATTAAATATAGTTGGGTGTAATTCCCATGGAATTACATTAGTTGGGTGTAATTCCCATGGAATTACATTAGTTGGGTGTAATTCCCATGGAACTACATCTGGGTTCGGCACTGTTTTGGCAATTACTGTAACAAGCAATAATGACGCATTGTATTTTAATACAAGTTTATTAGCTCTATTGCAAAATTATACTACAAGTATACTAAAAACCTTTAATTTTTTGCCAAGAAGTACTCATCTATGTTTAAAAACTTTTTATTTTCATATTAAAAACATACTCAGCATGAAAAGCTATGCCTAATCTTTCTTGTAGCTTATACAGAGCTTTTTTTTAAATTAATAAAAAAAGGCTTCGTTTAAGTAAAGTTAATCATTGTTCAGTTTTAACAATGTATTTTAGACTTCGAGTAGCTGAGTAAAGATTTTTTACCTTCTTTTCCATAATAAAATTCTTTACTACATATTGTAAATCGTACCTAAAACATCAAATCAAGTACTATATAATTATGATGAAAATTATATATTTTAGTGTTCTGTTAGGGAATAAACTCACCATTCCAACTTTATCTATCTTTCTTATATAGGCTGAATAATACTCTTCATTATAGTCTTTCTTTTGAATCCAATTCCAGCGAAACTTGTTTTAAATATTTTTGTCCATCTCAGAAATGTCAGATAAACCCTTAATTTGCATTTTATAATTTTTCTTCATTATAATAATATAACAAAAACTTTTGTAAACTTTTAAAATAGAGTTTAAATCAATTAACTTCTTATGAAAAGGAAATTCTAATATTCAAAAAGTTAATTTTAATGAATTACAGAAAGAAAAAAAAAAATTATTGCGAAAATTGGTCTTGTGAAAATTTGAGTTATAGAAAACATACTTGCTTAAAAATTAATATTATCATATTTAAAATTTATATTACTTTTTCACAAATCAATAAACATCCTGAAATTTCTGGAAACTTATAGGAATTTTAAGTGAAATTCCGGAATTCTGAAAAATTACTCAAAACTCCGGAAAAAACTAATCTATGCTTAATATTTGCATATATAAAACATTTATAATATTTATCATTTCACTTATTACTTAGACAAATTAACAAACTTTATTATAATATTGAAAACTGATTTTGCACTCAAAAATTGAATCTCAGTGGTTTCAATGTGCAAAGCTTTGCTCAAGCAACAACCAAATATACCTACCCTGTACACTGACTTTTTACATGTTAGATCTATGTTGCTTCCATTTTGTTCCTTAATAAATAAAAAAAAGATTATTTTAAAAACACCAATAGTTTTATTTTAACAGTATAATACATTTAATACTCAACAACATTATTTTAAATTTTTAAACATACCACTCGATTACTTTCACCAAAAGAGGATTCATCAAAATTACTATCAGCATTTTTTTCTGCTTTATCTAAAATGTTTTTTTTATTTGTGTTATCTAAACTTATTGAAATGCTGTTAAATACTTCATTGGTTGAACTCACATTTTGAAATCTAAAAAATTTAAAATTGAAAGTATATATATATAATTTATAACCTATTACTTATAATATATATAAGTAATAGGTTAATTTTATAACTTTATAAATTTTAAAATTTTATAAATTTTAACTTAAAATTAAATTTAATGATACCTTGCAGTAGGTGGAGCTGAAAACATCTGAGGAGGATATTTGTAAACAAAATCATCCTGATAAATTGTTAAATTATTATACACAGATGTATATTTCATGATTTTTTAAAATAAACAGTAATAAATTATGGGGAAAAAAAGAGTCTTTTTCTAAGAATATACAGTAAAAAAACATATAAAATTATCATCATCACATCATCATCATTATCATCAAAAATAAATAAAAAGGAGATTTAAAAGCATAAAATTAAGTTGCAATGATGGTGATGGTGATGATGATGATGATCATCATCATCATTATCATAATCATAAACAACTGTCCCTTATCACTAAATCACAAATTATAAAAAACAAGGCTACTGAACTGAGTAACAAGTAATACTTCTAATGAAGTGATTCAAACTCTCTCACTTGTGAGATAAGTAATGGGGTTTGAGTTCTCTCGCACATTTTGACAAATATTCATTAAAATATGTTACAAATTGTATACAGTAATTGATTATTTGACATTCAAAAAAATATTACTTACATGTGTTACTATTCTCAATTCTATTTTATTATTGAAATGCTATATATACATAGAGGTATGTTTGATATGTTTCAGAATAAATAAAAATTATCCACAAACATTTAGAATTTTATGTTTAATAAGTATGGTAAAAGAATATTTTCATTATTTGATAATTCTATTGCAAACTAAAAAATAGTTTTAAGTTTTTTTCATTTTCTTTCTATAGAAACAAATACCATAACCAGTTTTGATAAAGTTTTTCAAAATTTTAAAAGTAAAAAAAATTATTCAAGCATCTTATAAGAAATTTAATAAATCTAAATAATAATAAGATGTATATTAATGATAATATTTTCATTAAAAAAACTTTCTAAATATGGAAAAATGTAAGAAAACCATAGTAAAACAATTCATTAAAAAAATCTTTCTAAATATGGAAAAATGTAAGAAAACCATAGTAAAACAATTCATTAAAAAATCTTTCTAAATATGACAAAATGTAAGAAAACCATAGTAAAGCAAAAAACTCTTTGATAGATTTAAAATTAAAAGATTATTAAAAAATTGAATTGAGCAAGCTATTCATAAAAGTCAAAAAAAAATTGTTTGAGCTAAAATAAATTAAACATCACATCTAAAACATTTACAATGACAACAAAATGAATAGTAAAGATTACAGAACAAATAGCGAAGACTACAAAATAAATAGTGAAGACTACAGAATGAATAGTGAAGACTACAGAATGAATAGTGAAGACTACGGAATGAATAGTGAGGACTACAGAATAAATATTGAAAACTAACTAAGTCAATGATAGTATAAAGATAAAAACATGAATTGAAGCTAAGAAAATAAAAAAGCCATTTAAGTAAACTAGATATACTGAATAGTTGCCATACAGAGCTAAACACCTACAAGGGTTTTAATACATACATTAACCAAAGGTAACATACATTAACATAATTAACCAAAGATTTTGAAAAATTAAATAAGCAGTGTCAACCTAAAATGCAAAGCAGCACGCGCGTGTGTGTGTGTGCGTGTATTATTAGGTAAAATATATAATTTAATAGTCTTACCAAACCACCCATGCACGAAAGTAATTTTTCAGGTGCAATGTAGCTAGTTATATCATTCTTTCCTACCATTCTAAATAATTACAAAAAAAAAAGCTTTATACCTAAAAATACTTAATTAAACAAATATAAATATTGCAAATATAAATATATGCTCAAAACTCTCATGTACTAACTATAGACCAGGGTTGTCCAACGCGTGGCCCTCATTGTCTTTTCCCATAGCCTGCGTTTTCAATACCTAACTTTTAAAATCAAATGAATATTATATTTTTAAAACTATTTTTTCTGTAGCTCAGGATTAGGGCAGTTTTTTGATATAGTTTTTAAAATCAGATTTTTTTAAAATTTATTGCAATAAGGTTTAAACTACGGCCTAATTTTTAATAAAACCGGTTAAAACGGTATCGACTACTTGGTTAACAGAACTCTAATTATATTTTTTAAATAAGGCTTCTGCTAGTGCTAATAAAAGACAAAGAGCTGAAACTGAAAATGGAAAAGGAGATTGTATATTTAACCCATCTTGGACGAATGAATATTTTAAAATGGAGCAAAATAATTCAAATATGTGTCTCATTTGTTTTGAAAAAATTGCCATGTGTAAAATGTATACTGTTAATAGACATTATACTACAAAACATGCAGCAACTTATAATAAATTCAAAGCCTATTTCAAGGGCCGTGTTGACAAGCTAGAACTGCTAAAGAAAAATTTTATTGGGCAACAATCAATAATGAAAAGTAACATAATTAGCTCATACAGTGCTACCAAACTACTAAGTTTTTTAATTGCAGAAAATATTGCAAAAAGTGGTAAAACTTTTTGTACTGGAAATTTAATAAAAAACTCTTTAAAATAATTTTGTAATGAGGTATGCCCTGAAAAAATACAATTTGTTATGTTAAAGTTTGATTTGTTAATGTTAAAGTTTGATTTGGCAGAAACAAAACTATATGGTGTCAGATGGAGCAAGTTAAATGAAAATACAGATGGAGCAAGTTCAATGAAAGAAAAAAATATTGGATTTGTGGCATTATTTAAGAAATCCGTTAATCACAACATTTTTTCATATCACTGTATTATACATCAGAAACAGTTATGTATTAGAAATGAAGGAAGTCATGGAAATTGTTATCCAAACTGTTAATTTTATAAAAAATCGTGGTCTTAATCACAGACAGTTCAAATATTTACTTGAGGATTGTGGAAGTGAGGCAGAAGATGTCATTTATTTCTGCCAAGTTAGATGGCTTAGCCGAGCTGCAACTTTGAAAAGATTTTGGATATTAATACCTAAAATAATAGTTTCTAAAATTAAAGATAAAGACACAAGTTTTGTTGAAAATAATGACTGGCTGAATGATTTGGCAATTTTAGTTGACATAACTCAGATGTTAATGGAATTAAACATCAAATTGCAGGGTAAAGATCAATTTATTAGTAAATTATATGAAAATGTAGAAACATTTGTTTTGAAATTAAAACTTCTTAAACAACAATTAAGTCAAAAATCACTAATCCATTTTAAAACATTGTCAGAAAGAAATACCAACACAGTTGACTATAAAAAATATTTTAATCTTATTTTAAAAGTAATTGATGAATTTGACACAAGATTTTGTGATTTTAAAGAAGAAAAGAATGAGTTAGACTTATTTTCACAACCATTTTCCATTAAAGTTGAGACAGTAAGAAATGAATTTTAAATGGAATAGATAGAACTACAAATCAATCAAGATTGGAAAGAAGCTTACAAAGATGTTGATTTGCTAGAATTTTATAAAAAATACGTGAACATTGAAGTTTATCCACATTTGTGCAAACATGCTATGAAATATTTTTCTCTTTTTGGAAGGACTTACATCTGTGAACAGTTTTTTTCAAGAACAAAACATGTTAAATCAGAGCAGAGACTTAGGTTGAAAGATGAACACCTCAATGTTACACTTCGGATTTCATCCTCCACTATTAAAGCTAACATTGATCATTATGTAAAAATAAACAATGCCAAATTTTGCATTAAATACATTTTTTTTTTGACAATATTGAAATTGAATTAGTTGTTTTTAATAAGAAGATTAAACAAAATATATTTTTTTAATTTGTGGTCCTCGTGTTGTCATCAAAATAAAACAATGGCCTTGGCTGCAAAAAGGTTGGACAACCCTGCTATAGACCAATTTCAATACTATCTAACATTAGCAAGCTCCTTGAAAAACTTATGTTTTTTTTTTTTTTTTTTTTTTTTTTTTTTAACATCTTCACTTCCAACAAGGCTGCAAGCAACCACTATAAGAGTTGGAAGTTACTGGAAGAGAAAAGACTAAATCTGTAGAGCAAGATAACGATTGACTGATGACTTAAAAGATTGCAAATTATATGAATCAGGAAAGCAAGATGAAGGAAGCGAATTCCAAAGAACTGATGTTCGAGGAAAAAAACTAGAAGAATAAGAGTTTTTGAAGCACTTAGGAACAGTCACAGAAAAAGGATGAGACTTAATTGAATGGCGGGTAACACGAGAATGAATTTTAGTAGATGGCACAAGGGACGCTAGCTCTTTAGAGCAGTGCCCATTATAGTATTTGTAGAAAAGAGAAAGAGAAGCAACATTACGACGATGTGACAAAGGTTGGAGATTGGCTGCCAGAGCAGGTCCAACTATGTTTACAATTCGTTTTTGCACCTTGTCTAAAAGAGAAAGAGCATCATTAGAAGATCCGCCCCAGATGTGGCAACAGTATTCCATACAGGGACGGATTTGAGATTTATAGAGATAGAGAATAGAATCTGGAGTAAGAAAGTGTCGAGCTCGATAAAGAGATGCAACCTTAGCAGATGCTAATTTTGCAATGGATTTGATATACGGTTTAAAAGAAAGATCAGAAGTAAGAGTTAATCCTAGAAGATGAATGGTAGATGACTCATCTAGTACATTACCATTCATAAATATAGGAAGATCTAAATTATTACGATAACGATTGGCCGAATAAAATTGAGTTTTATCTGAATTAAAGTTCACCAGCCACTGTGAGCCCCATGCTGTAGCAGAAGTGAGATCCTTTTCAAGCTCAGATACCCCCTCCAAGCAATCAGAGAGTGTAGGCTTCTTATCATGACAAGAGTAAATGGTAGTGTCGTCAGCGAATAATGCCACCTTAGATGTGAGAATATCTGGAAGATCGTTAATGTAAATTAAAAAGAGTATAGGGCCAAGGATTGAACCTTGAGGAACCCCTGAAGTTACAGGATGTGAAGAAGAGTGTTGTCCATCGAGGACAACTTTTATACTACGATTGGAAAGAAAGGACTCAATAATCTTAAAGACGTTACCAGCTACACCATAAAATGAAAGCTTATGGAGAAAACCAGCATGCCAAACTTTATCAAAAGCTTTAGAAATGTCAAGTGCGATAGCCTTAACCTCTCCACCTCTATCTAATGCACGGTAAAACCTTTCGGTTATTACTGTTAGCACATCAGCTGTAGAACGAGAAGACCGAAATCCATATTGATGATCAGAAAGTAAGTTATTTGATTCAAGATGAGAGATTAAGTGTTTGTTGATTAAAGATTCAAAAATCTTGCTTATGACAGGAAGAAGACTAATGGGACGGTAGTTAGATGAATCAGATCGCTCTCCGGAATTTTTGAAAATAGGGATAACAGATGCTGCTTTCCAGCATGATGGAAAACAAGACTCTGATAAGCACTTGTTAAATAGTTTAGAAAGTATGGATGAAAGCTCCGGAGAACACCTCTGCAAGACTACAACAGGAATGTTGTCAGGACCACAAGCTGTTGAAGAGTCTAAGCAGGAAATTACTTTAGATACAGAAGCTGAAGTGATGCGAATGTCAAGCAAGGGATCAACCTGTTTGACGGCTATGTCAGGTAAAACGCAACTAGTGGAATCAAGAGATGATATTGATGAAAAGTTCTTAGCAAACAATTCAGCTTTGTCTTTAGGTGAGGTGACAAAGTCTGAACCATACAAGAGAGAAGGAATAACAGATTTGCCCTTATTATTGATACTGTTAAAGATTCTCCAGAAGTCTCGAGAGCCTAATTTTTGTGATGAGATACGAGATTTAATGACCTGGGAATAGCGAGCTTTGGCGTCAGACAAAACCTTTTTACAATGGTTTCTGGCGATAGTGAACAGATGTCTGTTTTCTGGAGAATTGTTTTGCTGATAGATATGGAAGTAACGGTTTCGATTAGAAATTGCTGCAGCGCAATGTGAGGAAAACCAAGGAGAAGAGTGAGGCTTGACCTGGAATCGTCGAGAGGGAATAAAAGATTCCATGCCAGCCTGAATCCACGAAGTTATGTAAGAAGCACATTTGTCAGCAGGAAGACGAAAGATTTCTACCCAAGGGCCATCACGAAGAAAATCACGGAAAGAGTCCCAGTCAGCTTTAAGGTAGTTGTATGTGGTACGATGATAGGGGGATTCTGATGAAGTAGAAGAATTTGATAATAGTTTTAGAGAGATCAAACCGTGATCAGAAGTACCTAAGGGTGAATGTGGAGAAATTGAGTACTGACTAGGATCCAAAACAAGACATAAGTCGAGTAGAGAAGGTAAATGATTAGGGTTGTCTGGAAAACGAGTTGGAAAGTTGACTATTTGAGTTAGAGATTGAGAAAGGCAAAAGTTGAGGGCCTTAACGCCAGCAGAGTCACTGACACTAGAGCCAAGCCAATCGGTGTGATGGGCATTAAAGTCACCAACAACGACGATATTGGCCAATGGATAAAGAGAGAGGGCTTGGTCAATTTGATCAGAAATAACATCAAGAATAGTGCAATCTTGGGATGAAGGAGAGCGATATAGAACAAAGAGAAAGGCGATAGAGTGAAGTTGTGCTAAACGAAAGCACATAAATGAATAGTCTGTAGATTCAAACCTAGTTTCACGACAAATGGGTGAGTTCTTACGAATGTAGATGCCCAGGCCAAGCATGTGATTATTGGAGTCTTTACGAATTAAAGGAAGATAACCATCAACACTAAGATCACAAGATGGGACAGCCGAACTCAAATTAGTCTCACAAAGAGCAAGTAGGTCTGGTGAACTTTGCAAGAGATAAGACTCAACAGAAGAAAAGTTACTTCGAAGACCACGAATATTAGTAAATGATAGGTTTAGAGGACTTGGTGATGACAATGGTTTTTTGTGTTTTTTAGTTTTAGGTACTTTAGTCATTTTAAATTTATAAAGAACTTGACTCAAGTATAGATAGTACTCAGTACACTATTTAACAACTAAGCAATAGCCTCATTACTATTAATAAACCCTAAGCCGTAACAAAGGGCTCCAAATGTGGCCTCTGCAATGCACACCAAAAGTACAAACAGGGACACCATCCATGCGCAACATGGCACTGTTAGTACTCTGATATTTTTCGGCTGTTGATGGAATCAGCCTCTCTGAGAGCTACCACAGAGTTCGGGAAACCTGACTACCAGCCGGCCTCAGAACCATAAAACTGAGTTTTAGAGCTGTACCCTCATTAGGAGATAATAGAATGAGTTGCCCAGTCATAAAAATAGAGACACAAGCAATACCCACGCATTGAGTCAAGAAGATCCAGCGTTCAACATCCTAAACTGGAAACAATGTATTAAAAATACATCTGCGCCAGCCTAATAGATGAGGAAGGGGTGCGAGGCTGGTCAACAGATAGAATCTGTTTACCCCTTAAGTCTTTGCCTAGGAGGCCTTCTACAAGACAGCAGCTGGATGCATGTAACATCTGCCCAAGATGAGTATTTTTATCGAGACACCATCTCTAGCCTTTACTCAACCAAGAGCCCCAAGGCAGGGGGTGTTTTAATTCGGAGTTAACTTCTCCTAGCCTTTGCCTAAAAAAGCGTATCCTACAAGGCAGCAGGACATGGAGCAGGTTGTACTGGGTTACATGTTACCAGTAGCAGGAAAACCTGACCTGACCTATATATATATATATATATATATATATATATATATATATACCTATATATATATATATATATATATATATATATATATATATATATATATATATATATATATATATATATATATATATATATATATATACATATATATACACACATATATATATATACATATATATACACACATACATATATATATACATATATATATACATACATATCTGACCTGACCTATATATATATATATATATATATATATATATATACATATATATATACATATATATATATATATATATACATATATATATATACATATATATATATACACATATATATACATATATATATATATATACACATATATATATATATATATATATATATATATATATATATATATATATATATATATATATATATATATATATATATATATATATATATATATATATATATATATATATATATATATATATATATATATATATATGGTTAGAATTCAATGTATTCTAGATTATACTCATTTTTGAGTTCTTTTAACTGTTTAAATAATTTTCAGTTTGGATTTCAATCAAAACACTCTATATGCCACACTTTAATAAGTATAACCAAAAAATAAAAAAGGCACTGGATACTGGTCATTTTGTTGCTGGTGTTTTTATTGACTTACAAAAAGCATTCGATACTGTTAATTATACCATTTTAATTTCTAAACTTTAACATTATACAATCCAAGGAGTTGCTTGTTATTGGTTTCAATTTTATCTTTCAAATCAGAAGCAGTTTTTTAGCATTAATGGTCACAAATCAAATACAAACACATAGTTTGTGGTGTTCCCCAGGGTTCTGTTCTTGGCACTTTATTGCTTTTGATTTATATTAATGATCTAAATAAATGTCCACTTCTTATCAGTATTTGTTTGCTGATTATACTAATATACTGCATATTAATGTCTCTCATTCCTTGTGTAAGAATATAAACTTAGATCTAAAAGGTTTAGTTCATTGGCTATATGCAAACTTAATTTCTCTGAACTTGGAAAAAACTGAACTAATATTTAATTATATTTATATAAATATATATATTTAATAAACTGAACTAATATTTTTTTAGTTCAGTTTATTAAATACTTATTTAAGACAAAATCTTTTATACAACAATCATATTTCTAAATTTAAAATTAACAATAGATGTTTATATCCAACACAAATTGTTAAATATCTTGATATTTTTATAGATTTGAACCTCTCTATAATTTGCCATTATGTTGATAAAGCTACTCTTAAGAATGTGTATTTTTCGATTTTTCAGTCTTACCTCAACTACTGTTGTCAGGTTTTGGGAACAAATTAGCAACTGTACAATTAATAAACTGTTATCAGCTCAGCGCCAATCAATCCGAATAAAAAATTTTCAACTCTATAATACAGAAACTTCAAACTTCTTCAAAAAACTTAAAATTCCTACCTTGACAGCACTAGTTAGATTTGCTAATCTTCTTTTTGTTTTTGACTCCCTTAATAAAAATTTACCTTCCTCTATTAAAGCCTTCTTCACTGAAACTCAATTTATACATTCACATTTTTTTTTTTTTTTTTTTTTTTTTTTTTTAACATCTTTACTTCCAACAAGGCTGCAAGCAACCACTATAAGAGTTGGAAGTTACTGGAAGAGAAAAGACTAAATCTGTAGAGCAAGATAACGATTGACTGATGACTTAAAAGATTGCAAATTATATGAATCAGGAAAGCAAGATGAAGGAAGCGAATTCCAAAGAACTGATGTTCGAGGAAAAAAACTAGAAGAATAAGAGTTTTTGAAGCACTTAGGAACAAAGGATGAGACTTAATTGAATGGCGAGTAACACGAGAATGAATTTTAGTAGATGGCACAAGGGACGCTAGCTCTTTAGAGCAGTGCCCATTATAGTATTTGTAGAAAAGAGAAAGAGAAGCAACATTACGACGATGTGACAAAGGTTGGATATTGGCTGCCAGAGCAGGTCCAACTATGTTTACAATTCGTTTTTGCACCTTGTCTAAAAGAGAAAGAGCATCATTAGAAGATCCGCCCCAGATGTGGCAACAGTATTCCATACAGGGACGGATTTGAGATTTATAGAGATAGAGAATAAAATCTGGAGTAAGAAAGTGTCGAGCTCGATAAAGAGATGCAATCTTAGCAGATGCTAATTTTGCAATGGATTTGATATACGTTTAAAAGAAAGATCAGAAGTAAGAGTTAATCCTAGAAGATGAATGGTAGATGACTCATCTAGGTTTAACTAGAAACATCAATAATGGAAACTAAATGTACCTCCCTATAAACTTTGAGGTATGGTAAGTATTCAATTAGACATCAGTGCATCAGTCAAAGGAATCCAAGTCTTATGTGCATTGTAAATGAGTTTGAAAATGAGTTAAAACTTAAAAATAACTTATCTTTATTTCTTTATTTAAAACAAAATAAATTTAAACAAATTCTAAAAAAATTTTATTTTAATTTTTTTATCATCATTTACTTTTTTTAGTTTTCTTATTTTTCTTTTTCTTCTTACTATTTTTATAGAAACTTTATTGTTTTTGTCATTATTATTTATTATTTTTAAAACTGCTATTTTTATTACTACTATTATTATAAATACTATTAATTACTATTCATATTTAATAATATTTACTTAATATTTAAAATTCTAATAGAAATATAAAATTATATTTATATTATACTAATTGTTTTATAAACAAATTCTAAAAAAAATTTATTTTAATTTTTTTATCATCATTTACTTCTTTTAGTTTTCTTATTTTTCTTTTTCTTCTTACTATTTTTATAGAAACTTTATTGTTTTTGTCATTATTATTTATTATTTTTAAAACTGCTATTTTTATTATTACTATTATTATAAATACTATTAATTACTATTCATATTTAATAATATTTACTTAATATTTAAAATTCTAATAGAAATATAAAATTATATTTATATTATACTAATTGTTTTATAAACAAATTCTAAAAAAATTTTATTTTAATTTTTTTATCATTATTAACTTCTTTTAGTTTTCTAATTTTTCTTTTTCTTTTTACTATTTTTATAGAAATTTTATTGTATTTGTCATTATTATTTATTATTTTTATTAGTGCTATTTTTATTATTACTATTATTATTATAATTGTAATAAATACTATTGTTTTGTCACCTTTGCTCTATTAATAAAAAAAGTTATTAATGTTAATAATAATAATATTATTATTGATAATAATAACTTTATTAACAATAAAGTTATTATTGTTAATAAATTAATATTGTTAATATAATTCTTTGGTATCACTCCTTTGATCAGGTTTCTGCATGAGTGACTCCTTTCTTGTCAATCATTTATTTATATTTATTCTAACAATGATATTTTGGTTTTATTATTTATAATATTATATTATTATTATTGTTATTATTATTGGGTCAAATCATTATATTTCAACCAATGGCCTGTAGGGCACTATCTCTGATTTCCCTGATTTTTACATATGTATCTACATTATGTAGATAGGTTAAATTTGAAATTTCAAACTTCCAAGTGCAACGATTCAGAAAATATAGCTCCATAAACACTGCGCAGTGGCCCCCCTTGATTTAAGAATTGTAAAAACAGACTACTTTAAAGCCTCATAACTTTTTTCTAACTTTCAACAAGTGTCTCATTTTTTCTAGAAGTGTTTTCTGGGTAGTTCTGTATTAAAAATACTGGTTTTTGTTGACTTGTATGATATAAGAAAAAAATTATAGCCTCCTCAACATCGAAAAAAATTTGAAAAATGCTAAAAAAGGCCAAAATGAAATTAACTGTAGTACTTTTCTATTCTGCAACAAGTCCCTACAGTTTTGTTTTCTGATTAGCTAATCTTATCTACAACAAACAGGCAAAAAATAAGCCACTTGTTGCAGTTTCATTCACATCAAAAATGGCAGCATTTTAAAATAGCCCTACTTTTTAATTAGTTAGGGCTGAATGCATTATTAGAAACCAGTGCCCCCCCCCCCCCCCGAACCTGCGTAATAGCATATTCAATGGGTGCAACTGATTATAAATTGTTTCTTAAAAAAAATAAAAGATATGGTTGATTGCCCCCATGCTGATCTATTTTTTAACCTGGGTAGGGGCACAAATAAAGGGGCAATAATTAGTTAAAACCCAGTATTATTGTTAAATAGTGATACTTTAAACATTTTTTAAGTTAATCTTATAATTCAATTTACATTTTGTTTCTATTATTTAAAATGCTAAAATTCAAATACTGAATAAGTGCAATCAGTGGCAGTGGAAATGAATGAGTGAATGCATGAATGACTATGTATAATAGAACAATACAAATGAAACTATTATGATAAGGATTGCATAATTTGAATTATGATTTTTTAGAAAATGTAAATGAGCTGTAAATTAGAAATATAGATCAGTAATCAGATTATTTATTTAAAAATATAATGATTTTGAATAATGTACCATTATGTATATATATTATATATATATATATTTTTATATATATATATATATTTATATATATATATATATATTTTTATATATATATATGTATATATTTATATATATATATATATATTTATATATATATATATATATTTTTATATATATATATATTTTTATATATATATATATATATATATATATATATATATATATATATATATATATATATATATATATTTATATATATATATATATATATATATATATATATATATATATATATATATATATATATATATATATATATTTTA
This sequence comes from Hydra vulgaris, assembly GCF_022113875.1. NCBI lineage: Eukaryota > Metazoa > Cnidaria > Hydrozoa > Anthoathecata > Hydridae > Hydra > Hydra vulgaris. Next base: position 67,866,025 of record NC_061157.1, read on the forward strand.
TATATATATATATATATATATATATATATATATATATATATATATATATATATATATATATTGTATTTATATTTATATATATATATATATTTTACATATATATATATATAAAATATATATATTTATATATGTATATATATATATATATATATATATATATATATATATATATATATATATATATATAATATATATATATATATATATTGTATTTATAAACTTGTTGCATTTATAAACTTATATAGTAGGTTCTATAATAGTTCAATTCGATTCAATTTTTTATAGTAAAGAAAATAATGAGTTCTTGTTCTATTGGGATTGAACTAAAGTTAGATTGTCATAAAAATACATTCTGTGGTCAGTCTGAAATTTTGGAAATGTTAAATGAGGAAAAATACTTGCTGACCTTAAGAACTGGAATAAAAAACAATAGGCTGCATACAATTTGTACTCATCATAGTCTACAATTTATTAAATACTATCCAACATTTCATAAGTCATGCTGTGACCCTTTCTTAGTTCATTCAAAGATTGTTAAAGGAAATCTGACAACTGTCACTTTGGAGCATAATCAACTGAACTCTGCTTTAATTCCTGGGAAAAAAATATGTTTTAGTTGCGTTAGAAAACTCAAGAATGTTGAAGCAGTTGGGGAGAGAAAAGATCCAGATTATGTATTACCTGATAACTCTGTTTTACAAGTTGATAACCTAAATCCTTGTCTTATAAAATTTGGTTTGTTGCCAATTAAAAGATCATTAAGCATGAGCATGTTACAAAATGACAATAAAATTTAAAAAAAAGTTAAGGTGTTAAATGAGTCTTTGAATTCATTTGAAGAAGAAGTGTCACAAATTGCTACGCTTAAAATCTCCTCTTTAGATTATCTAGTAGAACAGCTAAAACAAAAGTTTCATAATGAGAATAGTATTTCAAAGAAAATAAAATTACTTAACTTAGTTCCTGTCCATTGGACCATTCAGGAAACAATAAATGAATTTAAAACAATACAATATATGGTAAAGCAAGCAAGAGCTTTGCAGGACAATAAAGGAATCCTTGGTGAAAGATCAACTGACATAAGAAATCCAAAAAAATTGACTTCCGAAGTTATAAATCAAATTGTCAACTTTTATGAAGATGATAGTAATAGCAGATTATTGCCAGGTGCAAAGGATTATATTAGCATAAAAACAGTTTAAGGCAGAATTCACACATTCAGAAGAGACTCATATTATGTAATCTTTCAGAACTATACCAAAAATGGATAGAAGAATCAAATTCTAATGATATAGTTAAGGTGGGATTAACATCATTTGCTCTTTTAAGGCCAAAACACTGTGTACTTGCTGGAAAATCTGGCACCCATACCGTCTGTGTTTGTATCCACCATCAAAATCCAAATCTAATGGTAAAAGCATTTAAAAATGAATTAAAGTTAAAAGAACTGATGGCCTTAGCTGTATGCTCATTAGAAAATAAAGAATGTATGTTTCACAAGTATAAAAACTGTCCCGGAAAAGAAAGAATTGAAATAAAGTTAAATGATCTGGTTGGCGATTCAGCAAATGAAATAACTTATAAACAATGGTTGAAAACTGATAGATACTCCTTAGAAACAATAGTTAAAAACCTTGACGAGTTTCTTGAAGTGTTAACAAACAACTTATATGAACTCACAAAACATCATTATGTCAGCAAATCTCAGACATACTTTTTAAAGCAGTTAAAAGAAAACCTGAAAGCAAATGAATGTATTATACAAATGGATTTTGCTGAAAATTTTTCATTTATCATACAGGATGAAATTCAGGCATCATATTTTTCTAAAAATCAGGCAACTCTTCATCCATTTATTATATATATGAGATCTTTAAATGGAAACCTGACCCTAGAAAGCAAATGTTATTGCATTATATCAGACAATCTGATTCACAATACTGAGGCAGTCTTTACTAATGTTTCAAAATTTGTATTTATTCTGAAAGAAGAATATCCAAATATTCAAAAGATTCATTATTTCACTGATGGTGCAGGCAGCCAGTATAAAAATAGGTAGGTTAATTTTTAGTTTACGTCATTTAAAAAATTCTGATTAACCAATTCTAAACAAACCAAGTTCAGCTATTGGAATGATATTTTTCAAATTTGCTATAGAATAATTAGGATATTGTTTTTTTATTAAATTTATTGATTTCACTTTATGAATATAATTTTTCTTAATTTATTATAGGTTTAATTTGAAAAAACTTTGCTTTCATAAAAAAGACTTCGGACTGAAAGCAGATTAGCATTTTTTTGGCACTGCACATGGAAAAAGTGCATGTGACAGAGTAGGTGGTACAGTGAAAAGAGTAATTAACAACCTGTCCCTCCAAAGGCAATTGGAAATCAAATTTTGACACTAAAGGACATGTTTTTAGTTGCTAAAGAAAGTTTTAAAAACATCAGGTATAGCACTTTGTTGTCTAAATGCACATAGATTTTGGTTATGATTTTTTTTTTCAAGTAATGGATGCCAATCCTAATAAAACAAATTTTGAACTTTTTGGTATAAGTTTTTTTATAGGGAAAATTATAAAGAAAATGGTACTTTAAAATAAGAGCTTACTAAATATATTTTTAAAATTATGTTCTTGGATTATAAGATTTATGTTAATATTTATTCTTAGATTTCTCTATATTTCTCAAAACGAAACAGCTGTTAACACTCATGAAGTTCTTGCTAAACGATTTGAGAATGTTCCTGGAAAGGTGATAGATGTTAAAGATGACTACATATCTGTCAGCTGTTTACATGAAGCTGGCAATTATTTCAAATATCCAAAAACACCAGATATCCATTGGTATCCAGTTAATGACATTGCCACATTACATGAGCCTGAGCTCCAAAACACAAGAGGATTTTACTCCTATTTATTAAAAAACAAGATTAAATAAATTATACTGCATTAATTGTTTTGAATTAGCAACTAATTATCAATTAAAAAGTAAAAACCAAACCTTATAATAAAAGTGGTTTCTAACAAGCTTCGACTTTTTCCTTTATTGATCATTATTTCTTTCTTTTATAGAAGTTATTATATTTTTTAAGCACCCTGATGTATCATGAATATTCCCTTGATATATTATGAAAGTCTTATTAAAAAATGTTCAACATTATTTTGTAAAAAATCATAGGTCTTTGACTTTGAGATAAAACACTCCTTAATTGTGTAAACAATATTTAAAGTATCACTATGTAACAATAATACTGGGTTTTAACTAATTATTGCCCCTTTATTTGTGCCCCTACCCAGGTTAAAAAATAGATCAGCATAGGGGGCAATCAACCATATCTTTTATTTTTTTTAAGAAACAATTTATAATCAGTTGCACCCATTGAATATGCTATAAGGCAGGTTGGGGGGAACTGGTTTCTAATAATGCATTCAACCCTAACTAATTAAAAAGTAGGGCTATTTTAAAATGCTGCCATTTTTGATGTGAATGAGACAAGTAAAAAATGATTGCATTTTCAGATATTTGGATCTTATGGCCTTTATTGCTGTTAAGCTTAGATCAATACAAAGTGTTAGAAAAAATTACGAGCATTTTAAAATGGCTGAAAAATGGGACTTTTTTGGCAAATGGACAATACATTTTTAGATGTATTTCAGTTCTAAACTGCAACAAGCGGCTTATTTTTTGCCTGTTTGTTGTAGATAAGATTAGCTAATCAGAAAACAAAACTGTAGGGACTTGTTGCAGAATAGAAAAGTACTACAGTTAATTTCATTTTGGCCTTTTTTAGCATTTTTCAAAATTTTTTCGATGTTGAGGAGGCTATAATTTTTTTCTTATATCATACAAGTCAACAAAAACCAGTATTTTTAATACAGAACTACCCAGAGAACACTTCTAGAAAAAATGAGACACTTGTTGAAAGTTAGAAAAAAGTTATGAGGCTTTAAAGTAGTCTGTTTTTACAATTCTTAAATCGAGGGGGGCCACTGCGCAGTGTTTATGGAGCTATATTTTCTGAACCGTTGCCCTTGGAAGTCTGAAATTTCAAATTTAACCTATCTACATAATGTAGATAATGATATGTAAAAATCAGGGAAATCAGAGATGGTGCCTCACAGGCCATTGGTTGAAATATGATTTGACCCTATTATTAATATTATTATTATCAATATATTATTGTAATTAGATGATTGTAAATTTTGAGGAAAACAAATATCTTGTTGTTTTTGTTGCTGTTGTTGTTGTTCTTAATAACTTTCTTCATAACATAAAAAAATGTTGATGCTGTTGATACTTTATAAATTAATTTTTAAAAATGTTGATGGTGTTGATACTTTATACTATGGTGTATTTACAAGTTTTAAAAATGTTGATGGTGTTGATACTTTATACTATGGTGTATTTACAAGTTTTAAAAATGTTGATGGTGTTGATACTTTATACTATGGTGTATTTACAAGTTTTAAAAATGTTGATGGTGTTGATACTTTATACTATGGTGTATTTACAAGTTTTAAAAATGTTGATGGTGTTGATACTTTATACTATGGTGTATTTACAAGTTTTAAAAATGTTGATGGTGTTGATACTTTATACTATGGTGCAAGTTTTAGTTATTTAAATGTTGACAAATGAAGAATTCATAAGGGTTCAATGTTTATTAAAAAATGAAGAATTCATAAGGGTTCAATGTTTATTAAAAAATGAAGAATTCATAAGGGTTCAATGTTTATTAAAAAATGAAGAATTCATAAGGGTTCAATGTTTATTAAAAAATGAAGAACTCATAAGGGTTCAATGTTTATTAAAAAATGAAGAATTCATAAGGGTTCAATGTTTATTAAAAAATGAAGAATTCATAAGGGTTCAATGTTTATTAAAAAATGAAGAATTCATAAGGGTTCAATGTTTATTAAAAAAATTTAAAGAGGTTTAGAGTTATTATAACTCAAAAGTTTGTGTGTTAATGTGTTGCTATAAACTGTGAACCAACATATGGTGTAAAGAACTACACATGGTGTAAAATCACAATTAGTTGAAAATAATAATATTGTTGGTTTTAATATAGAAAATGTAAAACTAATATGTAAAAGTGAAGGAGGAGAAGAAATGAAAATTAGTACCTTTAGTTATCATGAAAAACATGGTTCAATAATAATGTAGTTCAATATTACCATTGATATTCATATGGCTTAACCATGGTCATGGAAAGTGGGGCACTTGGTTGTAAAAAAATATTTTAACTCTTCCATAATGCCACTTTTAAATATGAAAATGGCATTATAGAAATCTGCTTAAGCCTTACAGTATAAATATAGTAAAAAAGGCGTAGAGCTTTATACCTTTAAAAACATTTTTTTAAACATCTTACTTTATTTTTGATATTCCATCACTACTCATCCAACCTTTCACTATCTTCCAAGCAGCTATTCATTTTCATCATTAAAAAAAATATACTAAAATAATTTTTAGATAAAATTTTATTTTAATTTAAAAATCTTTTTAATACAATAAAACTTGTATTTTAAATTTAGTTGTTTAACAGTCAAATGACATACCTGTGAGTATCCAAGGTGTTTCATATACAATCAGGTACTCTAAATCAAAAATTGTGAGAAAAGTTTTAACATTAAACAAAGAAAGTACAAAGAAAGCACTCTTTTAAAAAAAGATCTTTTTAAATTAATAGCTGTTATAGATAAGTTGCAAACACATTTTTTGTCATACA
>NC_061157.1:67876758-68209258 GCF_022113875.1 Hydra vulgaris
TATACATAATAATGTAACTATATAATTAAATATACTGCTAAAAAAAACTACAAAGACTTTATATAAAAACAAAAAATATGTTTTTTAAAAAATAAGTTATTACTTTAAAAACAGAAAGCTATTTTAATTTTATTCAAAATAAGGATTAAACTATGCTGATTATAAAATTCCACAATAAAGAGAAAAGGAAATCTTATATTAACAGTACATCATCATACATCAAATCTTACATCAATTTTAATAATCAACTTTAAATCAAAAAATAAGTTGTTTTAAGGTGATAAATTCATTTATGTTAAAATTTTTCCGGTTTAAACTAATAAATAGATATTTCTGTACAAACCAGAATCTATATATTTTACCACTTGATAGGTATCTCTTTAGTTTACTATGTTATATCCAGTTATTATATATATATTTTTTGTGAGTTTGTGAACATTTTTAAGTGCAGGACTTATAGGTAATATATTATATATTTTCAGTGTAATATCAGTGTAATATTAATTAATTAAATTAATTAAAAGAATACCAAGAGTATTAATGGCAGTGATAAAAGCAAAAGGTGGTTTTTTTGATAAAAAGAAAATTTAATTTAATATATATTTTTTTAATTTAAAGTTATAACATGTATTTATTATGCTTAAATATTACAATAAATTTAAAGGGATCCCCAACTGCCGAGACAAGTTGTGTTCATATTAAAGAAAATGTTTAAAAAAAATAATTGGGCTAAATTTTTTTGATTAAAACTTAATAATGAATGCACACCATTAAATTTAAAATTCACATTTTAGTCGAAGTTGGCCGTCTCCATTTTTTTTTGGTTCTCGGAGTCTGTATAATGTTAGCTGCAATCTGCAGACTTGATAATTTATTCAATGCGTGCTAATTCATAACAGTTTTGGTATATAACGTCATCGTATAAATTTTTTCTTTTAAGATGTATTATTTTTTTTGCCAAAATTACCAAACCATGTTAATTGTATAACTTTTTACTAAATCTGAAAAGAGTTTATGATGCAATTAAAAATTAAATTTATAAAAATAAAAATTTAATATATAATGAATATTTACAGTAAAACGTACTGGTTTAAACTAAATATAAACTAGATACAAAAAGAATAATTTAACTAAAGCATATAAGTTAATTTAAAGTATAAACTGAAAAAAAAAATAAGTGACTTGAATAAAACATAAACTGAACAAAGTAGAAAATAAATATTAAACGACTTATTTTACTAATAACCGTTCAAATCAAACTAAATTAAAGTTAAAACAAATATTTGTACTAAAATAAACAATAAATAGCTATAATATAAATATAAAAACAAATAATCGCATTAAACTGTTTGCTACCAGCCGAACAAAAATCTTTTAACAAAAATCTTTTTGTAACAACCGCACATTTTTTTGAATAACGTTTGAATAGCATAACATTGACAATTAATTAAAATTCGATAATAATAAAGTTTTTAACACGCTTCATTAAACAATCAGAAATGCAAAGTGCTTAAAACTATTGTTTTTGAAAGTAATAACTAAAACATGAAGTTCAAAACAAGCCTCATTTAGTAATAAAAATATTATTTTTTCTTCAAAATACTTTGATAATTATTTAACTAAATACTTCAAACACTTCTTCAAGTTAAGTGTTTATGCTGTTTTATTTTGTAATTAAATTTAAAGTTTTTTTATGAAGGTTGTTTAAGATTTTTTAACTTTGTGATATTTTTTTTTATAATTACACAATTATAGCTCTTATTTTTTCTTGATTATGTAGAGAGTTAATTAAAACTTCAAAACAAATAAATTCTATGTGTCTAGAATGGAAATTTATGTACTAAACAAGATAAATTGTAAAGCATATACTCGAAAGCCGCTACCAGTGGCTAGCAGTAGTGAAAGAGTTAAACCATAACTAAATGTAAATTAAACATAAAACGAACAACTCTATTGAACGATATAAACTAAATATAAAACGAAAAACCGCATCATACTGCCTTTATTTTTTCTCTGCCTGACAACTCTAATAATCACAACATATGGATAATTGTGTCAAGATTTTGGCTGGCTTCTACAATATAAATAAATAATAAACATAAAACAATAACAAAAAACAAGTAAAAAAAATTATAAATATAAAAATATATATATATTTGTATATTTTTTTACTAAATCACAAATATTTTTTGTGATTTAGTAAAAAATTATACAAATATTTAATTTTCTGATTGTAGTAGAAAAACTTTTATCTTTAAAAAAACAACAAAAAAACGCTATCTTAAAAAGATATTGCGATGACCTCATATACCGAAACTGCTATGAATTAACACGCATTGAATAAATTATCAAGTCTGCAGATTGCGGCTAACATTATACAGACCCCAAGAACCAAAAAAAAAAATGGAGAAGGTGAGCTTTGACTAAAACGCTAATTTTAATTTTGTTGGTATGCATTCATTATTTAGTTTCAATCAAAAAAATTTAGCCCAAATATTTTTTTTAAACATTTTCTTTAATATGAATGTATATATATATATATATATATATATATATATATATATATATATATATATATATATATATATATATATATATATATATATATATATATATATATATATATATATACATATATATATATATATATACATATATATATATATATATACATATATATATATATATATATATATATATATATATATATATATATATATATATATATATATATATATATATATATATATATATATTAAGTTGATTTAGGTGCCCCAAGAAGTCCTTACAGCCTTATCACAGAGCACTGCGGAAGAGCATTTAATAGAAAGTTCACGCCTCCTTCCCAACCGATGTCGCAAAACTTGCCCAGAGGTGGGTTTGAACCACGGATCTTACTTATCTGAGGCAAGTGCGCTGCCACTGCGCCACAGCTGCTCGCATGGTTATATATATATATATATATATATATATATATATATATATATATATATATATAACCACGCATTGCGTAGGTCTTGTTATCAACCAATAGTAAAATATTTTATATGCTTGATATACAACAAAATCATGTATAACGCAATCATTATTATCTTTGAATATGGCTACAACATCACTTAGCGCGAATGTTAGCGTCCACACAGTTTAAGGCCTTGCCAAAGACTTTTATCTTCAATCATACCATGGTACATTAAACCACATCTTTATCAAAAATAAAAGTTTGATTCATTCAAATTTTGAAAAGAACACAAGGATTAGATTGTTAAATAGTGGTAATAAATGTGTATAGTACAAAAATGATCATATTCTTTTGTGCATAACTATATAAAAACATGAACAAAGATAAAAAAATTTCAAATATAGACTTAAGGTAATAAGGTAAAAAACTTCTGATAAAATGTGAAACTTAAAGATAAAATGTGCAAATGAAAAACCTCATAGCAGAAGATAAAATACTAATGGTAAAGTAAGAAAAATGTCAGATTAAGGGCAAAAACGTAAATAACAAAAAAACAACATTATTATTACAATTTTTGAAATAAAAAATGTAATAATAATCTTTAAAGTATACTTACAAGTTTCTCCAGAGCAAATGCAAACAACTTTTTAACCTCTTTCATATCAAATAATTCTTTTTTGTACTTTTTCATATGGAAAAAAACTAAAAAAAATAAAAAAAAGCTGAAAAAGTTAAGAAATTTCAAAAAAATTTAATTATAAAAGCAAATTAACAGTCCTTTATATAATGCTCCTTACAATTATGAAAGCATATTAACCTTCCTAATTATTTACAAAAGTATTTATACAATTTATAAAAATTATTTATAAAATAATTTATATATATATATATATATTTATGTAATTACAAGTTTTAGTTCAAGAGTTAATATGATAAACATTAAAATGTGTTTTTAAATAATAATTATTATATAAATAAATAATTTTTAAATAACATTAATGATATTATAATATACGCTTTTTTAATCTTAAACTATTCGTAATTAAGTTAAAAAGATTTTATTACAGATATTATTGCTAATTATTGAACAAAGTCTTTTTTTTACTTTATTCACTTCCTCAAAGTCAAGGGGAGGATTAGAGCTAATTCAATAGTAGATTAGTGGTAGAACTTTTGACTCACAGTCACGAGATTCAAGGTTCTAGAAGCATCTTGCTCAACCTGTTTCTCCACACAGTGGCCTTGTTAAACAAAGTTCCAGGTTCAAATCTGGAGAGAAAATTACAAATAAAATAATTGAAAAAAAAAATCTACACAAAGATTAACAAACAAGACGGTTCCGCAGAGAAACAAGTTGACTATAATACTTAGTAGTTAAAATACAATTATATACTAGTATATATTAGTAAAACTATATATTAGTATAACATATAATTTCTTTCCTAATTTCAAATATAAATAACTATACTAGTTTATTAACTAACTGCTAAAAATGAATTAACTAAATTTTTTACCCCTACAAAGATTATCTAACTTTTGCATGTTGTATACACAATACACAATTTACTTAAAATAATAAGAAATTTACGCAAGGGGTTTCCATGTTTGTCTTTATTTCGTGGGTATAAAAATCCAAGTTCAAAAAGACGCCTGTCAATGTTTCTTTCCATTATATCTAAAAAAATATAATCAAATGTAAACATTAACAACAGTTTTTTTACAACTTACAAGTTTCTAAATTTATTTTTTCAAATTTGTTAAAATTTTTACTTCACAGGCGAGCTCTGTGATTTCACTGATAATCTTTTTGAAATATTAACTGTCCGAATTTTTCACTTCTTCTAGTTTTAAATCACACTCAGTTAAAAGTTTATACAATTTTTCAAATTTATATGCAAAAACTTTGCAAATAAATTTGAAACACTTGGTCAGGATTCTACCACAAATTTGCAAACACTTGGTCAGGATTCTACCAGAAGTTTGATCAAAGAAACCCAGAGTTTAAGACAATCCTAATAATCCATTTTTGCTATCAAGGTATTCACAACATTATTTATTCACCATTTCTAATTATTCAAATTCAATTATTTTAAAGTAGTAAAAATTTTTATTGTTATTTACTTTATTTTGTTGAGATAAGTTGCTTGGACTATAAAATCAATTTTAGACAAATTAATTTATTGCATGACTGAGAATTCATTGCAAATTGATTCTAAAAGGGTTTTGTGGTGCGCCATACTTCTCATGTATGTAATGAATGCAAATGTATATGTAAATGTATAAAATGTATATAATGAATGCAAATAATAACAAATGGTTCCATAATTTAATCTAAAATAGTCTAAATGATTTTATGGTTTAACTGTTAGCAATTAAAAAAATTACAAACTATTTGCCTTTTTTTACCCTAAAAATGTATAAAATATAAAATTATATGTAACTTGCAAATTTAAACAGAATAATTCTTTTAGCCAAACTTTTTATTTTGAAACAACAGGGCTTAATTTTTTATAAGGTCCCGGACAAAATGTCCGACCAAAAGTTATTTTGGTCGAACATTGTCCAATCAAATTTTTAAAATAAAATTTGAACAAATAGTTTTTACAAATATTTACATATATTCATAGTTTAGTTTAAAGGAACACAGGAAAAAGATAGTTCTTTAAATGCCGAGAGTAAAAAAGTAATGCAGATGGGTTTTCTTAGACTAGCTACTGGCGTATCTGAGTTTTACGGAATCCAATTATCCAATCGAAATATGTTATGTTTTCCCAGTTTATTTTATTTTAGGCTAGTGAAGTTGTAGTTTTTTTTCCTAATATTCAGAATTTTTTATCAGAATTACAATCTTTATAGAAATAAAAAGAAAAAAATAAAGATATAGTTTAAAAAACGAATAATGAATAAAGAATCGGAAAACTTGAGAAGGACCTGGATGCCACCGAGAAACCGCTCTAACTAAAATAGAATGATTTGGATGATCATAACGCTAACGTTTAAATGTATATCTTCTTAATGTTTGTTTTTTTAATATTCCATCGATGAGATCTAAGCCTCTAAAAAAACACATTTGTAAAATCTTTTATTATCAAATTTTTAAAACTGCCAGCTTTTCTTTGCTTTTCTTGGTGTCCACGGTGTTTGCAGTAATCATATAGAGTTTATTCATTCTATAAAAAAAAATAATAATTAGCTACACTAACTTTCTTCATTTTGATATAATTAAACTTTTTTTTAAGCTTCTTTTCATTATTGTAATCTCATCTTTTGACTTCTTGAAAAAACTTTTACATATTTGAAATATTAGTAGAATTCAATAATGCAACATTTATTAGATTAGGCGCTTTTCCAAAGTTACTTTGCTCATTCGAATTTTATAATATCTATTTTGCAATCATTTTAAACAAGCAATAATTTTAAATTTAATAATATAAAAATAAAACTGTTAAAGAACAGTCATTAAAACTACAATTAATAACAGCGCTTTTTTTGGGAATGAATGCCTCCATTATCAACATATTTTATAAGTTTGTCTGATAGTTTACATTAAGTTTAATTTTGTCAATTTCAAATCAACGAATAAAATTTTATTTTAAAGTATTAAAAATCCCGTTGGACAAAATGTCCGATGACTTTGTAAACTGATCAGATAATCTAATAAATTAGTTAAATTGTTCCGACTGTTAAATTAGGCCCTGAAACAATATTATCAAACTTTTTACATTAAAAACAAAATAAAACTTAAGCTATTATATACATAAAATACATTTATGTATAAGCTATTATAGACATAAAACGGTCCATTATTCTATTGTTTCGATGTATTGGACCTAGACCGTTAGCAGAAAAACACCACCAGACCATTACATTGCCTCCACAATGCTTTACGGTCTTATGGAAGTTATGTAAATCGAGGCGTTTTCCGGACGGTCAACATAAACAGCAAATGCAATCGCTCCCAATGATGTTGAACTTCTATTCATCACTGAACAGGACAGTTCGCTATTTCTGCACATTCCAGTTGATATGAGATGTAGCAAACAGGAGTCTTTTCTTCTGGTTCTTTAGTGAAATCGACAGTTTCTTTGCAGGACATCGAGAAAACAATCCTGCTTCAACAGCACGTCATCTGATTGTTTGGTCCGATACAGGCAGTTCTAATTGCTTTTGTATCTTGACTGATGATATCCAGGGATCCTTCTTGACTTGAATTATCTGACCATCATAGAATCCTCTCTAGAAGTGGTGGAACACTGTCTTCCACCTTTGTTATCAGCTACCAACTTCCCCGTAGAACGATATTTGGAACATAGTCTTGATACAGTCCATTTTTTCACGCGGTATTTATCAAAAATACTTATTTGTCACATTCCACTGATGTAATCGCCAATAATTTTCATAAACATAAAAGTCATAAAAATAAATAATCACGCTTCTTAAGGCTTACCGTGTTACATTTATCTTGATACAACAGTGCTCTGTGGAACACAACGTCTCGGTTGGATGTAGACTGTATTGATGTAATAAAACACTTGTTGTATTTCACTTCTTGTATTGATGTTCTTTGATAAAAAACACTTTGATAAAACTCTCTTCGATAAACTGTCTTGATAATACTGACTGATTACATGTCGGTTTACATGTCTTTTATATAGTAAAATGAACCTGTGTGAACCTGCTCTGGAATATTCTAGATGCTTTTTTTCGATATTTCTGGATGCTTTTGAATGTTTCTGTATACTTCTGGATGCTTCTAGATGCTTCCAGATGCTTCTTCTGGAAACTTCTAGAAGCTTTTGCATGCTTCTGGAAACTTCTGGATACTTTCTTTAATTATTAAAAAACTTCCATGTTGACACGGACCAGACTTAAGAAAATGAAACAAACAAAAAAGTTGAACTTGTTTTATCCACTGCAAAATGGCACTTGTCAACGAAATTCTGCCTGTGTGCACATGTCATGGCATGCTATGACTCCAGACTCCTGAACTGTTTGCTGTGGTAGTATAGTTCGTTTTGTTTTTAAGATATGTAAAATTGGAAATCTTTTTTTAAAAATAATTGATGCAAGCTTTGGGGTCATCCATAAAGTACGTACGCCCAAAATTTCAAAAAATTGACCCCCCTCCCCCCAGTTGCCATGCATACTTTTTAGTCCTCTCCCCCCTTTGAAAAGTACGTTTGCTTTTGAAGTACCCCCCCCCCATCTTCTCTTTTCTCTTTATGAGTTAAAAAGTTAAAATTTATAAAAAAAAACATTATTTAAGAAATTTAAATATTAGAGATCGTCAATAAAGTACGCCGGGCATGAGTAAAAATAAGAAGTTATCAAAAAGTGGTGATATTCTTTATATTTCAAAACGTTTCATTTCATTAAATCAATTGCTCAATACTTTTCAAAAACAATATGAAGTATAAAAAGAATTTCGGAATTTCTTCATATTTCAATTTTTAATTAATTAGCGTGACAACAGTCTTACTAAGGGTAACAAGTTTAAAAGCTAAAGTTTTCAAGTATTGTTAAACTTTAAATATTAATTTTTGAAATTGTTATGTAAATAGTATTTTTTATAATTTTTTAAACTTTATTTTGTAAAAAATATTTTATAATAAAAATGAGATACTATAAATTATTTAAAAATTAAACAAACAACCCCCGTTTGCATTTATTGTAGCTTGTAAATTTAAGTTGTGCTTTAAATAGTCAGTTAAAAATTAGTTTGAAGGCGGAATTATTAAAATGAATAATAGTGAAAAGTACAAAATTATTTACCAACAAGTAGCAAAAGCTTTGCCACAAAAAAGTAAACAGGAGCAACAGAAAGAAGCTAATGAATTGTGGTATAAAGTTAAGCATAAAGAATTGACGTATGATTCAGTTTTAAAAGAACTCACACGAAAAACAATGGAAAGTAAAAGTCAGTTGATGTCTTTTTGGTCTAATGTTAAAACATCAAATAATCAATCTATTGCAGTGAAGCTTCCTCTCACAAACGAAATATCAGATGAGGGACCAGAAGCTTTGTTAACATCCGATGAAGCAGACAAAATAGATTTTGAAATAAATAAAACACTTGCTACTTCTTCTAAATTTGATATTCAAAAAAGTCAAAAATTACAAACGAAAGTACCAATTGATCAGCCGACAAAATCTCATACTCCACAACAAGAGAAAATTCAAACTGAAATTTTGCAGTTAAAAGAGCAGCTGTTAACATTGGTAAATGTGCGCCGTGCAGGATTGATAACTGACGAACTTAAAATAAAATCGATTTTTTTAGAAAAGCAAATAAAAATAAAACAAAAGCGTCTTTAAAAAATGAAACGCGAGGCAATCCTCCAAAGACAACGCAGAGCAAGTTTGAAACGAACACTTAATGATATTGTCGATGACACGCCCTACTTAAAATCAAAACTTTCTAAATTCAATGGTAAAAATGGTAGACCAGCTGTAATTGAAGATCAGCCAGATCTTCTTAATGCCATCGTTAACATCGCATCAATAGGAGCGGCTGCTAGCGATCGACGAAGATCGCAGGAGTTACGTTCATGTAAGACACTTGATGACTTAAATAAAAGCCTACTAAAACTGGGTTATTGTTTATCGCGATCTGCAACTTATTTAAGACTGATGCCTAAGCAATCAAACACACTTGAGGGAATACATCACATTAAGACAGTTCCTGTGAAATTGATCAGGACTGCTAATACAGCTTGTGATAGGCATATCGATGCTGGATTTACATTTGCATGCATGCAATACATGGATGAAGTTTGTTCAATATTTGGTCCAGATTCATGCTTTTATTAAAGTCTAGACGACAAAGCTAAAGTACCATTAGGATTAGCAGCTGCAACAAAAGAATCACCAATTTTGATGCATCTTGATTATCAAGTACGTTTGCCAGATCATGATTTTTTAGTTGCTTCCAGACATAAGCTTATACCGTCTGTTTCTGCAGCTTGTATTATTGATCCAAACAAATTTGCTGACGCAGTGTCATATTCTGGCCCAACGTATATTGCTATTAGATCTATGAAGCATGATAGCAGCACTGCTTTTACTCATGGCCGTGATTTGGAGCATCTTGTTTCAATTGAAAATTTTAAGCTTCGTATTTATATTCCAGAAGGTCAGGTAAAACCTATATTTGTTGTTGCATGTGATGGAGGCCCTGATGAAAATCCAAGGTTTCCCAAACCATTGCAAGTTGCAATTGCAAGATTTATAAAATGGGATTTGGATGTCTAACAGGAACTCATGCACCTCATTATTCAGCATATAACAGGGTTGAACGGCGTATGGCTCCGCTGAGTCGAGAATTAGCAGGATTGGTTTTGCCACATGACCATTTTGGGACACATCTAAATGCATCTGGAAAAACAATTGACGTTGATTAAGAAAAAAAAAAAATTTGCTAAAGCTGCAGAAACTCTAGCTGAGGTATGGTCAGATATAGTAATTGATAACTATTCTGTTTGTGCTGAATATGTTGAACCTTCCCAACTGTCACCAATACCAGAGCAAGATTCAAAATGGATTGAAAATCACGTAAGACAAAGTCAATATTTTTTAATGATCGTTAAGTGTGATGTTCCGAATTGCTGTAAACCTTGGTGAAGTTGCTGGAAAAAATATTTTCCTTAACGTTTTTTACCAGGTCCAGTTGTAATGTCTCATGCTGCAGAATGAATTTTTATTCCTGAGCCAAAGGTAGCACGAAATATTCCTAAACCTTACTTTTCTTCTCTAGCGCAGCGCTTGGGATATATAGGTTCAAAAATTTCGATGGAAGATTCCTTTGATTTGTACTGCCCATCAATAATCTACCTTTAACCACAACCTAATCTAGGTTGTGGTTAAAGGTACCAAACAAACATTCTCGCCAGTTTGTCGATTTTAAAGGTTTCCTGTTTGCCAGCAAAAGCGCTTAAAGATCAACTACACAAATCTTTCAACAAGACTTTTTTGTTTTACTTTTTGTTAATGATCTTTTAAACGATTGAAAAGTAATACACTTCACTGTCACCTTGATGTTTAGAGTTAAAAATTTTCAAACACTAAATTGATTGCTTGCATTTTTTTAGCTGAAATACTTTTCAAAAATTTATAATTTCCAGTTTTCTCAAGCTTCTTAGTTTATTATATTTATCAAAAAAATTACCCTATATAAGATGCAATTTTGTTACGTGACATTTTTTACCCTATATAAGATGCAATTTTGTTACGTGACCATCGCAAGCAAATCATTTAAACTTTCTCTATTCCTCAATAGCTAATAAACGTAACCAAGTATGTGAGTTGTTACATTTATAAAACACATCAAACGATAATTATGAGGTGCCAAATAAACGTGCCTGCCCATTTATTTGGGATAAATGTTGTGGATTATTATACTAAAAACCCACAACATTTTTACCAAGCCCATTAAAATTTATTAGGTTTTTATTGTTAAATTTAAACTTCTTTTACTAATTTTAAGGTTCCTTTAGTAAAAAGAACTTTAAAGTTTCCAAAAAAAAATTGTAATTAGATCTTTTTTAAGGGCAAGTATACTTCCCTCCCTCCTCAACTGACATTTCAAAGTCACGGCCGTGGTTTTATTATTTAAAAAAAATTATTTATTTATTATTATATTCAAAAATATCTAGTTATTTATTAAAAAACATCTAGTTATAGTTAAGTATTTGTTAGTGGTGATAAGTTAGAAATACAAGCATTAACTAAGAAAAATTATTTTTTTTAATTAGTGCGTACATACTTTTATATTCAACCCCTCCCCCCCATATGCTTTTGTACGCTTTTTGAAGACCCTCCCTTCCCCCTATGAGCGTACGTACTTTATGGACAACCCCTTTCCTGTTGGTCATTTATTACACAAGATTTTTAACAGAAACACCATTAAAATTAGCTACTTGTGTATGCCGAACGTTAAATCAGTCATTAATTCGCATAATCAAAATATTTTATACAATCATGAAAAAACAACAGCAAAAACTTGCAACTGCATCAATAAATCTACCTGCGTTATGAACAACCAATGTCTAAGTAAGAACATTGTGTATCAAGCTACTGTTTCATCCAATAAACCAGATTACACAGATAAAGTTTATATTGGTATTAGCGAGACCCTTTTCAAGTTAAGGTGTGCAAACCATTTAAAATCTTTTAATTTAATTAAGTACAGCAATGATATGGAGTTATCTAAAGAAATTTGGAAACTTAAAGAAGAAAACTTTTCGTTTGTTACTAAATGGAAAATTATCAAGCGCTGCCAAACATATATTCCTTCGTCCAAAATTTGCAATCTTTGTCTTAACGAAAAGTATTTTATTTTAATGCATACAGGGGGAAACCTGTTGAACAAAAGGAATGAGTTGGTTTCAAATTGTAGGCATAAAAATGAATTCCTTCTTTCGTTTTATGATACTGGCGATTAGCTGATTTATATAAGATTTTCTTTGACGTTTTCTTTTTTTGTCTCTATAGAGACGTCAGATGTCGCTCCACTGTATTTTGTAATTTTATTAACGGTTTGTTTGTTTTTGATATAGTACAAGACTGATGATTGCCGTATAGGCATGAAACTATTAGTCCTATAAAAAAGGACTAGAAGACTTTTTTCTAACTGTAAATAAAAATAAATATATATATATATACCGCTCTAGTTAGAAAGTTGTTTACTTTCTTTATTATTGAGCACTCTTAGCCGAAATAGAGTTTTGTATTACTATTGTAATACAAATTTAACATCAATCAATATATATATATATATATATATATATATATATATATATATATATATATATATATATATATATATATATATATATGTATATATGTATGTTTATATATATATATATATATATATATATATATATATATATATATATATATATATATATATATATATATATATATATATATATATATGTATGTATGTATGTTTTTATATATATACATATATATATATATATATATATATATATATATATATATATATATATATATGTATGTATGTATGTATGTATGTATGTTTATATATATATATATATATATATACACAGTGCTCAATTTAATGGTCAGACATCACCAACCCTTGGACCATTCATGAGACCTGCTAGAGGAGGACAACAAACCATTATTGGTTTTTTCATTAAAAATAAACGATGGTTGGTTGCTCAAAAACAATCCGGGGGGGGGGGGTATATTTATATACATATATATATATATGTATATTTATATACATATATATATATATGTATATAAATATACATATATATATATATATGTATATTTATATACATATATATATATATATATATATATGTATATAAATATACATATATATATATATATATATATATGTATATTTATATACATATATATATATATATATATGTATATAAATAAATGTATATATATATATATATATATATATATATGTATATATATATGTATATATATATATATATATATATATATATATATATATATATATATATATATATATATATATATATATATATATATCAATGATTGACTATTTATAGAGAAATTTTGAAAAATTCACTGGAAACCTTTTGTGTAAAAATTACATTTGATCGGCAAGCTTTGCCACTATTAAAATGTCGATCAAATGTAATTAAAAATTACATTTGATCGGCAAGCAACCACTATTAAATTTGGGAGTTACTAGAAAACCAAGAATAGAGTTAAAGAGCAAGGAAACTGTTAAAGAAGACTTAAAAAGTTGTAGCCTGTATGAATCCGAAAAACGTGTGTTAAAGTGTGGAAAAAAACTAGTTAAATAAAAGATTTTGGAACATGAAGTGACAGATACATTAAAAGGATGTGACAAGGGAGAATAAGTCTTGTTTGATGGAAATAAAGATGATAGCTTCTTTGAGCAATACTTAAAATTCCTCTAGGAATCAAAAGATTCCTAGAGGAATTTAAAAAACTTGTTTATGTAAAAAAAAAAAAAATTTTTACTCAAAGACAAGGATTAAAAACACAGGCAAGTATAATTTCAACAAATTTTCAAATTACTCCACCCTAGATGACAATGCACAATAAAAGCACTATTAATACTGATATTTTACAGATGGTGATGAAATCAAAATAAAACTAGGAAAACAAACATTTTATTTAAACTCCATTAAAATAAAATGGTAATAATTTTAGCAAACAAAGTCGGCAACTTTTCGCCAACCTCAAACACTTAAAAGGTCAGCAGTTAGGTTGGCATTGCCGAATGCTGACCCTAATTCCGTGGGATATATATATATATATATATATATATATATATATATATATATATATATATATATATATATATATATATATATATATATATATATATATAAAATACCATAACAAATGTAAACTTCTAAAAAAAGGTTAAAAAAATACATATAATTAAGACTTTACCATTTATACCAAACTGTGAGCGCCACTTAAGACAGTCAACCTAATAAAGAAATTTTTGTATTTCATATTACTATTGGGACATTTTTTTTATTAACAACCAAATGGCATTATGCTTTATAATATATTTTACTTATTAAATAAAAACCTTTTGTTATTATGTAAAATATTTAAAAAGTAATATAGTATATATATATATATATATATATATATATATATATATATATGTAGTATATATATATTTTTTTTAATAGAAAAGCTGTGAAGAAAAATGAAATTTTAGTTTTATTAATTAAATTTAGAGGATTTTTAATTTTTTTTTTAATTTTTATGTGAAGAGCTAATGGTGACAAGTCGCAAATGAAAGCAAATAACATATAGTAGTAAATCAATACCGAGTGTACTCTCCCTTAGATTTAATTACAGCCTGAATTCTTTCAGGAACACTAGCAACCGATTTGCGGTATTCCTTGGGTGTAATTAAGTGTCAAACCTCTTGCACACGAGTCCAAAGTTCATCCTTATTCTTAGGTGGAGTAGGAAAGTTGTAGACCCGTTGTTTAACTATTGCCTATAAATTTTCGAGTGGGTTAAGATCTGGGCTTTGTGCTGGCCAGTCAACAACTTTCAATTTCTTCTCGTGAAGCAATTTAATGATCTTATCAGCCTTATGCTTGGGGTCGTTGTCTTGCATGAACATCGTGTTACATACAGTTCTGCCCCATTTTCGAAGGGACTTGAAATATCCAACCTTAAGGATGTTGAAATAGTCATCAGTGTTCATTATTCCATTAATTTTTACTATTCACCAACTACACGAGCACAGAAACATCCTCAAAACAAGAGTTTTCCTCCGCCATATTTGTGTGCATAAAGTTTAGCATAATTTAAACGAACTTGGCAGTGACGAGAAACTAACAAGGGCTCCTTGATCTTCCTTCTGGATCAAAAACCAATTCTTTTGAGCTCTTTATTGACTGTCCGCACTGAAGCATGAGTCCCATAGCTGTTATTCATTAAATTAGTAACATCCTTTGCAGTTTTAGACCCTCCAGAAGCAATTAAACGAGCGATTGTTCTTTGGTCTATTGGTGTAAAAAAAAAATTTTCAACTACTTTTAGGCTTATTTACTTCTAAATTATTGCACAATTTAATTTTATATATAAGATTATGAGACTTTCCGTACTCAGCAATGATTTCACAATAAGATTGTCCGGATTTAAGCCTTTCCACAATATTTTTTTCTAGTTCAAGATCTTTTTCCTTGTGATGATAATAACAATACTTTTTTTATGTTTTGTAAACAAAATCAAACTTTAAATGATATTTAATCGTTAAAAATCTGTGAAAAGTTGATAACTCAATCATTTTAGTCATAAAGGTATTAATTTATGTCGTATGCCTAATTAACTGTGGACAAATATTTTATTTGCTTTCATTCGCGACAAAATTGTCACCATTAGCTTTTCACATAAAAATTTTGAAAAAAACTCAATACCTTCTAAATTTAACAAAAAGCAATATTTTTAGTTAGCTAAGTCTTAAATTTAATTAATAAAACTAAAATTTCATTTTTCTTCACAGCTTTTCTATTTAAACATATATAAAATATTTTTTTGTACCAACATGGTGACAATTTTGGCACATACTGTGTGTGTATATATATATATATATATATATATATATATATATATATATATATATATATATATATATATATATATATATATATATATATATATATATATATATATATATATATATATATATGTATATATATATATATATATATATATATATATATATATATATATATATATATATATATATATATATATATATATATATATATATGTATATATATATATATATATGTATATATATATATATATATACATATATATATATATATATATATACACATATATATATATATATATATATATATATATATATATATATATATATATATATATATATATATATATATATATATATATATATATATATATATATATATATATATATATATATATATATATATATATATATATATATATATATATATATATATCAGGGGTCGAAATAAGTGCCAGACATCGCTGCCCCTCAGACCATTTTTGAGACCTGCTATATAAGGGCAACCAACCATTGTTCATTTTTTCTGCAAAAATGAACAATGGTTTGTTGCCCTCATCTAGCAGGTCTCAAAAATGGTCTGAGGGGCGGCAATGTCCAGCACTTATTTCGACCCCTGATATATATATATATATATATATATATATATATATATATATATATATATATATATATATATATATATATATATATATATATATATATATATATATATATATATGTGTATATATATATATATATATATATATATGTATGTATATATATATATATATATATATATATATATATATATATATATATATATATATATACACATATATTATTATTAAGAATCTCTCTGCCTAATAATTCTCGCCTAATAACTTTACAATAATAAATTTCAGCAAACAAAAATAAAGTTTAAATTAAATAATTATTGAGAATTATAGAGAGTAACATAGTAATGTATAAATTTTTACAAAATCCTAAAAACAAAATTTTTACAAAAATCTAGAAAAATAAATTTAACAATAGTCTGTTTGAGTAAAAGCTCATACACTACAAGGTTTTTTTTCTAAATTGCTTCATCACTTTTTAAAACTTTCCTCTAAAGAAGTTTCTAGAATGAAATGTTTATACACGCTCTCACCTATAGTTTATTCAGTTATCTCACTTATAGTTTATTCAGTTATCTCACTTATAGTTTATTCAGTTATCTCACTTATAGTTTATTCAGTTTGTACTTAGTATATACTAATTCAGTCACAAATTTATTTTTGATTGTGTTATTTTTCTAAATTAGTTACTTTAAATATTTATTTGCACACAAATTAAAATGAAAATATAACTCTTTTAATTGCAAAGTGTTAAAACAGTAGATAGATCTTTTGAACAGTAGATAGAGCTCTTGGCATTAATAAACAGTTTTTTAAAAAGACAATTTTTTTATATGAGTTGTCGTATGTGTGATGAAAAACACTTGTCTTGTGCGAATTCTTACTCTATTTCTGCTTTTGACATAGTTGAGGTAATGAAATGACATTTAAATGGTTTTGGCACTGATATGGCCAAAGAAATTGTTAAATTGATGCAAGATGGAAGTGCTGGAAAAAAATACATTTATCACATTAATATCATCTGACAATTTACACCTTGCACTTAAGAGTTTGTGATACATTATATGGAAAAAGAGTTGAAGATTTTGATGAGCATTACTTGGATAGCTCTGAGATTACCAAAATTGATAACTTTGATGATGAAATAAAATGATATGGAAATCATAATCAATGATGTAATGGAACAGATGATGTAATCAATAATGTAATGGAACAGGAAGACATGGATTATTATGACATGGATTATTATTATCTGCTAGAGAAACTTGTGAAAATCTTTGTGAAACTCAACAAAACTTGTGAAATTCCTCAAGAAATTTAAAGTCTGCACAGCATTGTTCTAAGCTAAGTAAAAGGTTTTTAATTCTAATTCACTCCTAACAAGGCTGCAAGCAACCATTATTAAGTTAGGAGTTACTAGAAATTAAAGAATAGAGTTAAAGAGCAAGGAAATGGTAAACAGAAGATTTGAAAAATTGTAGGTTGTATAAGTCAGGATAACATAAAGATAGGAGAGAATTGGGTTGAAGTGCGAGAAAAAAAAACTAGAAGTATAGAAGTTTTTAGAGCATGCTGGGACAGATACAGTAAAAGGATGTCACTTTGCCAAATGACAAGTCAAGCAAAAAAAAGTTTTGAAAGCGTTTTTGGACCTTAACTTAAAGAAAAAGAGCATCATTTGAGGAACAAGCACAAATATGACACAAGTATTCTATACAGGGAAAAATAGAAGATTTGTAGAGGTATAGAATAATGGAATCAGGAATAAGATAATGATGAGCACCATAAAGAGAAGTAACCTTATGCTAACTTTGCAATAGATTGTATATATAGTTTCTATGAGAGTTCAGAAGTGAACGATAATCCAACAAGACATCAAGAAATAAGAACTTAAGTGAGATGTTGCTAGAGTTAAGTGAGAGGGTTGCCATTCATTAGTATAGGAATCTCAACAATTTTGATATTTTTTCAGAGTTGTTTGCTATAAGTAACTAAGTTTTATTGGAGTTAAAATTCATAAGCTACTGCAATCCTTAACTTGTTATATAAATTAGATTCAAGATCAACTGTTCATTCTAAACAATTAAAAAGAGATGACTTTTTGTCACGACAGTAGTATAAAGTCATCAGTAAATAGAGCCACTTTAGATGTAATGTTGTCAGGAAGATCGTTTATGTATATAACAAACAAAACAGAACCAAGGATATGACCTTGAGGCACCCCAGAAGTTACTGGATATAAAGAAGAGTGCTGGCTTTTGAGGATGATTTTAATAATGCAGTTAGAAAGAAATGATCTCAAAAACTCTCCTAAATACACCAAATGAAATAAGCTTATGGAAGACCAGCACCTCAAATTTTATTGAAAACTTTAGATATGTCAAGAGCAAAAGTCCTTGCCTTGCCGCATCCATCTAAAACAAGAAGATCATATTGATTGTCTGACAGTGAGTTATTTGACTCAAGATGAGATGTTAAATATTTGTTGGTCAAAGATACTCAAAGCCATGGAGCCCATTAAATTCATAGTTGATAGTTTAAGTGGTGAAGAAACAACGCAAATGAGTACTGAAATATATAACAACTCATATTCAATAAACTTTCTGATTTGAACAGCAAAATAAGTAATAAGTTAATAGGAAAGTTTAAAAAAATTGTGCAGATGAGCAAGAATCCTGAGAATTGAAGCCTTAAGAATCCTGCAGTTAATCTATCAAAAGCCATGCTAATTTTTGCAGAAACTCTACTTTGCTGTGTTTTGGACTCAGTGGTTAAGTGAAGCAGCTCTTGAGACAGCAAATATTAATGAAATCTTTTGCTATGAGATAACTTGAATAAGCTACTATAAAAAAAAAAAAATCAGATATTATACTTTTCAAGAATACTGGAAATTGAAAAGAAAATCTGCAAAAGTAATGCAAAAGTGTGTACTTTTGGTATGCAATAATTTTGCATCAAATTAAAATCTGTTTACTCATATTAGTGATAAAATGAGGTAAAAACAGTAAAAAGTTTTTAAAATTTTATTTACTTTATTGATTAGAAAAGTATCAATATCATGTCTTTTGTCATATATCATATATCATATATCAATGTCATATATCATATGTCATATATCATATGTCAATATCATGTCTTAAAAAACTTATCCTGAAACTTAAAGAATCATAAATCAATTTGTTTTTTATACTTGAATTACTTTTAAATATAAAAAAAAAAATTAGCTTTTTTTTTATTGTAAAGAAAATTGTTTACAATGATACAAAAAGCTTTTTTTCTTTATTTAGGAAAATTTTTTTTTAATCGAAAATAAAAAACCTTTTACCATCATTTCAAGAGCTTTTTCCATATCTCCATGCTTGTGATTAAAAAAAAACTCAACATAGATATCATCTTGATGGACACGCTCAATATCTCGTTTGTCAAATTCTTCTAGCTCTGGACCTAAACTCAAAAACTTTTAAATATTAAAATTTATTAGAATGTTAGCAACTTACTTGGGGAGGGGTGGTAGTATTAAAACTAGTATTATTAATGTTATGCTCGGGCAACTTATATTAGAGTGAATAGGTCACAAAAACACAAAAATTGTTTTCAAAAATAGATCTTTTGGTGCCTTTTAATACTCATTTTTCTAAAACAAAACAAAAAAAAATCCTATAAATATTCCTGCAGTTACAGAACACTTGACCTCAAACTCTATGAGGTCGGCAGTTAGGTTACAAAAGAGATTGCAAAATGCAATATCTAGAAAAATATCTGGCCTTTTAGTTTATGCAAAACCCTGTACTAAAAACTATAAAAACTACAAAAGTAATAATACAAACTAGTCACTAACTACATTATAAAAGTTTTTTTTTTTTTTAAAGATTAATGTAATTTTTTTAAATCAATTTGTATTCTTAATTTTATAAACAAAGACAACAACGAATGCGTTTCAATAAACTATTTTAAAAAATACGTTTTGATAATTTAAATAAAATTTAGTTTTTTATTAAATGATAATTAAATATAAGTTTTTTTTTTTATTTAAAAGAGTTAGCCCAATATTATAAAAACATTAGAAAAGATCAAAGTTTTATAGTTCGTCGCATTGGTTTGAAAAAGTTATAACTGAAATTTTTTGTATTAGGAGAATTTTAAAAAAATCTTTTTATTTCTTTTAATATTTAATTAAAATTATTAATATAATTATTTTTTATTTGTTTATGTAATCTTTTTTAGATTGATACATAAAAATAAATTATTAAATAAAAAATGATCATATAAATTTTTTTATTTAAACAAAAAAATTATAGGATCATTTTTTATTTAAAAGAAAAGAAAAAAAGGATTTATTTGCTATTCTCCTAATATTAAAAAAATCAGTTAGAAACTCGTCAAACCAATGTGACCAGTTATTCAACCTTAATGTAATTATAAAGCATAATTTAAAATAATTTTTATTTGATTTTTAGTTTTTCCGATATATATTAGTTGATTTTTTTTTAGAGCTATAGGTTTTAATTTTTTTTTAATTTCTCTTTTGTTAAGATTTCTGTCTTTTTTATTTAGTTTACCTGTTTATAATTTTTATCCTGTCTGTTTTATTCAGTGCATTTTTAATTATAAAAAAAATTACACATGTGGTCAAGATTGGAGTGTGATCGCACGCCTCTCCTCTCCGAAACTGATAATAGTGTTATTACTTTTATAATGCACTTATAATATTTATACATATTTTTTCTTTTTTTTCAGGTACCTAAAGAAGACCTAACGGCCTTGTCACAGAGCACCGCGGAAGTGCATTTAACCAGAAAGTTCACGCCTCCTCCTGAAAAACATTCTATGAACATTCATAGAACATACTCCAACGTTCACAACGTTCATTGAACATTCTGGAACATTTTGTGTTAGCTGGGAAGCTCATTTCAAGCCTGATTTCCTGCATATAAAGCAAGTGCTCTAACCACTACGTCAAGGCCGCACATAATTCATTTTTTGTTTTCTTGTAAGACCATTGTAATTTTTTACAATTCATTATAATTCTTTTTTTGTTTTCTGGTAAGACCATTGTAATTTTTTTTTTTTCAAGAGGAAAGCGAAAATATAAATTGGTATCTGTTTGTAAAATATATTTGCATAATTTTAATGTAACAAGTATATATTGTACTTATATGAAAACATTTATGTAATGCATGCATATACTTTTATGTATAACTTTTCTTAATATATAACTATATATATATTTGTTGGTAAATATATGCACGTTTAGTAGGGGTGTGGTGGCTGTAAAAGGCCCACGCGAGATTTTATTAAAAAAGCCTATATATGCCAGATTTTACCATATATGTTTAATGTAAAGGCCCATACATGTCCAGCACTTGTCTAGTAATAAACAACACCTATCTGTCATTTTGTCCAACCCATATTTTGTGCGCTTTTATTTTATAATTATTTTAATTGATTCAAAATTAATAATAAACTTCAGTAGTGTATTAAACTTCATTTTTTGAACTTTTTATTTTTTATACAAAATAGAAAATGAAGCTATGTTAATAAAATACATTATTTTTTTGAATTTATAATTTATTTACTTTAATTATTAGCGTAATAGTTTTTTTAATTCTTATAGAAACTAGTACTTTTAATTACATTATTAAATTTGAGTTATGTTACATAATGTTTGTTTTTGTGCTAAAGTTTTTCGCTATTAAAAGTGTTTATAAGAGTAATCATAGAAAAAGTTTAAAAAAATTCATCAAAAAATACATTATATACTTTTTAGAATATTATACGTAATTACTTTTATATAAATGTCATATTTAAATGTATATATAATATTGAAATAATAATATATAATTTTTTTAGATAAAATTTTTTAGCGACTTTTTTCAATCAATATATTAAGGAAATATTTTATCATTTGCGTTAGAAACATGGACGTTTTAAATTTGTTTTTTAAATGTTTTTCTAAACTTTACTGTTTTTATCAATTCACAGGAAAGCGAGAAAACTATTGCTATTTATTTGTATTATAATGCATAACTGTATTATGTATTATAATGCATAATTATTTAAATTCTTTTATAATTGTTTTAATTTTTTTGGTGTATCTTTCAGCGATTAGTAATGGGAAAGTAATGATTACATGTCAAAAATAATGGAGAAATAATCATTACTGCACCAGTAAAAAGTAATGGAGAAAGTAATCATTACTTTTCCAGAGAAAAGTAATGGCTAAAGTAATTATTACAAAATCCGAAGTAATGTATATAACACTGTATATATAAATATATATATATATATGAGTGGGTCAGAAGCTAAGGGGTACAAGTGACAATTTTACCAAAATTAAGTTAAGTATAGAATTTGATAGAAGCAAATAAAATTGTTGGTGGCCAAGGGATACAAGTGAATCTCTGCCCTGTGCTGCTTTCTACTGGAAAAACATAACAACAGCTGAGTATATTTAACAAAAATACTTTAACTTTAAACAGCTGTATCTCAAAACTATGAAAATGTCACTTGTACCCCTTGGCTTCTGACCCACTCATATATATATATATATATATATATATATATATATATATATATATATATATATATATATATATATATATATATATATATATATATATATATATATATATATATATATATATATATATATATATATATATATATATATATATATATATATATACATATATATATTTATATATATATATATATATATATATATATATATATATATATATATATATATATATATATATATATATATATATATATATATATATATATATATATATATATTATATATATATATATATATATATATTTATTTATATATACAGCGGTGGCCAAAAATTAAAGACCGATCATTTATTAGTTGGTTTCTTAATCTTTAAATCAAAATTACAAAGATTTTAATTGACATATTAAATTTTTTTTTTAATATCTTGTTAATTAAAAAATACGGATTAAAATGGTATAATTTTTTAAATTTAATTCTAATTAAATAGCGTTTAACTTATTAAAAAACTGATGAGTACTTATAAATCTTCTTTAAATAAATTGGACAAAATTTAACGACCACTTTCAAATCTTTAATTTGCACTTATTAAAAATAATAAACGATTATTATTTTTTAACTGTCTTAATTGCTTATTACGTTGGCTATAAAATAAAATGTTGAAACCTGAGTTTCGATATCAAATAAACATTTATTTTTTAAATTGTAATAAGGATATAAAAATATTGCAAAAATGCGTGCAAAGATCGAAGAAAAAGACAGGTACACGGCTCTTGTATTAAAAGAAGAAGGCTATAGCATCAGACAAATAGCAAAAAAGCTCGGAAGGTCTCACTCATGCATTATTAACATAATTCAACAATACAAAGAGACCGGGTCAATTAATGATCGTCATAGGACTGGACGCAATAAAATTTCAAATGACCATGATGTTCGCTCGTTAGTGAGATTAATGAAAGAAAACAGACAAGCATCATCTACAGACTTGTCTACGAAATGGACACTGTCAAATGGTCTGAAAGCAAGCCCTAGAACTGTGCGAAGGGTCCTCCACAATTTAAATTTATGGTGTGCTGCTGCAAAAAACCACGCTTAAATAAAAAACAAAAATTTGCCAGAAAAAAGTGGTGCAAACTACATAAAAATTGGTCAACAGATCAGTGGAGCCGTGTGGTCTTTAGTGATGAAATGATCGTTGAGGTAGACAACAGAAAAGGTCGCATTTCTAAATTATTTTTTTATTGCTTTTTGAAATATTTTTGAAACTGGTCTTTAAATTTTGTCCGACTTTTTTTTCCATTTATATTTTTTACTAGTCAGTTTTTTAATTTTTTAACATTATTTTGTAAAAAAATTATAAATTCTTTTATGATAAATATAAAATACAATAAAAATTCTTTGTAAAAATGTTTTTCTTTTTTTGATATATTTTTCCAAAATAAAATTATACTAAGGTTAAAAATAAATTTTGAAAAAAAAATGAGTGGTGTTAAATTTTTGTATATATATATTAAGCCTTGTTTTGAGATTTTGTTGCCTAACGGAAAAGCATACGTGAATAAGTGTAACTTTACTGAAAAAACATATTTTAAAAAATTAAAAATTTAATTATGTCAGTTTTGTATTTTAAAGTACTGCATCGTAATTAAATTTAATTTAAAAACACATTAAAAAATGTTGTAAGTCTTTATCTTTATAAAATATCTTTAAATTAAACAATATTGCTATAAAAATTTATGAATAAAATTCCAATATGTTGTTATAAAAAAAAAAAATCTTATTTTAAAAACATATAGAGTAAAACAAAGATAAATGAAATAGCAGTTAGAATAGTTATGACAATGTTTATTTTTTTGCTTTTAATTAATTATTGAATAATCTTTTTGCAAATATTTTTAAATGACGTAGAATTTACTGAATATTTTTATTTACTAGTAGTGGTTTCTTACAAGAATATTGGGTACAATATGGTAAAGTGCATCATATCATTTGTGTAACATGAGCATAAGTTTAATGAAACTACCACTACCACTATTTTTTAGAATATTTTTAAATCACGTTGTATGTTGTACTTTTCTGAGTAAGATTTTAAATCACGTTGTATTTATAACTTAACGTATTACTTACTAAACTTTTTTTTAACGTATTACTTACTAAACTTTTTTTTAACGTATTACTTACTAAACTTTTTTTTAACGTATTACTTACTAAACTTTTTTTTAACGTATTACTTACTAAACTTTTTTTTAACGTATTACTTACTAAACTTTTTTTTAACGTATTACTTACTAAACTTTTTTTTAACGTATTACTTACTAAACTTTTTTTTAACGTATTACTTACTAAACTTTTTTTTAACGTATTACTTACTAAACTTTTTTTTAACGTATTACTTACTAAACTTTTTTTTAACGTATTACTTACTAAACTTTTTTTTAATGTATTACTTACTAAACTTTTTTTTAACGTATTACTTACTAAACTTTTTTTTAACGTATTACTTACTAAACTTTTTTTTAACGTATTACTTACTAAACTTTTCTGAGTAAAAATTGCAAACTTTATTTTTGATGAAAAAAAAATTGTTATAAATTTTTAAGTTTTCATATGTGTAATTTTTGTTTTTATTATTTTGAAAAATAAACATAAAACTCTTAGAAGTTAAATTTAATATTATTAAACTTAAAAAGTTTTCTGGTATAACTTTTAACGCTGATCAAGAATCTTTTTTTCTAAATTAAATTTGCTATTTAGGAAAAAAAGTTATGAGTGAAAAAATTCAATATCAAATGGATTATTGTTAAATCTATTTTAATATAAAATAGATTTAACAATGCATGTAAAGAAAAAATCCATTATACAGTTAGAAATAGCATTAATCCTGCTGGTAATCGTCTTGCCCCATTATTTTTAAATCAAAAAAACGCTTGTACAGAGATAGGTGTTTAAGTGGTTTAGATGATGCCGTATATGCTATATCTCCATCCGGATGGATAGAAGATAAGCAATTTGTGCAGTGGCTCACTAATGTGTATGTTCACGCCATTAAGAAAATTCCAGGTAATTAGTTCAATCTAATTTTAGCTATCTAATTATATTTGTCTAATTTTACATTCACAAAAGATTACATTAATCTAATTATAGTTATCTAATTTTAAGTATTCATATTTTAGCCATAGATGTCACTTATCGGGTCGTACTTATTTGCATATAAAACAATATCTTGTTAATTTGCTAACCAGCTCACTCATCACATATTCTGCAGCCACTAGATGTTGGTGTTTATTGCCATGTCAAAAGATTTTGGCACAAAATACTTCAACAGTATTATGCAGAGAAAAAGTTCAGCAGCTTACCAAAAGAATGTTTTAGTCACCTGCAAAAAAACTTCTCAACTCTGGTGAAGTTTTTATATGTACCATAATCAAAAACTTCTCAGCTCTGGTGAAGTTTTTATATGTTCCATAAGCCAATATTGTTGTTGTCTGTGACTTTAGTTAATCTTGAGTTTTTTTAAGTTTAATAAATTATTTTATTAATTTATTTTTATTATTCAAAAACTCTTTATTTATGTTTTTGCTGTTTATCTTAAGTTAGTAAAGTTACAAAGAAATTTGCATAATAATAAATAATATACTTTAAAATTAATTAATAACGTTTTTCTAATAAAAGATTTATTAATATTCTCAGTAAAATAAATTAGCAGGTAAAGTAAATTGAAAATAAGAACAAAAATAATCATAAATAAAACTTGCAATGAAATGTATTATCTATGTTATATTTACGTAAAACGTAAATGAAGATATTAAATAATATTATAATATTATTAATTATTAACCAATATTTATAAATACAAAATTATTTTTTCAATTTACAAATACAAACTTTATGTAGAAATTTAATGAATCAGGCCTTCTCGTAAAAGGCGTGCGATCGCACGCCTTTTATGACCAAGCAAATAGTTCTTTATTTTAACAACTTGACCACGGCTCATTGCAAGTTTTGATAATTAGCGCATTTAAAAATTGCGCTAAAAAAAAACAAAGCAAATTAAAATAAAAAATCCATAAACTGAATAGAGAATAAAATCCTCAAAATAATATATACAACAAAAATTAACCTAAAAAAATAAAATATTTAAAGAATGATAAAATAAATAAAGGAAAAACCAGAAAAAAATCAAAAGATGTATTAACTAATTTAAACTTAATTGGAAGCAAAAGTTAAAAAATCACAGCTTTAATAATCTTTACCATTCCTTCCCATTAATAAATAGGCTAATACAAGTGCGGATCCATAGTGAGGGAAAGAGTCATGAAATTTAATAAAATTTTCTGGTACAAATTTAAAAATTTATTAAAAAGTTAATAGGATACAGGGTGCAACAAATCGACAAATGTGCGCGCATTTCATTAAGACAGACAGAAAAACAAACATCACGTTTCTTTAATTTTGCTTATGCAAACGTTGCCGTTTGATTAAGATTTTTCAAAACAAACGGGTTACTTCAGCAATTATTTCCAAATAATTTTGCGATTAATAGTTTTTTATTTATTACAAAAAACACATATTTAAAATGAAAAACAATTAATTACAGAGACTTTTTTTAAAAAATGCCAAAACATAATTACTTTTTTCAATAGCGTCACTATTAAGTAAAATAAATAGAAAAAAGTAATTATGTTTTAGCATGGTTTTTGTATGCGCTCACAAAAGTATGATAGTTTTACTTAAAATAGATGCTTTTGCAAAACCCTCTAAAAAAACTGTCCTTTAACAATTTGATTGCTTTATTTTATTGAACAAAACGTTCATAATGTTTAAGCTTGGTTTCTCTTCTGTTTTTGCAATTACATTAAAAGTATAAAGCAAATGATTTCATTATAAATAAAAATTATAATGTTAATTTTTATATATAATAAACTATAAATATATTATATAACGTTAGAAATTGTGCATGCTTTTTTTTTTAATTTTCTAATTTTCCATAAACTGAAATAATGTTTGTTTGCATATTAAAAACACTTTTAAAATTTTTTTTTATTGTGCGTTTATCATTAATTTGCACTTTACACCACGCCCTGGGATAAAATATAGTTGGCAAATGCGACTATTTCTAGATTATTGTAATTCTTTTTTTTAGTAATTAATTTCTTTATTAGAAATGATAGTTTTATAATAAAATGACTTTATTATTTTTTGATTTACTTATTTTGCTTCTGTAGTCATTTTGCCGTAAACTCTAATCTGAATATTTTTTTCAACGATTGCTTTTATTAAGTTGCATTAAAGTACTCAGGAAATTTTGTGGCAGTTTAATTGTATTTATGGAATCAATTAAATTAAAAATCGCATTTGTTTTCTTTTAGCGCATTTTTTAAACGCGTTAATTATTGAAACTTGCAAAGAGCCGTGGTCAAGTTGTTAAAACAAAGAACTATTTGCGTGGTCATATAAAGCGTCTGATTGCACGCCTCTTACAAGAAGGCCTGATGAATGTAATGTAAATTGAAATAATAATTTTGTATTTGAACACATTTTTTTAATTTAAATGACTAATTTACTAGATATTTAAAATACGCCAATTAAATTTAGTTGCTGCCCTCGTGCGGTGAAAGAATCTCACTTTGCCCCCTATATGTCTTTGTTACTTATTTAAATTAAAGTACCATATTGCAACAAAAGTTCTTTTAACAAACATTATATTTGACAGAAATCGGCAAGCCAACCAAGTTTTTCAATTGAAAGTTATTAAGATTACGAAAACTTTCATTTAATTTTCATTTAAAAGCTATTGATTAATATAAGTTTTTAAACTGTTAAATTTATCTTATGATAAAAAGTATAATATGAAATATGATGAACAATAAGACATTTGTAAAAAGGTTTTTTAAGTATTTTAAATAGTTATATAGTCAAATATATTTCTTCAGGACTAATCGTTTAAACTATTTAAAACTGTATTAAAAAAGAGATGTACACAATTAATCTAGATCAAAGTTTCAATGAAATTAAATAATACATTTATTAAAACAGCAAGCAATTGTCTTTAGTTCTTGTTTTCTCTACTGCAGCCGTTTTTCAAAGCATCTTATGTAAAAAAAAATCAATTTGACTTTTTTTACCAAATAAGCTAGTTTAGATGTCTAAAAATGTTTTTGAATACATATTTTTAAAGAGTTCTAAAAAAATTCATAAAAATTATTAGATTCAAAAAGCGTTTTACAAAGAATTTTTTTAAATACTTTTTTTTAATTACGTTTTTCTCTAAATACGTAATAAACCTATTAAGGCGTTATGAAAAACGGCTACAGTATATCAAACAAAGAGGAGAAACGATTTAAAAATGAAAACTTTAGAAGATTGCACATAATGAAACAAGTTAATAATTAGAATTAAACATTTATAAAGTAGAAAAATAATGCTGCTATAACTATAACAATCAGCAAAAAGAACATTTATTTTGATTAAAATTTAATAAATTTAATTGAATCTAAAAAATGGAAGTATACTCAACTTTCTTTTCTTTTTTTTTTTTTTAGCCATACCTAAATTCCCAATTTCGCAAAAAGGCTGTATAAAATTTTTTCTTGGGTAACACCCTGCCCTATAATTGTACCTCTTACAACTACCTTAAAGCTGACTGGGACTTTTTCCGTGATTTTCTTTGTGATGGCCCTTGGGTAGAAATCTTTTGTCTTCCTGTTGATAAATAGGCTTCTTACATAATTTCGTGGATTCAGGCTGGCATGGAATTTGTTATTCCCTCTCGACGATTCCACATCAAACCTCACACTCCATGGTTTTCCTCAAATTGTGCTGCTGCAATTGCCAATCGAAACCGTTACTTCCATATTTATCAGGAAAACAATTCTCCAGAAAACAGACTACTGTTTATTACTCCTAGAAACCATTCTAAAAAGCTCTAACGCCAAACCCATTCTCAGGCCACGAAATCTCGTATTTCATCACAAAAATTAGGCTCTCGTGACTTCTGGAGAATCTTTAATAAGATCAATAATAAGAGCAAATATGTAATTCCACTTTTCTTGTATGGTTTAGACTTTGTCACCTCACCAAAAAAAAAATAAAACTACCTAATATAACCGTCAAACAGGTTGATCCATTGCTTGACATTTGTATCACTTCAGCTTAAGTATCACTCCTGCTTCAGTATCTAAAGTGATTTCCTGCTTAGACTCTTTTACAGCTTGTGGCCTGGACAACATACCTGTTATAGTCTTGCAGAAATTCTTCTTTGAAGCTGTCGTCTATACTTTCAAAACTTTTCAACAAGTGCTTATCAGAGTCTTGTTTTCTAGCCTGCTGGAAAGCAGCATATGTAATTCTTATTTTCAAAAATTCTGGAGAGCGATCTGATTCGTCTAACTGCCATTCCATTAGTCTTCTTCCTATCATAAGCAAGGTTTTTGAATCTTTAATTAACCAAAACTTAATCTCTCATCTTGAATTTAATAACTCACTTTCTGATCATTAATATGGATTTCGATCTTCTTGTTCTACAGCTGATTTGCTAACAGTAATAGCCGATAGGTTTTATAGTGCTTTAGATAAAGGTGGAGAGGCTTTATAGTGCTTTAGATTAAGGCCATTGCTCTTGACATTTCTAAAGCTTTTGATAAAGTTTGTCATGCTGGTATTCATCCAGATATTCTTTCTTATTTCTTCCAGATATTCTTCCAGATATTATCAATCTTCCAGATATTCTCACATCTAAAATGGCATTGTTCACTGATGATATTACCTTTTATTCTTGTCATGATAAGAAGCCAAC
Source organism: Hydra vulgaris (assembly GCF_022113875.1). Taxonomy (NCBI): domain Eukaryota; kingdom Metazoa; phylum Cnidaria; class Hydrozoa; order Anthoathecata; family Hydridae; genus Hydra; species Hydra vulgaris. The sequence continues at coordinate 67,907,695 of NC_061157.1, forward strand.
ACTCTCTGATTGTTGAAAAAGATCTCACTTCTGCTACAGCAGAACAGCTCACAGTGGCTGGTGAACTTTATTTTAGATAAAAAAAATTTCAGCTAATCGTTATTGCAAAAATTTAGATCTTCCTATATTTATGACCGTTCATGTACTAGATGAGTCATCTACCCTTCATCTTCTAGGATTAACTCTTACTTTCAATCTTTCTTGTAAAACATCAAACCCGTTGCAAAATTAGCATCTGCTAAGGTTGCATCGTTTTATCAAGCTCAGCATTTTTTTATACTCTGGATTCTTTTCTCTATCTATATAAATCTCAAATCCCGCCTATATATATCCGGCAAATATCTGGGACAGATCTTCTAATGATGCACTTTCTTTTTTAGATAAGGTGCAAAAAGGCATTGTAAACATAGTTTAACCTGCTCTTGCAGCCAACCTCCAACCACTATCACATCGCTGTTATGTTGCATGTCTTTCTCTTTTCCACAAATACTATAATTAGCACTGCTCTAAAGAGCTAGAGCCTCTTATGCCATCTATTAAAATTCATTCTCATGTTACTTGTCATTCAATTAAATCTTTTTCTGTGACTGTTGCTAAGTGCTTCTAAAACTCTTATTCATCTAGTTTTTTTCCTCAAACATCAGTTTTTTGAAATTCCCTTCCTTCATCAAAATCCTTCATCTTCCGAACATCAACAAAATTCTTATTCCTCTAGTTTTTTTCCTCAAACATCAGTTCTTTAGAATTCGCTTCCTTCATCTTGCTTTCCTGATTCATATAATTTGCAATCCTTTAAGTTGTCTGTCAACCATTATTTTGCTCTACAATCTTCTTCTTTTCTCTTCCAATAACTTCCAACTCTAATTAGTGGTTGCTGGCGGCCTTGTTGGAAACGAAGATGTTTAAACCTAAACAAAAAAACAAAAAAAAACCAAGCAACAAGTCCAATGAAAATATTAGCTGCAAACCAAAGTGTAAAAAGTGCCAAAAAGTTTTAGGACAAGTTTCAGCAAGTCAAAATATGGAATAGTACCAGTGTAAAAATTTAAATTGCAAGGTTTAGCTATGTCAAATGATATGTAAAAGGTGCTGAGTATTAATGCACCAAAATGTGAGGCACAACTAAAACCTCAACGTAACCTCTAGTACCTTTAAACAACTCAACATCATCATAAGAATAAAAAAGTTTATTTTATTTGATTGATTTTTTATTCCTATTATTATTGATTGTTTTTTTAACTGTTATTATTGATTGCTTTTTATTTTTTTAATAATAAAGTGTTGTTTCAATTCAAAAAATTAATGATTAAAAAAAAACTTTTGATAAAAAGCAATTTTAAAACTGAAACAATTTTCATAAATTTGTTATATAAAAATTACTAAAGAAATCCTAAATAAAATATTTTTAATAAAAAACTAAAAATACAAAATTTTTAATATATGATTTAACTTGCATTATAAAAAAAAAATGTTTAACTTACATTTTGTGCAAATTTTTGATGCAGACATTTATTCAAAATTTAATTTTAAATAACAAAAAAATGTTTAGGATAGAAAACCAAAAAAATGATTGTGATAAAAATGAGCTAATTTTTTTTTAAGAGTAAAAAATTGGAATAATAATATAAATAAAATTTAAATATTGAACAATTTTTTGTAATACTTTAAAATAAATTTGACATTTAAGTTAAACCCAAGCATTAATTTTAATTTTAATAAATTTAAATTTATTATTTGAATCAAAATCATACATTTTTTATCAGAAATAAATTATATTATTACAATCTTTGCTCCAAGCTTTAAGTATTAGCGTATTTCATGAGAAAAAATCAATCATTACAATAAAATAAAAAAAAAATAGAAATAAATTTTTAATTTTATTTGAGTTTTTTTCATTAGTAAATAGCGCTTATATTTATCATAATTGTTATTTAAACTTTTGCAACAAATATTTTTACATAATTCAAAAGTTTAATTACTTCTTTTATCTTACCGCTTATAGAACAATTTAAAAGTTAAAAAATAATAAAAAGTCACTTGTTTACCAAAAATAATAATAAGTTGCTTAACAAGCAAAATTGCTTAAAGCGAGCATAAATCACTCTATGCATAACACTTTAAATTAAGGTCTGATATAAATATATATATATATATATATATATATATATATATATATATATATATATATATATATATATATATATATATATATATATATATATATATATATAATTAAAATTCTTTTTTTCAAGGCCAAAGGACCAATACAGTCTAGGAGGCTACTTTATTGCTACAATCCTCTTAACTTTTCGAGTCGAATCCTTATAACCTTTTTTAACTTCGAACTTTTTTAACTTTTTTAACTTAAGTTTTTAACTTTTCTTAACTTCGAATCCTCTTAACTTTCGAGTCGAATCCTCTTAACTTTTCGAGTTCGACTCCCACCATGTCCCTGGAAGTACCGCGCTCAACTTAATTTCTCCGCGCAGTGGCCTTCCTTGTCAAGGTTCGTGTTTCGAACCTTGACAAGGAAGGTTCTTCCTTGACAAGGTTCATTTTTTATTTTTTGTTGTAAATTGTGGTAAAACCCTCTCTCAAAGTTAAAGAGTTGAGAGAGGGTTGTACCACAATTTACAACAAAAAATAAAAAATGAGTAGCCTCCTCGACTGTAGTGGCCCCCTTGGGCTTTGGGGAGGTGAATAATTAAAAAAAAACAAAAAACTCTTTAATTCTCAAACACCTTGACAAACAAGGCTGCTGCATGGAGAAACAAGTTGTAAATATAGTATAAATATTTTGTTTGTTGACTATTTGATATTCAAATTTTTTTTTTGAAATATTTAAATAATTTTTTAAAAGTAAAGACTAAATTTTACAATGAAAAGAAAAAAGAGAAGAGAGCTTCTTAGCAAAATATAATGTAAATACTAGAATTAAAAAAGGATATATTGTTATTAAAAGAATATATTAAAATATTTATAATATATTAGATTTATTATATTATATAGATTTATTATATTAAGTTACATATTTTTATTATATAGATTTATTATATATTAGATTTATTATATATAATATTAGATATATTATACATTACTATATATTAGAATATATTATAAGAATATATTACTATTAAAAAGAATTTAAAAAAAAATACAAAAAAAATTTTAACATTTTTACAAAGGCTAATGTGGAGAAACAAAAATACATTTTTGGTATGGTTTTTATTTTGTGTGGCATTATTTTAGTTGGTTTTTAAAATACAGTCAGTTATATAAGTTGCTTATAAATGTTCGTAAATTTAATAGTTTACTATATAAATGTTACATAATTAAAATTGTTCCATAAATTTAATTTATTTATTAAAAATAGTAAAAACATTTTCTGATAAAAAATACAATTTGTTGATGCATAATATAAGGTGAAAACTAAAATTTGTATATTTTTTTTACATAACTACATCTACAATATTTTTTGTTTTAGCCATGTCAAAAAAATCCCAGGTATGAAAGTTTTTGAGAAAAAACTAAAAAAAAATTGACGAAGCCACATGTGCTAAGTTCAACACAAACATAGGATGGAAAAGTTTACCCAATGCTATGATTAACCATTTGAAGCTACAACATAACATATTTTGATATCTAAATTAGGATCAAGTGAAAATTATGGAGTAAAGAATTTCCCTAAGAAAAAACAAAAACAAAAAAAACAATTACTGTTTGTCAATTAGTTAAAAAAGCATCTTTAAATGAAGAATCATCGAAAGTTGCTGCTGTTGATGGAATGGTGATCACAGCAATGAGTAAATTTCAAGCTGTTACTGGTTAAGTACAACAAAAAGGATATAAAATGCCAAAAAATCTGACAACTAATTCAAGAGTATCAAAAGCTTTTATAAGGAAAAATGTACATAACATATATGTAACAGCTCATGTGCTTGAAAATGCTCAAATACAATTGAATTCTATGTTCTAGGTTTGATGAAAACAATTAAGCAGTCAAATGCAAAAACAATTAAACATTTGGTAGAAGCTAAGTTGGCAGACTTATGAATTTTCTTAAAAATGTTATTGCATAAACTAATGATGCAGCAGACATAATGAAAAAAATAGGCAATCTGTTAAGTGTTTTAAATCAACGATGCCATAATCACACGCAAAAAAATTTTATTCTCAATGAAATGTTTGACAATAAAAAGATTTGGTTGATGATTAAATGGAGGGAGAAATAGAAGAAAATTCCACAGAGGAACAGTACTTTGATTATAATTTATTTTTTGGTCAAAAAAATGTACAGATGTAATATTATTGCAAAATGTAATATTATGACATTAAATACTAACTTTGGTCAAATTATCACCAATTTAAGAGATGTTATAAAAATGTTTAAAAAATCAGCTAAAAAGAATTCTATTTTGCAACAAAATATAATTAAAATAATGAAGAAAAAATAAAATTAGACATAAAATCTTGACAGAATTTCTTGAATGTAATGATTCAACAATTTTTAATTCTATCCGAATATATTACCAAATCCTTAATCAAATTGAGTTTGGATCCCATTTTAGAAAATGATACTTTTGCGCTACAAAACCTTGATGATATTCTTGCACCAGTTGAAACTGCTATTATTGAACTGAGTAAAAATGATGCAAACCTGAAGGCAGACATTGTTAAGAAGTGCAAACTCTATTATAGAGTACCTTAAACATAGAGGAAGTGAAACTCTATTATAGAGTACCTTAAACTTTTTTTACAGGATATTAATTACTCATTCTATACCAATTAAAACAAAAAAGTTAATTAATAAGCTTGATTTTATTTTATTCATAAATTTAGACGCACAATCAAAAAAGTCTTATCAGGTTCAGAAATCGCCAGGTTAATTGGAGTTTTTGAGAAATGTGTTCGGACAACGAAGCAAAACTTTCTTCGCACTGGTGGTGCCAGCGAGAAAACGAGGCCAGGTAGACCATTCTCAACCACCAGAAAGGACGATAGTGTTCTTTTTAGAGCTGTCAGAGCTAATCCAAGAATTAGTTTCAAAGAATTGACAACAGAATTCAATATAACGCCAAATACATATATTTCTAAAAGCACAGTTCGCTGAATACTAATCCAATACAAAATGGTATCATGAAAAAAGATATTGGACAATAGAACAATGTAAAAACATTATACGGAATGATAAGAGGAACTTTGAGCTTATTAATCACTAATCTAACATAAAAGTCAAAAGAATGGCTCACGAAAAGTATTATGCCAGATATATTAGATCGACTGTCCAAAATGAAGGAGGCTTAATAGGAATCTGGTCATGCTTCAATTACAAAGGTGTTGGTATGTGCCAAACATACACCAGAAGAATCAACTCCAGAATTTATGTAGAAGTACTGGAAAATAACCTAAATCCATCAATTGACCTGCTTATGCTCAATGATAGACCATGGAAACTTTAACAAGATGGCACTACTGCACATACTGCATATTATACAAAGGAGTGGTTCAACGATAATAATATAAAAACCATACCGTGGCCTTCATACTCACCTGATTTGAACCAGATTGAAAACATTTGGGTATGGATTGACAGTTAAATGGCAAAGGTTCAAATTTCCACACTTGTCCAGCTGAAAGACATCCTTAAGGAAAAGTGCCAAAATCCTGTTGAGTCTATGCCTAGAAGTGCCAAAATCCTGTTGAGTCTATGCCTAGAAGAGTTCTTAGTTATATAAAGCAAAAGGCGGATACACAAAATATTGATTGGTTCATAAATTACGCTTCCTAATGTATTGTGCGTCTAAATTTATGAATAATTATTTTTGTCTTATTTTTTAATACCATGTAGTTGTACCTAAATATTACTTAGTAATTGTATTTTTTTTGTAAATTTTTTTTAAACTTTGTATTCTATATGTATTTATCTAATAAATAAAAAAAAAACTAAATCAAAATCTTTTTTTGTTTTATCGTTAAAAACTAAAAATTTCTATTCTCAAATATAAGTGAATTATAATTATTATTAATTTTTGTTAATATGTCATTTTACTTTTGATAAACTATTCATATTTTGATAAAATATTGGTATTTAAATATTTGCATACTCTTTATTCTATAATCGAATAGTTGAATAGCGCAATGACACTGACTGCTGAAATTTCAAAGGGTTTAAATTTCGCAAAATTCAACATTTTTCTTTAAATAATAGGACAATTTCAATAAAAATTCCTAACATTTTGTAGAACAATAACAAAAAATATTCCCAATATGGCAAAAACAGGGTAAATAAATAATTCCTGGCTAAGAGCTATTTATCTAGCTCAAAAATAATTATTGAAAATCAAAACAATATAACTAAAAATAATTGTTTTATACCTCTTGAAAGAAACCTCTTCCGTAGTTCTTCAATCAGTGGTCTATCTTCATTCTAAAATAAAAACTTAATTTATAAGTGGTAACACTTCTACAGTAGAGATTCAATATAATGGAACACTTTTGTATTCAGTATAATAGAACACTTTGTATTCAGCATAACAGAACACTTTTGTATTCAGTATAATAGAACACTTTTGTATTAAAAATTTGTTGGAGTTTATCAAAAAATAACTTTTATATATATCTGCACTACAAATAACAGCTGATCAACTATTGTTTACTTTTTTAAAAAAATAATGTTTTGATCTCCCAATATCATTTCTGGAATTTATCTTGGCAATAATGTTTTACTGGTTTTAATGGAATCCATTACTATAATTTTATGCAACTATTCATATCCGCGATATTAGTGAATGATAGATTTAGAGAACTTGATGATGATGGTTTTTTATGTTTTATAGTTTTTGGTACTTTAGTCATTTTTAAATTTGTTAAAGAACTTGACTCAAAGTACTGATAGTAATCAGTGCAGAATTTAATAGTCAAACAATTCTCTCATTACTATTAATAAACTCTAAGCTGAATCAAAGGGCTCCAAATGTGGTGTCAACAATGCATACTAAAAGTACAAACAGAGACACCATCCATGCGCAAGATGGCACTGTTTGATTCAAACTTGATTCAAAGTACTGATAGTACTCAGTGCACTATTTAATAGTCGAAGAAATTGTCTTCGAAGTAATTTTTCTTCTGTTAAGTCTTGTTTCTTTCAAAGTTCACCAGACCTACTCTTTGTGAGACTAATTTGAGTTTAAGAGTTTATGTGTCTCATACTGTGATCTTAGTGTTGATGATTATCTTCCTTTAATTTGTAAAGATTCCAATAGTCACATCCTTGGTGTGGCAACTACATTCGTAAGAATTCACCCATTTTTCGAGACACTAGGTTTGAATCCACAGACTATTCTTTTATGTGCTTTTGCTTAGCACTACTTTACTTTATTGCCTTTCTCTTTGTTCTATATTGTTCTCCTTCATCTCAAGACTGCACTCTTTTTCATGTAACTTCTGATCAAATTGACCAAGCCTCTTCTCTTTATCCTACAGCGCTGCTGTTGGTGACTTTAATGCCATCACATTCAATGACTTAACTCTAGTGTCAGTGACTCTGCAGGGCTTAAAGCCTATAACTTTTGCCTTTCTCAATCTCTAACACAAATAGATAACTTTTCAAATTGCTTTTCAGACATTCTGAATCATTTACCTTTTCTACTACACTTATGTCTTGTTTCTGATTCTAGTCAGACCCCAGTTTCTTCACATTCACCATTAGTTACTTATGGTCATGGTTTAAACTCTTTAAAACTATAATCTCATTTTTCTTCATTATCAGAATCCCCTTACTATCGCACCTCTTATAACTAGCTTAAAGCTGACTGGGACTCCTGTAAATTTTTTTTTATGATAATCCTTGGGTACAAACTTTTCATCTTCCTGCTGACAAATGTGTTTCTTATATAACTTTTAGGATTCAGGCTGGCATGGAATCTTTTATTCCCTCTCAAGTCAAGCCTCACTCTTCTCCATGGTTTTCTTCTCATTAAACTGCTGCAATTATTAACCATAACCATTAATATTAAAATATTTATCAGCAAAACAATTACTAATGTTAGAAACAATTGTAAAAAAAGTTTTGTCTTATGCCAAAGCACACTTTTCTCTGGTCAAGAAATCTTAAATATCATCTCAAAAATTAGGCTTTCGTAACTTCTGGATAAACTTTAAGAGTATGTATAACAAGGGTAAATTTGTTATTCCCCCTCTTTTTTTTGGTTCAGATTTTGTCACCTCACCTAAATTCAAAACTAATTTTTTTTTTTTTTTTTTAACATTTTCGCTTCCAACAAGGTTGCAAGCAACCACTAATTAGTGTTGGAAGTTACTGGAAAAGAAAAGATGAAGATTGTAGAGCAAGAAAACGATAAACAGACAACTTAAAAGATTGCAAATTATATGAATCAGGAAAGCAAGATGAAGGAAGCGAATTCCTAAGAACTGACGTCCGAGGAAAAAAACTAGACGAATAAGAGTTTTCAGAGCACTAAGGAACAGTAACAGAAACATGATGAGACTTAATTGAATGAAGAGTAACACGAGAATGAATTTTAGTAGATGGCACAAGAGACGCTAGCTCTTTAGAGCAGTGCCCATTATAGTATTTGTAGAAAAGAGAAAGAGAAGCAACATTACGACGATGTGACAGAGGTTGAAGGTTGGCTGCAAGAGCAAGTCCAACTATGTTTACAATGCGTTTTTGCACCTTGTCTAAAAGAGAAAGAGCATCATTAGAAGATCCAGATATGGCAACAGTATTCCAAACAAGGCCGGATTTAAGATTTATAGAGATAGAGAATAGAATGCAGAGTAAGAAAGTGACAAGCTCGATAAAGAGAAGCAACTTTAGCAGATGCTAATTTTGCAACGGATTTGATATAAGGCTTCCAAGAAAGATCAGAAGTAAGAATTAATCCTAGAAGATGAAGGGTAGGAAACTCATCGAGTACATTACCAATCATAAATATAGGAAGGTCTAAATTATTGCGATAACAACTGCCTGAAAAAAATTGAGCTTTATTTGAATTAAAGTTCACCAACCACTGTGAGCCCCATGCTGTAGAAAAAGTGAGATCCTTTTCAAACTCAGATGCCCCCTGAAAGCAATCAGAGGGAGGTGGCTTCTTATCGTGACAAGAATAAATGGTAGTATCATCACCGAACAATGCCACCTTAGAGAATGTGAGAATATCTGGAAGATCGTTAATGTAAATTAAAAAGAGTATAGGGCCAAGGATTGAACCTTGAGGAACCCCTGAGGTTACAGAATAGGAAGAAGAGTGCTGTTCATTAAGGAAAAACTTTTATACTACGATTGGAAAGGAAGGATTCAATAATCTTAAAGATGTTTCCAGATACATCGTAAAAAGAAAGCTTATGGAGAGACCAGCATGCCAAACTTTATCAAACGCTTTACCAAACCTCTCCACCTTTATCTAATGCGCAATAAAACCTATCGGTTATTACTGTTAGCAAATCAGCTGTAGAACAAGAAGTTCGAAATCCATATTGATAATAAGTGAGTAGGTTATGAGGTATGTTGTCCAGGTTGCAAGCTGTAGAAGAGTCTAAGCAGGAAATTACTTTAGATACAGAAGCTGGAGTGATACGGATGTCGAGCAGTGGATCAACCTGTTTGACGGCTATATCAGGTAGAACGCAACTAGTGTATCAAGAGATGATATTGATGAAAAGTTCTTGGCAAACAATTCAGCTTTGTCTTTAGGTGAGGTGACAAAATCTGAACCGTACAAAAGAGGTGGAATTACAGACTTGTCCTTATTATTGATACTATTAAAGATTCTCCAGAAGTCACGAGAGCCTAATTTTTGTGATAAAATACAAGATTTCATGATCTGAGAATAGCGGGCTTTAGCGTTAGACAAAACCTTTTTACAATGGTTCCTAGCAGTAATAAACAGACATCTGTTTTCTGGAAAATTGTTTTGCTGATAGATATGGAAGTAATGGTTTCAATTGGCAATTGCAGCAGCACAATGTGAGGAAAACCATGGAGAAAAGTGAGGCTTGACCTAGAATTGCCAAGAGAGAATAAAGGACTCCATGCCAGCCTGAATCCATGAAGTTATGTAAGAAGCACATTTGTCAACAGGAAGACGAAAGAAGTCTACCCAGGGGCAGTCACAAAGAAAATCACGGAAAGAATCCCAGTCAGCTTTAAGGTAGTTGTAATATGTACAATGATAGGGGAATTCTGATGGTAAAGAAGAATGAGATAATAGTTTTAGAGAGACCAAACCATGATCAGAAGCACCTAAGGGTGAGTGTGGTGAAAATTAGCACTGACTAGGATTAGAAACAAGACATAAGTTGAGTAGAGAAGGTAAATGATTGGGGTTGTCTGGAAAGCGAGTTGGAAAGTTGACTATTTGAGTTAGGGATTGAGAAAGGCAAAAGTTGTGGGCCTTAATGCCTGCGGAGTCACTGACACTAGAGCCAAGCCATTCAGTGTGATAAACATTCAAGACACAGATAACAACAATATTGGCTGATGGATAAAGAATGAGGGCTTGGTCAATATAATCAGAAATAACATCAAGAAGAGTGTAGTCTTGAGATGAAGGAGAGCAATATAGAACAAAGAGAAAGACACATAAAAGAGTAGTCTGTGGATTCAAACCTAGAGCACATAAAAGAGTAGTCAGTGGATTCAAACCTAGTTTCCCCACAAAGTGGTGAATTCTTACGAATGTAAATGCCTAGGCCAAGCATGTGACTAATGGAGTCATTACGAATTAAAGGAAGATAACCATCAACACTAAGATCACAAGATGAGACAGCTGAACTCAAATTAGTCTCACAAGGAGCAAGCAGGTCTGGTGAACTTTGCAAGAGATAAGAGTCAACAGAAGAAAAGTTACTTTGAAGACCACGAATATTGGTGAATGATAGGTTTAGCGAACTTGGTGATGACTGGGGTATTTTGTGTTTTAAAGTTTTTGTTACTTTATTCATTTTTAAATTTGTTAAAGAACTTGACTTGAAACATAGATAGTACTCAGTACACCGTCTTATAGCTCAAGCAATTGCCTCATTTCCACTAATAAACCCTAAACCGTAACAAAGGGCTCCAATGTGGCCTTGGCAATGCACACCAAAAGTACAAACAGGGACACCATCCATGCGCAACATGGCACTGTTAGTACTCTGATATTTTTCAGCTGTTGATGGAATCAGCCTCTCTGAGAGCTACCACAGAGTTCGGGAAACCTGACTACCAGCCGGTCTCAGAACCATAAAACTGAGTTTTAGAGCTGTACCCTCATTTGGAGATAATAGAATGAGTTGCCTAGTCATAAAAACAGAGACACAAGCAAAACCCATGAATCGAGTCAAGAAGATCCAGCGTTCAACATCCTAAACTGGAAACAATGTATTAAAAATACATCTGCGCCAGCCTAATAGATGAAAAAGGGGTGCGAGGCTGGTCAACAGATAGAATCTGTTTACCCCTTAAGTCTTTGCCTAGGAGGCCTTCCACAAGACAGCAGCCAGATGCATGTAACATCTGCCCAAGATGATTTTTATCAAGACACCATCTCTAGCCTTTACTCAACCAAGAGCCCCAAGGCAGGGGTTGTTTTATGTCGGAGTTTGCTTAATATATTTAAACAATATTTAGACCCTATCTACTGCTCCCTATTTCCTTATAACTAAAACTAAAATTAATTAAAAATGGATCATTACTAGTTTGATAAGAACTTCTCATTAACATCATCTCTTGATTCCACTACTCGCATTTTACCTGATATACCCAACAAGCAGGTTGATCCATTGCTTGATGTTTGTATTACTCCAGCTTCTATATCTGAAGTGATTTTCTGCTTAGACTTTTCTACAGCTTGGATTCCGGACAACGTACCTGTTATAGTCTTGCAGAAGTGCTGTCCAGAGCTGTCGCCTATACTTTTAAAACAATTTAACAGGCACTTATCAGAGTCTTGTTTTCCAGCCTGCTGGAAAACGACATTTCTTATCCCTATTTTTAAAAATTATGGAGAGCGATCTGACTCATCTAACTACTATTCCATTAGTCTTCTTTCTATCATAAGCAAGGATTTTGAGTATTAAATTAACAAACACTTAATCTCTCATCTTGAATCTAATAACTTACTTTCTAATCATTGTTGTATCCCAGAATAAAATCAAAACTACCTATTCATATTAATTATATATCATTAATACAGATTCTATATATCTTTTATATGCATACAATACTATATATATATATATATATATATATATATATATATATATATATATATATATATATATATATATATATATATATATATATATATAAAATGCCACGTAATAATAGATGTTTTGCAGAACATCTATAACTTGTAGTTGGTTTATACGACACAACATCCCTGAAACGTATTGGCTTTTGTATTGTATTGGCAAAATTATTTCTCATAATGATTGCTGTGTTTTGGCCAGCCTTAGAAATGAAGGCTGCTGACTCTGGCTTCAACTCTGGTTTCTGGCGATACCATAAAGGTGATCCACTCTCAAAAATCAAAACTCAAAACTCTTAACTGCCTCCCCATATCTCAGATGGACTTCTCAATTTTCCTGCATGAGGTATTGTCCTATAGCTTAACAACATTCTACTTAAATTAACACTTAATATACCTTTGTCTGTTGAATAAGCTTTAAGACCTATATTGACTGTCCCTAAGATTCTTTCAGCTAACCCATTAGATTGTGGGAGATAAGGGGGCATTTTATATGGTAAACATCCTATTTTTTCAGCCATTGACATAGAGCAGTATTATGAAATTCTGCAGCATTATCTGATACCAAAACTTCAGGAACTCCATATCTAGAAAACACATTTTGGAGTACTGTCTTAATTGTGAGAGCATCCTGATTGTTAACCTTTATAACTTCAGGCCATCCGGAGGTGTCCACTAAAATCAAAAAAAATCCAACATTCTTTACAGAGGCATGATCCATGTGCACCCTACACCAATGTTTATTTTCACTAGGTCATGTATGTATCATTCTTTCATTTCTTACTTTTATCTCAGCATACTTTTCACAATTTTTTACATATTCTTCCACATCTTGACAATAATCAGGCCACCATGCTTCTAATTTTAATCTACATAGAGTCTGCATATTAAGAAAATCGAGAAGTCCATCTGAGATATGGGGAGGCAGTTAAGAGTTTTGAGTTTTGATTTTTGAGAGTGGATCACCTTTATGGTATCGCCAGAAACCAGAGTTGAAGCCAGAGTCAGCAGCCTTCATTTCTAAGGCTGGCCAAAACACAGCAATCATTATGAGAAATAATTTTGCCAATACAATACAAAAGCCAATACATTTCAGGGATGTTGTGTCGTATAAACCAACTACAAATTATGGATGTTCTGCAAAACATCTATTATTACGTGGCATTTTATATATAAATGCCACAATTATATCATTATGGACCGATTAAATAAATTTCCTTTCTAAATTTCTTTTGAGGTTCAATAAGGTTACCATTACAAACAATTCCTTTTTCAATAGTCAGTTTATCCTTGTTAATATTCTCTTCTAGAATAGATAGAAAAGACAATCACGATAATGCATCTGCATGAGGAATACTTTTTCCCTTTTTATAGCTAATATCATAGTCAAAGGCTATCGCTTGCAGGGCACGCCTTAAAATTCTGGCAGAAATCACCTTAGGAAGTTCTTTGTTAGAATCAAATATGAACTCCATGCAAGTCCATTTAAACAATCCGATAGGTGTGTTAATTGTTGTTATTTCCTGTGCATCTTTGGCCACCTCAATTTGGTGATATGCTCTCTTGAGATCAATTTTGGCAAAGTACTTCATTCCTGCCATCTTATGAAATACATTCTCAATATTTGGAATAGGGTATAAATCTGAACAAATCTTTTGATTAATGTATACCATTAGTAATAGATAAACTTAATGTAATGAATCATTACATTAAGTTTATCTATTACTAATGGTTGTATATGAATTGGAGGAGGTCGAGATTCAAAATAACTTAGTTAAAAATAATTGTTTTTAATTATATTTGCTTTATAGTTTACAAAGCGCCCACCAACAAAAGGTTCTACACTGTTAACTAAGTTTGTGCATTAATTTTTAATATGTCCATGCCAATCAAACTGTGATTCTTTGTACAATCTGCAACAATAATTCGTACAATATTTATTTTAGATTTAGTTTCCAGTGTTGCCTCAATTCCCCTAAAACTAACTGTGCCATCAAATTATTTGAGACGAAGGTAACGTTTTTCTAACTTAGGTTTCTACATTATATTGTTTCTATATTATATTGTAACTTAGGTTTCTACATTATATCCCAGGTCAGGTCAGGACAATCGAGATCAATCTTGCTACTGGTATCACGTAACCCAGTACCACCTGCCACAAGCCCTGCTGCCTTGCAGAGTGTGCTCTTCTTATGCAAAAGCTAGGAGAAATAAACTACGACTAAAAATACCCCTGCCTTGGGTCTCTTGGTTGAGTAAAGGCTAGAGATGGTGTCTCGATAAAAACACTCATCTTGGGCAGATGTTAACTGCATCCAGCTAAACATCCCCTGCCTTGGGGCTCTTGGTTGAGTAAAGGCTAGAGATGGTGTCTCGATAAAAACACTCATCTTGGGCAGATGTTAACTGCATCCAGCTAAACATCCCCTGCCTTGGGGCTCTTGGTTGAGTAAAGGCTAGAGATGGTGTCTCGATAAAAATACTCATCTTAGGCAGATGTTAACTGCATCCTGCTACTGTCTTGTAAAAGGCCTCCTAGGCAAAGACTTTAGGGGTAAGCAGAAAAATTCTGCTAACCAGCCTCGAACCCCTTCTTCATCTGTTAGGCTGGCGTAGATGTAACCTGTGTTACATTGTTTCCTGCCTAGTATGATGAATGCTGGATCTCCTTGACTCTACTCATAGAACTTTGCTTATGCCTCCTTGATAATGGCTATGCACCTCTTCCTGTTATCTCCATATGAGGGTACAGCTCTAAAACTCAGTTTAATGGTTCTGAGGCCGGCTGGTAGTAAGGTTTCTCGAACTCTGTGGTAGCTCTCAGAGAGGCTGATTCCATCAACAACTGCAAAATATCAGAGTATTAACAGAACCATGTTGTGCATGGATGGTGTCCCTGTTATTGCTTTTGGTGTGCATTGTCAAGGCCACATAAGGAGCCCTATGTCATGGCTTAGGGTTAATTTACAGGACAGAGACAACTGCACAGCTCATTGATTAGGAGGCTGTACTCTATCTATGAATGAATCTAGTTCTCATTAAACCCAAATCATGACCAAAGTAACCAAAAATTTAAAACTTAAAAAACCATCCCCACCACCTAAATATTTTAATATATCTTTTACAAATATTCGCGGTCTACGAAGCAACTTTCCATCAGTTGAGTCTTACCTCCTGCAAAATTCACCAGACTTGCTTGCACTCAGTGAAACAAATTTAAGTTCTGCAATTCCTTCTTCAGATATCAGTGTTGATGGGTACTATCCTTTGATTCATAAAGACTCCTATAGTCACATGCTAGGTTTAGGGGTTTACATTCGCATTAATTCCCCTATTTGTCGTGAAATCAGGTTCGAATCCTTTGACCATTCTTTTATGTGCTTTCGCCTAGCACCTCTTCACTCTATCACCTTTCTCTTTGTACTTTATCGTTCTCCTTCTTCCCATGATTGCACTCTTTTAGATGTTATCTCTGATCAAATTGACCATGCCCTCTCTCTTTACCCCTCTGCCAATATTGTTGATGTTAGTGATTTTAATGCCCATCACACTGAATGGCTTGGCTCTAACATCACTGATCCTGCTGGCACTAAAGCTTTTAACTTCTGCGTTTCTCAATCTCTTACTCAGATAGTTAACTTTGTGACTCGTTTTCCTGACAACCCTAGTCATTTACCTTCACTCCTTGACTTATGTCTTGTCTCTGACTCTAGCTTATGTTCAGTTTCTCCCTTTTCTCCCTAAGGTGGTTCTGACCATGCAATGATCTCTATAAATCTTTCTTCTCGTACTTCTTTTTTGAACTCACCTTATCATCGCACCACCTACTACTACCCTAAAGCTGACTGGGATTCCTTTCGTGATTTTCTTTGTGATGGTCCTTGGGCTGATGTTTTTTCTCTCTCAGCTGACAAATGCGCCTCCTACGTAACCTCCTGGATTCAGGCTGGAATGGAAGCTTTTATTCCTTCTCGTCAGTTTCAAGTCAAGCCTCATTCTACTCCATGGTTTTCTCCTTCTTGTGCGGCTGCTATATCCAATCGTAATCATTTTTATTATCTTTTTCAAAAGAACAACTCTCTTGAGAACAAACGGCTATTTATTATTGCAAGAAATCGATGTAAAAAGGTGCTTTCTGATGCTAAACTCCATTATTCTCAGTTCAATAAATCTCGCATCTTATCGCAGAAGTTAGGCTCTAAAGACTTTTGGAAAATTTTCAACAGCATTGTTAACAAGAGTAGATCTAACATTCCATCTCTCATTCATGGGACTGATCTTATTACCTCTCCCAAGGATAAGGCAGAACTGTTTGCAAAGAACTTTTCTTCTAATTCCACTCTTGAATCTTATGGACATTCTCTTCCTTCCATTCCAGTCAAACAGGTTGACCCATTGTTAGACATTCAAATCACTCCGGCTTCTGTTGCTAAAGTCATATCTCAATTAAACTCGTCTACAGCTTGTGGTCCAGACAACATTCCTGTCACAGTCTTGCAGAATTGTTCTCCAGGACTTTCTTCAATTCTCTCTAAACTATTTAACAAGTGTTTGACTGAGTCTTGTTTTCCTGCTTGTTGGAAAATGGCATCTGTGGTTCCAATATTCAAAAAACTCTGGAGAAAATTCTGACCCCTCCAATTATCGTCCAATCAGTCTTCTTTCTGTTATTAGCAAGGTCTTTGAGTCTTTGATCAACAAATTCCTCACATCTCATCTTGAGTCAAATAAACTGCTGTCAGACAATCAATACGGTTTTCGATCCTCTCGCTCTACGGCCGACTTGCTAACTGCTGTAACTGAAAGATTTTATCGTGCATTAGATGGAGGCGGTGAGGCTAGGGTTATTGCTCTCGACATATCTAAAGCTTTCGACAAAGTTTGGCATGCTGGTCTTCTCCATAAGCTTGCTTCATATGGTGTTTCTGGGAAAGTTTTTGAGATTATCAAATCATTTCTTTCTAACCGGTTTATTAAAGTCATCCTTGAAGGCCAACACTCTTCTTTATTTCCAGTAACTTCTGGGGTTCCCCAAGGTTCCATCCTGGGCCCTGTTTTGTTTCTTATCTACATAAACAATCTTCCTGACAACCTTTCATCTAAAGTAGCTCTTTTTGCTGATGACTCAACTTTATACTCCTGTCTTGACAAAAAGTCTTCTCTTTTCGATCGCCTAGAACAAGCAGCTGATCTTGAATCTGATCTCACTTCAGTAATAGATTGGGGTTCACAGTGGCTTGTGAATTTCAACTCTAAAAAAACCCAATTGCTTACTGCAAACAACTACCGTAATATGGTCAACATTCCTATATTAATGAATGGTAATCCTCTTACTGAGTCCTCCTCTTTACGTCTTCTTGGATTATCGCTTACTACTGACCTTTTATGGAAACCATATATACAATCGATTACTAAATTAGCTTCTGCTAAGGTTGCTTCTCTTTATCGTGCTCGCCATTTCCTTACTTCTGATTCCATTCTCTACCTCTACAAATCTCTTATTCGTCCCTGAGTGGAAAACTGTTGTCATATTTGGGCTGGTTCTTCTAACGATTCACTTTCTCTTCTTGACAAGATCCAAAAACGCATTGTAAATGTTGTTGGACCTGGACTATCCGCTAATCTTGAACCTCTTTCCCATCGTCGTAAAGTTGCATCTCTTTCTCTTTTCTACAGATACTATCATGGTCACTGCTCAAAGGAGTTATCATCTCTAGTTCCATCAACTAAAATTCATTTTCATTTTACTCGTCATTGAGCTAAGTCTCACTTGTTTACTGTATCTGTACCTGCATGCTCTAAAAACTTTTATTCATCTAGTTTTTTTCCCCGCACTTCAATCCTTTGGAACTCTCTCCCATCTTCATGTTTTCCTGACTCATACAACCTTCAACTTTTCAAGTCTTCTGTCAACCGTTTCCTTGCTCTATAACTCTGTTCTTTTTTTTTCGTAGTAACTCCCAACTTAATAGTGGTTGCTTGCAGCCTTGTTGGGAGTGAATGCAAATAAAAAAAAAAAAAAAAAAAATTCCTAAAGGTTTTTAGGCATAATTGTGACCTGACTTCCAGTATCAACCTGCATTTTTATGTTGAAATCATTTATTTTTACATTAGTTTCTGAATTTGAGTCATTCATGTTAACAGAATGTACACTTGCAACATCAGTCTCTACTTCATCTACTTTTCTTACACAGTTAATATTAGATTTACCTACATTTTTAAAATGATTTATTTTCTTATTCATTCTGTAGCATTTTGAGAGCCTTGGTCAGAAGATTGAAACCCGTCAATTAGGATGAGATCATCTTTTAAGGTTTGTCCGTCTCTACATTTCGAAATTACAAAAACGTGCTGCCTCTCGTAATCTTTGTGCATATAATACAACGATTTCATTAATTTTTTTGTTTCAAGACTAAGAATCTAACTCTTTCGGCAATTATTAGTCATTTCTGTGGTCTTAAATAGGACATAATAGCAATTTTAATCTATTAAAAGTCATTTCTTAGCGACCATGAAGTAACTGATTTGTTTTTGATAAAAACAAATCAGTTACTTCATGGTCGCTATTTATTGTGTCTTTTAACTTTTTTGACCTAGCAGAAGCTGAAAAGCATCTAATCCAACCTTCTGCATTGTCTGGATTATCTAAACTCAATTCTGACATCCTACTCATAGCGCCATTGTTGTATTATGGAATAACCCGTAGAATACCTATTCATATTAATCTTATATCATTATTATAGATTCTATATATATTTATATTATATATATATATATATATATATATATATATATATATATATATATATATATATATATATATATATATATATATATATATATATATATATATATATATATTTCTACGTAATAATAATAGATGTTTGCAGAACGTCGTTTTTTACGGCACAACAACATGTAGTCGTTTTTTACGCCACAACAATCATCATTATGGATTTCAATCTTCCTGTTCTACAGCTGATTTGCTAACAGTAATAACCAATAGATTTTATCAAACATTAGATAAATGTGGAGAAGTTAAGGCTATCACTCATTACATTTCTAAAGCCTTTGATAAAGTTTGGCATGCTGGTCTTCTCCATAAGCTTTCTTCAGTGGGGTATCAGGTAACATCTTTAAGATTATTGAATTTTTCCTTACCAATTGTAGTATAAAATTTGTTTTCGATGGTCATTACTCTTCTTTATTTTCTGTAAACTTTAGGTGTTCCTCATGGCTCTATCCTTGGCTTTATACTTTTTTTCAATTTACATTAACAATATTCCAGAAACTCACATCTATGGTGGCATTTTCGCTGATGATACTGATGATATGGCATTTTCGGTGATAATACCATTCATTCTAGTCTTGATAAGAAGCCAACACTCTCTATTGCTTAGAGGCAGCTTTTAAGCTTGAAATGGATCTCATTTCTGCACAGCATGGAACTCTCAGTAATTTAGATCTTTCTATATTTATGAACGGTTATGTATTTGATGATTTATCTACCCTTTTTTTTTTAGGATTTACTCTTACTTCCAATCTTTCTCAGAAACCATAAATCAAATCGATTGCAAAATTAGGTTGCATCTCTTTATCGAGCTTCTCACTTTCTTACACAGAATTTTATTTTTTATTTCTATAAGTCTCAAATCTGTTCTTGTATGGAATACTGCTGCCATATCTGGAGCGGATCTTTGAATGATACCATTAATACATAACATATCACAGCATATTACTTAGCAGGTTACTTGTTTAAAATTTTGGTTTGAACTAATTAAATTTGAATAGGTCTAATCAATAAATGAAAATTGTTTTTGATGATAAATGATTTATCATCACATTGATAATGACTCCAAGTAATGCTCACGAGTAAACTATTTTATTTCAGGGAAAAACAATAATCTGAATCTCAAGTTGTTATCAATTTAACCAAAAACAAACAATTATTTTAATCAAGTTAATTAACTTAATCAAGTGAGTTAAGTGAACAAGTTATCGTGTTTGTCTCTGTTTCTGAGCTTCTAAACAAAATTCTGATGCTAAATAAAATTAAACTACACTTCATTGGCTTTATATTTTATTAAAATGGTATTAAAAATAAAAGTTTTTACTTATAATAATTTCTTGATAAATTTTCTTCATAATATTTTTTTTAATAATAACATACAGCATAAAAGTGTATACACTAGAAGAAAAATTATCATTAGGTAATATAACCAACAGTTAACTATATAACATATAGCTTATATGAAGAACAGTATATTGTATTTTAAGCAACTATTGCTTAATTTATTTTTTAAAAAAACTTATTTTGGCATTACTTTTTGAACACAAAAACAAAATAAAAAATTCATAATCATAAAAAGTCTGTTTTAAAAATTAATAAAAAAGTTAACATAAAATCAATGAAGTAATTTACCTGGTGTTCCATACTCAGACAATATTGACAATGTCATGACAAATACAATATGCAAACAAATTTAAAACTTTGCTTAACCAAAATTAAACTATTATTTCAAAAAAAAAAATTATTATAAAAGCGTTCAGATATTTTGTTTTATTCCCGGGTACCCTTTTAATTCATTCATCCAAAGGTTATTTTAACACTATCGAATATAACACTATCGAATATAAAAATATGACTACAAAACAAATAATTGATTATAGCCATAGTAATTAAAATTTATAAGGGCGGGTTCCACATGTTTTGAAACTATTTACCCGTTATTGTTTTTGCACATTTATCTTAGTGTTGTTAAGACTTGGAAATATTTTGACTGTCGATATTTTCTAAAATCGACTTTTTTGAAATCGACCAAGTCGATTTAGTCGAAATATGGGAATAAGTTTTTTTTCGAAGTAATGGTGGTTAGAGAAATAAAGTAATTTTTATTCGTTTTTTTATTTTTAGATATCATATCATTTAAATATTAATAAAACAAAGCAATAAAAGAAATGGGCCGCTCCGACGATGGGACAATTTATTCCCAAGTCCCAACGATTAAGATAAACAACGATAAAATCTTTTACAACATGAAAAATCCGTAGAATTGCAAATTCAAAGTCTAGATAACAAAAAAAATATTAAAAAGTCTCAACGTCTTAAATACTTGCTAAATATCAAAAAGTCTATGAAATCATATTTGCAATCGGATTGTATAAATTAAATTTAGATTCTAGAGCTTCGCAATTTAATTTTGCCCCAGGGTCCCGAGTCAGCTTGAAACGGCCCTGAATAAAAGAATCTCATGCATAGAATAAACAAATAAACAAACAAAAAAATTAATGAAAAACATAACCGAAAGTTTAATTATGTACAAATATTGCTAATATGCAATGAATTAGATAAACCTTTAAGTTAGTAAACAAAAAACTAGGTACCATGTAAAAGTTGTAATATTACATGCTATTGTTATTAATTGAGCTAACGATAATTAAAGATTGAAAAAATTAAATCGAATAAATAGGTATAATGATTTTTTTCTTAATACTTTGTGTTCGTATTACATAATAAAATCCTTTACAACAGTTAAATCCGTAGATTTGTAAATTCAAAAGTTCAGGTAACAAAAAAACTAAATCAAGTTAAAATACAAACAAAATCTTTTGGAAGATCCTAATGATCTTATCGCCAGAACCTTTTTTCAAAAACAACATGTATTACAATACCAGAAAGAAAAAACTTATAATATAAATTTTTATTAAATAAATTATTCTTAGTAATATTCCTAAACTCCGATTAAATATAAATTATTCATTGAATAAATCGACTTTTAGTCGTTTAATAGGAAACTCACAGTCGATTAAGTTGACTTATTTCGACTTTCGACTAGTCGATTTAGTCGAAAACAATAATCATTTTTCGCATACAACGTTAGTTATATAATTTTGAAGTTATTTAAAGAAATAGATTTTCATTATGATTTAAAAAAAATAATTTATACAAATAAACAATTTTAAACCAAGTAGCACAATATTGCATCAAATGAATGAAATGTAATTATAACGTTTACGACTAAATGTTATAAGCTATGGAATAAGAAATACTTTTTTTTTACTTAAAGTTTATATTTTACAAACCATAAATTTTTGTGTAATCAGGGCCGTCCCGAAGAGATTTTAAAGGGGGTGGTGATGTGTCTGTTTTTTTCCGACTAAAGCCAAAAATATTTTATTTGATCGCTAAAAAAAAAAAAAGTTCAAGTTAAAAGTTAAATTACACGGAGCGGGCGTGTTCCGTAAGCCCATCAACAACTAGCCGTGCTAGCTCGTGCGAAATTGCACGGAAGATGATGCGCTGTAGTAATTATTAAAGCTGATCGAATTTTGCTTTGAAGCGATCGACACTGGTAGCGCTGACTACTACGTTAGGTAATGCGTTCCATGGGTGAGCGACGCGGTTGTTGAAGGAATTATAGCGAACGAGGCAGTTGTTGTCCATTTCACGATGAAAACGCTTGCGATGACCGTAGCTAGGTGGGATGTTAGGTGGATCTATATGCCAGCTAATTGAGTCGATACTGTTTTTGAATTTATATTTTTGAATGAGGTTGCCGCGTAAATTTAATAGAGAGGTGAGACCGAGTTTGATGCATCTTGTCTCGTAATTGAAGCGCTTTATTTCGTGCGGTACTTTGGTAACCCGATCCTGAACACGTTCTATGACATTTATGTCTTTTTCAAGATTCGGGCACCAGGCAGTAACTGCAAACTCGAGATGTGGGCGTATATAAGTGGTGTAAAGTTTTTTCCATATTTTAATATCTCTGCTAATAAACGTGTTTTTCAATGTCCCGAGGACTTTATTAGCCTTGGCAGCGGCTATTTGTGCTTGCCTCTCATATTTTATGTTGTTGGAAATTTGAACGCCTAGATCTTTTTTGAATGATGTTGAATTAAGTAACTCGATTACTGTTCTAGTGACGTTACCGTTAGCGTCGTACTCGTTCATTAAATAAATATGTGGGGAAACATTGTACTTACTAATAATGCATGACTTTGCATTTCTTGATGTTGAGTTCCATTAATCAGGTTCGAGTCCAGGTAACAACGCTATCTATATCGGATTGCAAAAAGGTCCTCGTTTCCCGATATTTGCAGACTGCCAACTATAGATCCAATAGACATCGCTACGCCCCCCTCCAGACGGCCCTGTGTGTAATTTATTGATTTTTTTTTTTTTTTTTTCTTTCATTATTTGTCATGAAATCTAAAAAAACTTATCTAAATATATTACGTTTACTATCAGGGGCGATTCTACGAATAAAATGAAGGGGAGTGAATCCTCAAAAAGTACTGCTAAGCTTCTAATAAAGAAAAAAAAAAGGTCGTCAAAACGAAAATTTAACCGACTGAATTGTGTCAAATAGCCGACTAACTGACTATAACTTAAAAAGTACCTTCTTTGAGAGGGTGTAATACCCCCACTCCACCCCACCCCCACACACACATACACACACCCGTAAAATCGTCTCTGATTACTATTACTAATGGAACAAAGTCAAAGATTGTATTTAAGTATGAATAGAACATTTTTGGGTGATGTTAATTTAACAGACTTTTCAAGATTTTTGGTAAAGTTTTAATGGGTGAATATATCTTTATTATAAATTAATCTTCAAAAGCTACACAAAGCTTTTAACTGATGGAAAAAAATAGAAAATAACAAAATGGCAAATTACAAGTTAACAAATTAACTTATGCTTTCTAATCCAATAAAACGAGAGCAAACCCAATTCACCGTCAACAAAAGTTTATTCACCGTCATTATTAAATTTAAATAAAAAATCGATTTTTTGCTCATCGAACTTGAAGAAGTAAAATGTAAAAGAAATAATTTTCTAAGCATTAATTATATTTAGAAAACTCAAAGAAGTAAAACGCAATTTAACAGCAAGTCAAAGGTTTATTCTCAAGAAAAAAACGAAAGAACGAAGCGATAAAAGCGAGTCAAGAAGTGATGAAAAAAATATTTTATCACGGTATTATTAAAAAATGACAACGTTTCACAACGAAAAATGAAATTTTTCACAAATAGTTTTAGAACTATACCAAATCACTAATATTGACTATGCACCGCTCAAAATTACTAAAAAAGAGCGATCGCCTTTATTCTTACACGAAGGTTTCACATTTTAGAATCTTTTTCCCGCTCTTTTTAATATCTTTTTCTCTACAAGCACAATGTATTAAGATGTTTTTTTTTATTTATTAAATAAAACTTTGGCATTTACAAATTTCAGACAAATTTTATGTTGGATAACAACTCTAACAATAGATTATAAAATATTCTTTACAAGTCCGCTTAAACTAATCAACAGATTATATATCGAGTATAAACTAGATGAGAATTTCACAATTTTATTCCACCTATATATTTATATTATATAATATATATATTTACAAATATTAATAGATTACTAATACCATGTAAATTTAAGGTTTTTAGCAATATTAGAGAAGAAAGTAGAATAACGGTTCATTTCACCTAATGAGAGTGACAAGAAAGTTTCTGTACATTCAAGGACGTATAAATAGATGGACTTTTAACGCATTATAGATCAAAAGGCGCCGCCAAGTAATAATAAAATCTGATATAAGTAATTACCGGCCTATTCACGGTTAGCACGGATCCTTATAAAGCTGTCCCAAGAACGCCACGTATACGGAAAGTTAGCGTACACATCAAGGTACCCTGTGATGCAAATTTTGAAATCATTTAACTTTGTCTGCGGAAAATAATTTAATTTAAATGTTCAAATTAAATCAAATTTTGACTTCATAGTGCGCCAATAAAAACACTTGTAGAATTTGAACCACTCACTGATCTCAAAATATAACTGGATAGCGGATTCTATTGTTTTTTCCGAAAATAGTTGAAGCCAAAATTGGCCTCCCAAGATGGCGGCAATTTTAGTTCCTAGCGGTGAAACCGATACACATTTTATTTTACTTTATCAAAATACAAAAGAAAATAATGAAATAAGACTAATACATTTGTAAAAACAACAACAACAACAACAACAACAACAAAAAAATGAGTTTTATAATTATTAGAGAAAAAAATAAAAATTATTTTTTTAAATAATTGAATTTATTATTAAATGGCATCAGTGAAATTTACAATTTTAGTTTTATGTATAATTTATGTGCCTTTTAGTTCTAACTAAGAATGCTTTAACTAAGAATAAGAACCCAATGCTGTATGCTAGAAGGTTAATAATTGCTGCTGTTTACCATTCATTACCAGCATGGTAAACAGCAGCAATCATGTCTACCTACAATTTTATACTTTATTTTTTTAAAGCAAGATACCAATTTGTACAAATGCTACATGAACTATTAACTGAGTGCTGTAAGTACACAAAAACTCAGGTGCTTCTTCTAGACTTATATTATACTTAAATGCTATTATTGCATAAATAATATGATTAAAATATTTTAAAGTGTCACTTATATTGGTAAAAAAAAAACCAGGTCTGAATTATAGTTATTTATAAAACTTTTAAAACAAATAAAAAGTAAATAATCATTTCTTATAACTTAAAGGATAATCACTCAGTACAATTGGTGATCGAAATGTATGTAAAAATACATTTGCTTGAAAAAAAGGTATTTATTAAATTTTTAATATACAAATATTTATAACACCTCTTTAATACATCTCTTTAATTAAAGTTATATATGTTTACCTGCTGTTAAGAATTATGGATATATGTTATAGTTTGCTGACTTTTTCATATTATTATACTGTATGTTGCAGTTAAATAATTTTATATTTGCCAATGGATACAAGTCAGCATTGTGTGCATGTAACAAGACTCTTCGTTTTTCATTTACTGACATAGCATATAATTTTATCATTAGTCTTAAAGAGATTAATTGGTACGCAAATGATCTTGTGTAGTTTAAAAACTGATTTCATTAGATATTTGGTAGCAGTTAAATCTGTTTAAAATATATATCTCGACTGAGAAGAGAAAGAAAGTTCACCATGAAATCATTTAACATATAAGCTCAGTCAAAACCATCTAACAAGCTCTTTATTGTGCTGTGAGATCTTATTTAGCTAAGAGATCTGCAAGAATGTTTAACAACAATATCAAATGCTAACAACTCACAGCCACATATAAACAACTCTTGAGGCGAAGTAGCGTTCAATGTTCAAATGGAAACTGCAGCATCAGAGATCAAACTCATATTTTAAAAGCTTTAGATTCTTTTTTCTTTTGCTTACTTCAGTACTAAAATATCTGACTGAAATTGAATTAATAAGGAAGTATGATTTGTTGGAGAGTAAACCAGCTAATAGTGACCACGATTATGCAGATATTCCAAATTGCAGCATTCAAAAAAGCATTGATCTCATATTGTCAGATATGTAGCTAAAATGACATTAAAATAAAGTTATTTGTGTTATATATATATATATATATATATATATATATATATATATATATATATATATATATATATATATATATATATATATATATATATATATATATATATATATATATATATATATATATATATATATATATATATATATATATATATATATATATATATATATATATATGAAGACCAAACGGGTAAAACCACAGATGTCATATTTTTCTCATTTTGAGAAAAATGAAATTTAGTATTTAGTGACATTAGATATCTGTTTATTAATAATTTATTTAATTAAAAGTATATTTTTCTGGCATTTTAGTCCTTATACAATATAAAAACGCAGTTTTTGTGCTAAATACAAGTATTATTTATTCACAGTGTTCTTTTGAAAACAAGACACTCATTTTGGATATCTGTGGTTTTTCCGTAGCAAACTCATCAACTCATAAATTATGTTAGCTTGTAACCTTTTAGAGCACTTATTTTTTTAAAGGTAGTTGGTAACACATTGTAATATACAACTACAACGTACTAAGTGTGTGATGGGATAATAAAGCCTCCCCCCTCCTCCCCTTATTTAATAAAAAAAAATTCAAACAAAATATTATATGAAAGTTTTTTTTAACTTATACAAAACAGCATTGTAACCTTATCTCTTCCCCAATCTCATCTATTTACCACAAATGATTCCATGATGTCTGTGTTCCATCACTTTATATCAAGTTTGTATAAACCATACAAAAACCAATTGTGAACACAACGTTAATAAAAATGTTTTGATTTTAATTTCAAAGAAAAATAAAATAAATTAAATAATGTCTTATTTTGTACATTCAGAAAATGTTTAGATGTATTATATCTTTCAAAACAAGGCAACAGAGCTATGTATGTTTGTTTCAGCTTATCAGGCTTTCCGATCATTGATCAAAACATATGGGATGTAACACACATAAAACTAAATATTTCCATTTTTCCATATAATTAAAATTTAACTTTTAAGATTTCATAACCTTTAATATTTTAATTTCTCTAAGTGAGCATGTCTTAAATGAACAAACAACCAAGAAGTTTTTCTTGTATCATGTTTATATACAATATAGAATTTTTATGGTTTTTTGTGAGATCGTCTAGTTTTTCTGCAAGAAAATTTTGATTTGCAATGGCCAATGTTCGTCACATTTTTTAGAGGTGTAACGCCTATACATAACGTGACAGAGTTCTAATTGGTAATGAAACAGTAACGCTGTCAAGTTTTTCAGTTTTATTAACTAGATAATAAAATCAAATTAAAACATTTCATTTTGTATTTTGCCTAGTTTTTTTTGTTTTTTTGTTTAAATGTTTTTCTGTGAACAAACGTAATATTGTTTACTTCATCCGAAAAGTTAGTCATGTGACTTACGCTTTCATTGAGCAGCCATGGCGCAGTGGTTAGAGTTCTGACTCAGAACCCAGAGGTCCGACGTTCGACGCCAGCTCTAGTCCAATTAGTCCAAAGCGACATTGGTAAGGAAGGAGGCGTGAACTTCTAGTTAAATGCTCTCCCGCGGTGCTCCGTGATAAGTCCGTAACGACTTCTGGGAGCACCTAAATAACCTTAAAAAAAAATTATGATTGGTTTATTATAAATAACTTGGACAACTGTGTTTTTTATGCGGTAAACATTGGACAACAGTGGTTGTTTCAAAGTTGCCTTTTTTTTTGAATGACCATAGAATCTTAAAACATAGTTTTTTTGTAATGAATTTTTAAATTAAAAAAAAACTTAGTACTAAAATATCATAAAAATATATAAAACTAGAAATTTTCAAAAAGCGGACATCATTGGTTTTACCCGTTTGGTCTTCATATATATATATATATATATATATATATATATATATATATATATATATATATATATATATATATATATATATATATATATAATATATATATATATATATATATATATATATATATATATATATATATATATATATATATATATATATATATATATTATATATATATATATATTAAAATTTCTTTATTCAGTAATATTTCGATTAATTTTTGCCGGTTTTCCGTTACTTATTTTTTTTTTTTTTTTTTTTTTTGCCGTACATATATATATTAACAACTTTCGTAATTTATAATAGTAATATTTACAAGTTTCCTTAATCAAAATATATAAACGAGATTATAATTATAATTAAAATAGTACAGACAGGACTTCAAGAAGATCGTACTGATCTTATCGCGAAGCCCTTACAAGTGAATAATATATATTATGTTCAATATAGGTAATATATTATATATTAAGTACAACTAATTGTATTAAAACTACTCGAAATATTAAAGTTAACTTTAATATTCTTCAATTAGAATAAACTCAAGATAAAATAAAAATTAACAAAAACAAGATGCAAGATAATAACTAAAAATTATTAGTAGAAAAATTCAAGGGAATTTTTCTTTTGAAAAAATAGCTCTTTTATTGTGTTGTGTTTAAAAAAGGCGTGTGTAAGCTCGATAATACACATGAACAATCAGTTCACTTAGCAATTTGCTAGAAAAACTCAGAGAATTCGTTTAAATTCATAATCTGAATTTTTAAATTTGTTTTCAATGAGTTTCGGTTATCTAGATCACAAATAGATTTATTTTTGGTTGTTAGTTTGTTGTATAAAAAAGGACCTCGATATGAAATAGAAAATTGGGAGAGTTTTGTTTTTTTGAATGGTATGATAAAGTTACCTGTTTCTCTTTTATTATATTTATTAACGTTATTTATAAAGAAATTATTTGTGAAGTGGTATGGTACTTGGCCTAATTTAAATTTTAGCATGAACAATATATTTTGGTATATGTTAATTTGATAAATGTTAAGCATTAAAATTTATAAAAAAATATATCGTTATCATAAAAATCATTCGCAAAGAAGTTATTTTCAGTTTTAAAAGTTTTAAAAACGTTTAAACGCAACTTTTCAAAATCAATTGTTTCAAAGTCAATAGCCATGACAAAAAAGAGTATTAAATTTAGAATTTTTCAATAGTATTCGATAAATATAAAATTATTTTTGAAAGCGAGTATCTTGAATATCTCGACTAAAAATTTTGTTATATTTTAAAATACTTACTGACCTGGGAATATTATCATTATCTTTCATTTCTATATCCGTTTCTAAAGTAAACAAAGTTTGTTTCGCAAATATGGCGGCGGCAACTAATGAAAGCAACGTTTCTGTCAAACATTTAACTGGAAAGTTAAGCAAGCATTTTGTTTTCAAGTTGAATGCTGATAGTAAAGTAGACGAAAGTGACAAAATATACTGCGTTCACTGCAATAAACAGTTCGCTTTCCGTGGCTAAAACACATCGCTGACTTATCACCTTCAGCACAAGCATCCTCTGAAATATCAACAGGTTGTCGACAGTGAACGTAAGATGACCCCTCAGGTAAAATCAATCACCAATTTCTTTACGTGTCAGTCAAACAAGCCTGTCAGTGAAAAGGTCTCAACCGACCTCAAGGTGGCAATAGCTCATTGGATTGCCAGTTCTGGACGTCCGTAAGCAATTGTAGAAGATGCAGGACTAGAGGCGGTGCTTCGTATTGCCCTTCAAAACCAGATTTACATTTTCCCAGTCGCCGTACAATCGACACTGCCATTGGAGAGATGTACAATGAGAAGCATAAGAAAGCTCTAGAATGCATTCATAGTATTGCTCTAACTACTGACTTTTGGATCTCCACCAACAATAAATCGTACTGTGGGATAACAGGTCATTGGATTGATTCTGAGTGGAAACTGACGTCTGTCGCTTTAGCCTGCATAAATGTTGAAGAAAGGCACACTGCTGATAATGTTGCCAGTTTCTATGAAGAGTTTGCCGCAACGTGGAACATTGCTGAAAAAATTAGCTGTATCGTAATGGACAGTGCACGAAATATGGTTGCTGCTATAGGACGGACGGATTACAGCCATATACCGTGTATTGCACATAGTCTTCAACTGAGCATACTTGCAGGTTTGAAAGCAGCTGATTCATCTCCTATTCTGGCTAAATGTCGACACCTAGTTGGATATTTTAAGCGCAGTTCAAGGAATACATCAGAGATAAAGGCTAGCTAAGCCAGTACCTTTAACAGGTCTGACGATGTGAAGTTTCACAAATTGCAGCAGGTTGTAGCTACGCGGTGGAACAGTACCTACCTAATGTTAGCCAGATTGCTGGAAGTGAATGATGCCATAAAGCAGTATCATATTGACCATCCCAAGAATTACACTGGAGATAAACTAACGGAGTTGGACTGGGACAAAATGTCAAAACTTGTCTCGGTATTGGGTCCACTTGCAGATGCTACTGAGTATATTGGTAGTGAACAGTATGCTACATGTTCGGCTGTACTTCCGTTAGAAGCATTTTTGCGCAGACTTCTGCGGGTTAATGATGACGATCCAGGGTATATAGCACGTTTCAAATCTGCAACACTGAATGACTTCTCAGGTCGCATTGAAAACATTGATGCATTGCCAACATTGCAAATGGCTGTGGCATTAGACCCACGTTACAAGAAACTCGGCTGTCTCTCAAGAGAGAAACGTGAAGCAGTTTGGACAATACTTTCTAATGCATTTCGGGTGTACTGTGAACAAAGACAGAGAGCTGAACGTGAAACTACTACCAGCACTGGCGAGTCACAAGAACCTGTGCGTAAGAAACTGAAACTTACTCTGTTGGTCAGCGACTCGGAATCGCATCATCAGATGAATCACAAACAGTACATCGCTGGCTGAGCTTACACGATATTAAGAAGAAGGTGTCATTCCAGAAACTGAGAATCCCCTCATGTGGTGGCAACTGAACAAACATCGTTAACCTAACCTGAGCAGTTTTGTGCAGACAATTCTCTGTGTACCTGCCACTTCTGTTCCTTGTGAAAGACTGTTTAGTTCGTCAGGGTACATTGTCAACAAACTGCGATCTTGTCTACTTTCAGAAAACGTTAACGTCCTCGTTTGTTTACGTGACTGGCTAAAGTGATGCCTACTTGTACTTGTCAATTAAACTGAATACAGTATAGCAGGCATTAAGTGTCTTGTTTGTTAACGTTTGTGAATACTGTAGTTAGTTAACGTTTACCGATAACAACCTCACCTTACCAGTGGTGAAAAGCAGGTTATTCTGTCGACTTCAGAATTAATCAAAATTAATCGACTAATCGATTAAAATTTTAGACGATTGATCGAACAAATAAAATATTAATCAGTACTAACTCAAGTATATATATATATATATATATATATATATATATATATATATATATATATATATATATATATATATATATATATATATATATATATATATATATATATATATATATATATATATATATCCTAGAGACGAGGTAATTAAAATTGTAGTCGAAAGAGACTTTTTTTACATTAAAAGACTCTTTCGACTACACTATAAGGATATATATATATATATATATATATATATATATATATATATATATATATATATATATATATATATATGTATATATATATATATATATATATATATATATATACACATATATATATATCTATAAATTCTAGGAGGAACCCTTGAGTTGTGTGTACTCACAGAGCTCAGCTAATAGTTTATGCAGCATTTGTAAATTTGTGATATCTATTTGAAAAACTAATTTATAATAATTTATTTTAAAAAGATATTCAGCTGCTTACCACGCAGCTGTGTTATTAACCTTCTAGCACACAGCATTGGGTAGTTAAGAACTAAAAGGTACATAAGTTGTATAAAAAACAATATTAAACAATTAATTTATGGTAAAACTAAAATTAAAAGTAAATAAATGAAATATAAATAAAAAATAAAATTGTTTCGACTTTTCACATTTAAAGTTGTTTGGCAACTTTTGAATTAGATAACTACTAGGTTTTTATTTGTTTTTTACTTCTGCTAATAGATTATAACTAGTTATATATATTAGTGGAACCTAATAGTTAACTATTAGGTTTTAGGTAGTGTTGCGAAGGTAAAAGTTACCGGAAAATTTTCCGGTAAATTTACCGGAAAATTTTTAAAATTTACCGCCTGGTAAATTTTAAAAATTTTTTTCACTTTTTTTTTTTTTTTTTTTGATTTTTTAAAGGAAAATTTACCGTTCTCTAATTAAAATTTACCGGTATATTTACCGGTAAATTTTGAATCAAATTTTACTGGAAAATTTACATCACTAGTTCTAGGTATAGTACTAGTTTCTAGTGCGTACTTACTTATGTTAAATAAACTAATTTTTAATTATTTAACTAAAAATTTTTATCTTTATTTTATTTAATTATCTTTATTCAATTAATTAAGTTTTATATAAAAAAGAAAAATATTATACAAACTAATTATTAAGAGTGTATTTTGTTAAACAAAATATTATATATATTTTAGCAATTTTCTTTTTAAAATATATATAATATTTTGTTTCTTGTTAAAATATTTGCTATGTAAAATCGAAAACTATATTTGTATTTGAGGCTTATACATTTATTTTCATTTAAAAAAGATATAAAAGTTCGTAACTAAATTTTTTCAACTTGTAATCAACTAAATACGCCGCCATCTTGGGAGGCCAAACCTGGGAGCGTATTCAGCAAACTTTTTTTTTGCGTAAGTTTGGCGTAAGTTCAAAACAGCAAAATCCGTATTCACAAAATTTGCGCAGTTGCGTTAAACAAAACTTACGTAAGTTTTTTCGTAACTTCTGTGCTAAAAAATCGGTATTCGCCAAGCTGAAATGGTATTCACCAAACTTTTTATGAACTTGCTCAGCTCAATTTAAGCAAGAAAAGTTACGTTTGCTATTAGCTGCCTTAACTTTGGCGTTAAGTTAAAATAACTAAATGTTAGAAATAGTGTAATATTATTATGATTCATATATTGTCAGATTGATATAGAATTTTATTATAATATATACAATTCATGTATATAAATTTTATATACTCTAATAATAGGTACGATTTACGGAGCCGAATTTTGTGCTAAAATTCTGTGACTCGTTTTTTTGACGTTTTTTTTAGGTGGCCTAAGGCAAACGTATTTTTGAGAAGTTTCTTTTCGGAAACATATATAAACATAGTATATTTTTGGAAAGAAGAAGAGTTAAGCTTGTTTTTTATGTTATTTTTACGTACGGTTGTCTTACCATTTTTTGGAGCATTTGGCTCATGAAAAATAGGTTGGTGTTTACATGTCAAATTCTTGTCGAAGAACTCTTTATTCCGCTTTTTTGATTCTCAAAATAAGTTTTTACATGCATTTTCTTTGCACATTCTAAATTTTATTGAAAAATATTGTGTAGCAGATAGTTAAATCAGTTTAGCACTTTTAGTACCTAATTTCTGTTTTTCCGATTTTTTTTTAGCGGATTTCCCGTCTCATTATTTTGAGTAGGGTTAGGCAAACGATTTTTTGTTGGTTTTTTTTACAGAAACGTATATACACATAGTATATTTTCAGAAAGAAGAAGAGTTAGGCTTGTTTTTTGTGTTACTTTTTTACATGATTGTCATACCTTTTTTTTGACTATTTTGCTCATGAAAATTATGTTGATGTTTACTTGTTCAATTATTGTTGAAGGAATCTATATTCCGCTTTTTTGATTTTTTAAAAAAGTTTCTACATGCATTTCTTTTGCACCTGCCAAATTTCATGAAAAAATATTATGTAGCAATTAGTTAATTCAGTTAAACACTTTTGGTACCTAATTTCTGTTTTCAAAAATAGCCGAGGTGGGGCTGAGGGGGAGAGAGTTTTTTTTTTCTTCAAAAATGTTTATTGCATATTGTTTCACTTAGATTGTTAGTAATTAAAAAAATGAATAATATAAATGAACTGGGTAATCAAACAGATAGTAATTTCATATGTTTTTCCATAATAATACTATTGTTTATTACTTTTACAAGTTTTTATAGTAGGTTTTATCTAGTCAAATCATTGACTAGATAAAACCTACTCAATGCTTTTTTTTAAGTAACCCCTAATTTTCGTTATTTACACCTTTATTTTATTTGTTATTTATGTTGCCAAAAATGTGTATTTTTTTTTTATATATATTACACCTTTTTTAACTTTAGCTTCATCGTCATCTGATGCAGTTGGTAAGTTAAATAAGTATTTTTTTATTAGGTGTTTCTACTTATTCTTTAAAGCTATACTATAAGTTTAATACCTTTTTTTATTTTATTTGATGACACTTTATTTTTCTTTTAGTTTTATCAACATCTGCCAGTGGCAAATTTTTTCAGATCTGTATAGAGTTAATGTCGAAATCAAAGTTATTTTGGTTAATTTTTTTACCTTTAGCTTTGTCACCATCTGCTATGGTTGGTAAGTTTGAAAACTTTTTTTAAAAAACAACTATGTATAGATTTGTTGGCAAAAACTATGTATGTTTTGTTCTTTACATTTTTTTTACCTTATGTTTTGTCTACATTGAGAACATTTGGTATGTTAATCTTTTATGATTTATCTATTGTATAATACTTAGTCTTATAATTATTGTTTAAATCATTACACAAACATTTCTAATGTTTCTTTCTTGTTTAGATGCAGGCTTACTATTTCATCAGTTTTTGAGATTCCGTAAGTGATATATGATAGTGATGTATAGTGATATGAAAGTAGTGTATAGTGTATAGATATGATATGATAGTGATAAATAGGTGTATAGGAATGATAGTGATGTATAGGTGTATAGATATGATAGTGATGTAAAGATGTATCGATATGATAGTGATGTATAGATGTATAGATATGATAGATAATAGTGACATATAGGGATGACATGAACAATATAATCTTTAATGTTATTCATAATAAAATAAACATTTTGATGCCTTAAAAGTTTTTTAATACAAAAGATATCTTTTTTATAATCTTTCTTTTATTATTTTAATCATTATACAACCTTTCTTAATGTTTACTTGTGTAATTATGTTTTCATTATATACTTTATCAATAAAGTTGTTGCACATTATCCAGAACTTGTTTGATTGTTGTCACTTATTCACTTACTGTTGTCAAATTTAAGGTGTTTTTTTTATTTTGATATACAGTTTTCTTGTTAATTTTAGTCCAATCAACTCAGCCTTCCACTGGTAAGTTTGTATATTGCAATTTCGGTCATGTTTATATAAGTAGAAATTTAATGTATGCTTTGGTTTAATTCATATGTTTTTTATCTCAAGTCATTTCTTAAACAACTGTGATTAGTAAATTTAAAAGCTATTATTTTTTAACTTGTGAAAGATTTATTGCCAATATCTTTTTTTTTTTTGTAGATAACATCCATTTTGTTTTTAGTTTTAGTTTTAGTTCCATCTACATCTGAAACAGTTGGTAAGTTTAAGAGTCAATTCTTTTTCAGTAGTGTATTGATTTAATCCCATTTTCAACTTTTTTTGTTAATTTTTATATTGCATCTTTTCGTGATATTAGTTGCATCTACATCCTTCTTTTTTGATATTAATTACACCTTTTTTACATTAAGCTTTATCGACACCTGCTGTGGATGTCGATATCATTTCTTTTGTTATGGCTATACTATAGATTTAATATCAAACTCAATTTTCTTTTTGATTACAGCTTTTTTTTTACTTTTAGTTTCATCAACATCTACCACATTTAGAAAGTTTAAAAGCTATTTCTTTGTTCACTTTGTATGTAATATGTGTATGTAAGGCCAATTTCTAATACTTTTTTACTTGGTTACACCTTTTTTTAATTTATATCTGCTACAGTTACTAAGTTTAAAAGCTATTATTTTTTAATCTCTGTAATAATTTAATGCCTAAATCAAATATTTTTTTGGTTAAGTACATCCTTTTCACAAATAGTAAGTTTAAAAACTAAATATTTTTCAGTAGTGTTTTGATTTTTCTAAAAAAGTCATTTATTTTGTTAATTACATTTTTTTTTGATTTTTAGCTGCATCTACATCTGCTTTGGTTGGTATGTTAAAAAACTATTTCTTTGTTAGCAGTGCATAATCTATCTCATTAAAATTATACTATAAATTTAATCCCAATTTCATTTTATTTTTGTTGTTTACATCATTTTTTAACTTTAAATTCCTGCAGCACAATCTTCTGCAGGTTAATGTATAAATTGAAATATTTTTTTAAGATTGTTCTTCGTTTTTGAAAAACTTTAATGCTTATTTATATTTTATAAAAGTATTTTATATTAAATAAGCCAATTCTTAATAAAAGTTTTTAATTTTTTTTTTTTTTTTGTAAGGGTTTATATAAAATGCTTCATAATGCTTTGAAATCTTAACTATCATTGAAAAGATGAATTTATACAAACACTTATCTGCAAAACAACTTGAAGATTTAGATGATGTGATATCTGAAAGAATTGCTGGCAGAAAACTCTGTCATGAATGGTATGATACTGACTCATCAAAGTCTATCATTTATGATGGTAGACTAGAAAAAGTAAGCAAGAGACAAAATGATAGAATTTACACTATTTCTTACTAAAAACAAGACAAAACTGATATTGAAGCTGTTGAGCATAAGATGAAAAAAATCCAGCTAGCTGCTGATGTTGTATTAGATGAGATAATATTTTCTTAGTTTGAATATGAAATAATGTAAAAATGCTTGAAAAAAAAGTTCTGCAAGTTTTGTGGCTTGCAAACAAGTACTTCAAGGTTTGTGGATTGCAAATAGATACAGCAAGTTTTGTGGTTTGCAAACAAGTACAACAGGTTTTGTGGCTTGCCATTAGGTAAAGCAAGTTTCGTGGCTTGCAATTAGGTACAGCAAGTTTTGTGGCTTGCAAATAGGTACAGCAAGTTTTGTGGCTTGCAAATGGGTACAGCAAGTTTTGTGAATTGCAAATAAGTACAGCAAGTTTTGTGGCTTGCAAACAAGTACCGCAAGTTTTGTGTCTTGGAAATAGGTACAGCAAGTTTTGTGGCTTGCAAATTTTTTTTGATAGATGGCTCTGGCTTACCTTCACATGGTGTCTATCATTAAAAATGATTTATTCAGTTCAAAAATGGAATTCAAAACATAAATCATTTACTAAAAGCCAAGACAATAGTTAATTACTTTTTTTTATTTCAAAAGACTTGCTGCTTTGTGTTTTTTTTTAGGTTGGAGTTCAACAACAAACTTGTTTTACCTAATGGCAAGCCACAAAACTTGTTGTACTTGTTTGCAAGCCACAAAACTTGTTGTATCTATTTGCAGTCTTGCAACATAGTAAAACAGTTTTTTATACTATTTTATATGAGGTTAAAAAGCATTTATAAACTTTTTTTGTTAAATTCTAATAAAAACTTTTTTTTAAGTATTGGGCGGAAGGGGCGGCTTGCACCTCCTTTTAAGAAGGCAATTTATACACCACTGTAACATGGTAAAACAGTTTTTTATACTATTTTATATGAGGTTAAAAAGCATTTATAAACTTTTTTTGTTAAATTCTAATAAAAACTTTTTTTTAAGTATTGGGCGGAAGGGGCGGCTTGCACCTCCTTTTATGAAGGCAATTTATACACCACTGTAACATGGTAAAACAGTTTTTTATACTATTTTATGTGTTTAAAAAGCATTTATAAACTTTTTTTGTTAAATTCTAATTAAAACTTTTTTTTAGGTATTGGGTGGAAGGGGGGCGGCTTACACCCCCTTCCATGAAGTCAATTTATACACCACTAGTTACTATTTTTCCAAGTATCGAAATATTTTTTTTATTTTTTATACTAAAATTAATTGTTTTAGTAAAGATTGAAATATTTAAAAGAATGAAATTTTGATAGGGTTAAACCTTATTCAAAACCCAACACCCGACTTTGAGATAGACTTGTAATATTCACTAGTGATGTGGAATAAAATAATAACAATTTTTTGTATATAGATATTTGTAATTTTTAAAAGAAAAACAGTTTTTTATAAAAAAAAGTGAATTTTTGTGAGGTGTAGGTAGTGGATTAGCACCCCCTCCGGATCCCTAGATGCGCCCTTTACCTAAAATTTAATTGAAAATTATAGCCCTTTTTTACACCTATCTTTCAATACCAAGTTATAGATATTTGAATAAGAATTAGCAAAGTTATAACAATTTATGTGAAAAAAAAAATTTTTTTGACCACAGTTTTATCAAGAAATCCATAAATCGAAAATTTGCTACTTAAAACGTCATAACTTTTGATAGAATTGTCCGATTTTCATAATTTTTTCACCTTTAAAATACTGTATTTGAGGGCTTTCAAATGATATATAACATTCTAGTATTTGATAAATTTAAAAAAATCAGTCCACGTACCTACTAATAAAGTTAACAATAATCATAGATATTAACACAAATAATATTTGTGTTATTATCTATGATTATTATTATTATCTATTAATTTTATCTATAAATTATTATGATGCATTTATATTTCAAATATAAATGCCATTTATATTTGAAATACAAATGCATCATAATATTTTTACAACTTAATAACATCTTGATATTTGTTACGTATAAAGTGTTTACTTATTTATGTATGTTTATTTACATATATGTATATGTGTGATCGTGTATATGTATTGTGTGTATGCTTGTATATGTATACATGTGTGTATGTATATGTATGAATGTATGTGTTTTGCATATATGTGTGTATGTGTTTGTGTGTGTATGTATGTGTGTATGTATGTATATATGTGTATCATAGACACATATGCATAAATAGGCGTGTGCATAAACACATATACATATATGTGTGTATGCGCGCACTGGACATACATACATTCACATACTGTGTGTATGTGTGTTTGGTGTGTATGTCTATGTGTGTGTATGTATGTATATGTTTGTATGAATATCTATGTATGTTTGATTGTGTATGTGTGTTTATATATATATATATATATATATATATATATATATATATATATATATATATATATATATATATATATATATATACATATATATATATATATATATGCATATATATATATATATGCATATATATATATATATATATATATATATATATATATATATATATATATATATATATATATATATATATGCATATATATAAACACGCGTATATATAGATTTGTAGGTCATCTTGTTTTTGTCAGTTATATAACTGTTTAACAAACCAAAACATTGTGTATTATAATATCATAGTATTATTGTTATATTTTTGTATAATATGATCAATTTATTATCTTATAGTTGTAATATATATTATACGCTATATTATGTTATATTAATAATATAATAACATTATATAATAATATAATAATATGATCATAATATAATAATATGTTATATTAATAATATAATAACATCTTAATATAAATAAATTAAATACATTAGGTATAACTTAATTAATAATATAACATCTTAATGGTTGTCATAAAGATGTTATATCAATCTTTATTTATAATATCACATCATGATGCATGTAATTTAAATATATTCGGGCCCTATTAATAATAGGGCCCGAATATATTTAAATTACATGCATCATGATGTGATACTATAAATAAATATTGATATAACATCTTTATGACAACCATTAAGATGTTATATTAATTAAGTTATACCTAATGTATTTAATTTATTTATATTAAGATTTTATTATATTATTAATATAACATCACATCTTATGCAAAATAATAGTAACATTGTTATATAAAATAATATATTATAGTATATTTTATATTATTTGGATTATATTTTAAAAGATGCTGTATTGTTATAATGCAGTTATGATTTTGGTAATATATATATATAATTACTGAATCATTATATTCATAAAAAAAACAACTATATCTTTATAAATAATAATAAAACACTATATATTTACAAAAAAGCAAGTATATCTTTATAAATATTCTATTTCACAGTTTTTTGTTATATGGTACGTGTCTCATTAAGTTTAACTATCATAGTTATTTAGTTGTTTTAATAGCTTTATTTTGTTTTAGTTTAAATAGAAATTTGATTAATTTGGTCAAGATCAAATCTAGCGTTAAGCTCAATATACTGCTTTAAACAATTACTCTGATGTAGAATGTGTTAAAAAATCTCATTTTATAAAAATATATAGAAGTATATAAAGCCAACACATTAACAATGATTTGTCACCAAGCATATTGAGGAGCAACCCAATTCCTTCAGAAGCAAAAATGTAACTGAGAGTTTTTAAATTAGCTGGGAGTTTTCAAATAGTAATTGGTAAAAACTACTAGTCAATTCAAAAAAAGAATAATTTTTTATTTTTTTCTATTTTTGAATTGAAAAAGACATTAGAATATAATCCTAATGCAGATTTCCTTTTTGCTTATTAACAGTCATGATTGCACCATTTAATCAGCCAACTACACTAAAAAAAATCTATTTCAATAAAGTTCATCTACAGATAGATAGTGATGTGGAGCAATCCTTTGATCATCTCAAAAACCATTGGATGTCACAAGAGACGTAAAGCACTTCAGTGCTCCTAAACATATGCTTACCCAAACAATATATTGCAAAATATAATTTAAGTGTAAGTTACTGGAAAACTTTTACAATTCTTTAGGATTAGAAATTCCAGAAGACATAAACTTTGAGGATAACAACGAAGATGATGTACACTATGTTCAGGTTTAATTAACACAAGTCAACCAATTCGACTTGGCATTGTACAAATAACACTAGTTAAAACTATGTTATTAAATTGAAGGGGATATGGGGATATATATAATTTACATGATATTTATGAATGAAAAAAATGAGAGTTTTTTTATTATTTATTAATTGCATATTAAACAATTTAAAAATTTATCTGCCCTTAATAACCTCTTTGTAGAATAATCAATTCTAAACCCTCTCTACCTCTTTTCAACTTGAAACTATTTTCCTAATATTTATAATTTTTTTTTTTAAAACAAATATTCAATAAAAAGTATTTAGTTTTTACAGCAAAGTTTATAAAAATATTATTGTCATTTTATTAGGGTGTGAAAAATGTTAATTAGTAATAACCCCTAATTTAAATTAGTTAGAAATTATATGAATTCAATATTAGAAAAGTTTGTTTTATAAAATTACGAAAACTTGGTTTATTCAAACAAAAATTAACTTGGTTGATTTTTGCGTAAGTTTTTGCGTAAGTTTGGCGCAACTCGTGCGCAACCCTAACTTTACGGAAATGCTGCGAAACATTGGTGAATACCAAAACTACGCTGAACTTACGATTTCCGTAACCTTAGTTGAGCTACGCATGAATTACGAAAGTTTGGTGAATCCTCTCACCCTGGTTTCAAGAAATTTGCCGTATACGCTATCCAGTTATATTTTAAGATCAGTGGAACCACTCAATATAATTTGATAAAAATTGGTGCAAATGTAGCCAATAGTCACACCAAACTCTGGATGAAATTTCAGCCTGATTAAATGACTGGTATAGGATTTATTGCAGTTTTGGTTGAAGTTTTGTAAGTTTTTTGCTACTTATACCTCAAAGCGTTACCGACTATTTTTAAAATAATGATTACATGAGTGTTCTACTATGTAATACTAACAATTTTAGTTATAATTATTTTATCAGTACATGTACAGTTATACGGCGTAAAATGAAAATATTCATTATACGCCGTAAAATATGAATTTCAGCAGCCTAATTTCTAATAACTCAAATGATGTTCTTTAAAGATGCTTACTGTTTAGATCAATTATGCAGCGCAACAATCTTTTTTTGTATTCTGGATGATTATTATTTTGCTTATACCTCGACCAATGTTGATAAAAATCTTGATGAGAAGTTTTGACAGTTTGTTCACTATAGGGCTCCAAGGGGGATCCTTTGAGACTGGTGAATTCCTTGATGTGGTAGAAGACGGCGTGAATTTTAAGTGTTACGCTTCCACCAGTTGTCATTAGATAACACTTTTTTAAATTTTCAATTTTTTCAGCGAAATCCGGCTGAAGGATGTATCCAAAGCAAGCCTTGAAAACTAATATGAAGCTTTTGAATGCTCCAATTAAGCACACAATATTGGGAACCATGTTTGTCTAAGCAAGTTGCTGCAGCATATCCACATTTTTAAGAAGCTTACTGCATTCATTTCTCTCAAACTGGCCCCCATGATATAGGCTTAGTTGAATGTAGATATAGGCTTAGTTGAATGTAGAGGGCGGCTGGCCACAACAGTTTCTATCTAAGCAGTTTTAAGGATCTTGAAAAGATGGTCGACAACTCGTAAGAGAAGATATAATTCCATCGATAAAATGATTTCCAAAATCAGAACATTGACAGCCTCGCAAATGATTAGCTTTTGAATATCATTGGCAAACAACTTTGCATTAGCAACAACCCCGCCCTATAGCTGAAAAGACTCAAGGCTTATATTAATTGAACCCAGTGTTCGCAAGTTTCCAGATTTGGCAAGACAATAGGATTTGACGTTACACCAGGTGCAAGGGTGCATACTTGAATGAGTTTGAAGACCACAAATTATATTTGCAACTTTCATATCACAAGCCAAAATTAGTTTAACTCCATTTGCATTAATCAGTGACCAGATTTGTTCAATATTAGAGTGTGTTTCTGGCAAATCTTCCAAAAACCCAAACATTAGTTTTTCGTTGGACTCCAGTGTCTTTACCAGTCCTTTGAGTGAGAGGTTGTTGTCGGTGCGGTGAGCTAGTTTTATCCCTTAACGCACAAT
Organism: Hydra vulgaris; assembly: GCF_022113875.1. Lineage (NCBI taxonomy): Eukaryota > Metazoa > Cnidaria > Hydrozoa > Anthoathecata > Hydridae > Hydra > Hydra vulgaris. The sequence goes on from NC_061157.1 coordinate 67,951,072, forward strand.
GCTTAGGCAAAACTTGAGAAAATCTTTGCCACCATTAATTTCGAGCTAAACATAATAGCCACCAGAAATTTTGCGGGACTAAATAACACGATTCAATAGACTTTGTTTAAGCAAATACGGGTCCCTGTTTAACATCACACTTAACATAAAAAAAAATTTAGAAGTGGCAAAAAAAAAAAGAAAGTCGTGCCAGCTGAACTATTTTGGAACAGTTCAACAAAAAAAATGCCGTGGACCCAGATTTGGAAAAAAAAAACTTTATCTCCCACGCATACGGACCAACATAAAACATCCTTTTTCGATTTCTTCACAACAGCTTACCTTCCGCTGCCATGCTTGCCAAAAGCACAAGACAACAGATCTTAAAAACAACAAATGTGAAACTTACGGAAAAATTGAGGATAATCTTCACATGTCCTCCCTGTTACAATTTGGGAATCAAAAGTCAAAAAGTTATTTTAAAGGGAAAATAGGCACATATATTATAAAATATATTCAAGAAAATCATTGTTAAAACTTATGCGAAAAACCTTTTTTTTAAGTATTATAAACGAAAAACCTTTTTTTTTAAGTATTATAAACGATTATTATAAAAATATAAAAGCGGAAATATTTCTTTCATTGTGAAGAAGATATATTTGTTAATTATGCAGATATAGTTTAAAATTTGTAAATAAATATCATTTTGTAATAAAAAAATAATAATAATAATCAGGTATGCGTATAATGTGCCGAGAGCAAGACGTCATTTTCTTGGCACTCAAAAAAATTAAATGTCAACAAACAATTAAATTCATCTTTGAATGTAACATTTTCATCTGTTTTTGATTTTAATCTGATTGAATATTTCTGGGATTTTTGCCATCCCTACTGGTTACTTTAATTAAAAATGTCAAAAGATTGAATTACAATTTAGTTAGACAAGCTTTTTTTTGTTTGTTTGAGAGTTTGATTTATTTCTGACATCATCTTGGAATGTAACATTTTCATCTGTTTTAGCATGATCCAAACTTTCTTCAAAATCATCACTGCAATAAAGTTAATATAAATTTAATATATAATATTTAATTATTAATTTAACGTTCAATAAACTTCCATAATTTATTATAATATTTAATCAAAGCTTCTTTTTAGAAGTTCTAGAAAGGAAAAAAAATTCTTGCCTTTGTAGTAACTTTCATCATTTTATATTAAAATGTTTTTCAAAACAAACAAGCTTTTGTTTAAAAATATTCTATTTTTACACTAAGCAATTTAATGGAAATCTTACAAAAATATAACTATTCTGAGTTAAGAGTTAGTTAAGCAATTAAAAACAAAAACAGTTTACTACTGGGAATAAAAAGAATATTCTGAATTTAACTTAACTAAATATATTAAATATTTTAATAATAAAATTATTTAATATATTAAATGTATCAAAATATAATATTGCTTTATTATTTTCAATTAAGTTTAAACCCCGCTTTTGATAGTTCTGTCATAGTTTAATAATCTGTCAAATAGTAGACCAATGTGTTAAAGATTCTTAACATCCTTTCGTAAATATATGTTGTGTAAATGGACAAATCTGGTGACCAAATACAGTAAAGCAAGGTTACCCAGGAAAGACATGCGGTTTTTTGCCTTGCATGACCACATGCAAGTATAATATTTTTGACAACTTGAGCATGGCCGTTTGCAAGTTTTGTAATAATGCTGAGAAAGTTTTAAAAACAAAAAAACAAAACTAAAAAAATTAAAAGAGACTGAAATAGAAAAAAATTAAAAACAAATTAATAATTTAAATGATTTGCGAATTGTTTTAATTTTTGTTTCTTTAAAGTTACATTCAACAACAAAATTAGATAAGGGGAAGCAAATAAAAAACTGTTTCAAGTCTATAATAAAAAGAATGATTTTCTTTTTTCAATTTTTTTTTAAAAGTATAGCAAAAATGTGTTTGTAAAATTTATTTGTATAACTTTAATGTAACAACAAGGGTTGAATTAATGCTAAATCTGGAAAACCATCTAGAATTCAAAATTTTAGTAAATACAAAATCGTGTTCTTTGTTTTTAAAGGGGATATTGATCTTTAATTTGCTAGAAAAAAAATTAAAAATAAAACAATAAACTTATGATTACAAAAGTAATAACACTCTAGTCACTATCTGCATTACAAAAGTAATAACACTATAATAGTGTTATTACTTTTATAACGCACTTATAACTTTTGAAACTCATTCTTTGTTCAAGCAATATTAGTATTCCCAAATTTAAATTAAAGTAAAATCTAGAAAAATAAAGTGGATGTTTAAATAATATTAAAACTTCATTAACTTTTAAAACGTGACAAACAACTTTATAAAAACGTATAGTATTAAAAGTTAAGCATTATGAAAAATATTACTAATAAACCGAAAAGCGCGCTAACTTTAAAATATCAGCTTTATTTTTTCTAGATGCTTTTCTACTTTAATGATTGTTTGGAATTAATAATGTTTCTTGAACAAAGAATGAGCTTTAAAAGTAATAAACGCTTTATAAATGTAATAACACTATTATAGTTTTATTACTTTTATAATGCAACTAGTGAATAAAGTGTTATCACTTTTGTAGTCGTAAGTTTGTTGTTTTTGATTTGTTTTTTGTTACTTTCTTGCTAGTATAATTTTAATAATTTGCTCCTGGTAAATAAAGTACACAGCTTTGCATGATCTAAAATTTTAAAGACCAAATATTTTACCAGAATTTGCAAATTCGATCGTATAATTAAACTGATGATATAAACTTGTTACATTATAATTATACAAATATATTTTACAAACAGATGGCGATACACATTTCCTCTTTCTTCTTTATAAGAAAAAAAGGTATAATATGGGGAAGTCATCCTTTTTAACGCCTAACAAATAAATAGGGTTTGAGTTCAAATAAGTAAAAAAAAAAATTTTTTTTAAATTTTAAAGCAAAAAAAAAAATTTTCTTCTTCGTTTGTTATTAGAAGTTTACAAAAATAAAATTTAAAGTAACAATGCTTGATTCAAGCTTTGTTTATAATTATTTTTATAGCCGTCATTATGGTGTTCTTTAATTCAAAAAAAAAAAATTTTGATACTCTGTTTATAAATTTTGATTTTAAATGTACATTTTGATGAAGTTTTAATTTTTAGTACTTCTAATTTTCTTTGATTTGGTACTATTTTACTCACACAACCTGGCACAAAACTAAAACAAACTGGCACTTCATACTGTTTGAATCACTGAAATACCTAGTTTGAATGGAGAATAATGCAGTAATAATAAAATAATAAACAATATTGTGTATTTTAGCAAAAAAATTCCTAACTAAAAAAAAAAAATTATACCAACAACCTGTTTATCGAATGTTAACGATCTGTCAATCAAATAACTTGTAGCAAAGGTTACTTCATAATAAAATTTCACAAAAAAAGCAAGACGACAAATTTATTCTAAAGAATTTTACACACAAAAATTACCTCTAGGTAATTTGACTTGGCTTAGCCTAGGCACATTACCATCTCTGCAGTAAACTGCCACAGGACTCTGCAAAGGAGTCCTGCTGTAGAGATTTTTGACTCTGCAGTGAAGCTGCTTGGCAGTTTAGCTCGGAACTAAATGCTTAGCTGCCACGACTTAGGAAATTTTGATACCACGACGATTTACCACGACTTTGGAAACGCTCTAAACCCATTGTCAACAAATAGTCTTCATATTATATATATATATATATATATATATATATATATATATATATATATATATATATATATATATATATATATATATATATATATATATATATATATATATATATATATATATATATATATATATATATATATATATATTATATATATATATATATATATATATATATATATATATATATATATATATATATATATATACATAAATATATATAATTATATATATATATATAAATAAATATATATAAATATATATAAAAAATATATATATATATAAATATATATATATATATATATATATATATATATATATATATATATATATATATATATATATATATATATATATATATATATATATATATATATATCAGGCTATCACAGGAAGACGTGCGATTTCACGTCTTTATATGGCCACGCAAGTTACTTTTTGCTATGACGGTTTGACCGCGGCATATTCAAAAAACATTTTAGAAATGCGCTAAATAAAAAACATTCTAAAAAAGTGAAAATTAATTACATCAAAACTTTTTAACAAATGTTTTTATATTAGCAAAACGATTTTTAATAAAGTAGTAATTTACTGAAAAATATGGTTTGTTTTTTAAATATAATTGACAGTTGTATAAATTTTTTTTAAGTGTTCATTTCTAAAATAAATCTTATTAAAAAAAAAAAAAAATCATCTAACCTAACCCTAACCCTGACCCTAACCCTGACTGGGTGTTATCGCATCAGGGACGTAGAATTTCATTTTTTGACATGGCAGGTATTTTTACAACTGCCTATAACTTTACTGCAAACATTGACAAAGCAATCAATGGATTTAGATGCTCTGGTTTATACCCAATAAATGAGCTTATTTTTAACGATGAAGCCTTTGATGCAGCTTTGCTCACTGATGAAGCTATACCATTGGAAAGCTGTCAGCAATCAAGTGATTTGCTCAGTATACCTCTTGTTGCACCTATACAGTTGCCAGATGTCATAAGCACAGCAACTGTTGCCTCAAAAATGAAGACTGTTACGAAAGAACCAGCACAATCAAATGATGCAGTTTTGCCAGTTGTTGATGAGCATCTTGGCCTTAAATCCGCCCCTAATATTTTGGAAAAGATTTTCCCGCGTCCTAAAATTACTGTATTAAGACAGCGTAAAAGAAAGACAGAATCAGCTGAAAATCTTACTTCTTCGCCTTTCAAGAAGAGATTAGAAGAACATGAAAACAATGTAAAAGAAAAGCAACAAGAAGCAATATTGCGTAAAGAAAAAGCTGCACTTAATAAGGTAATCAAGCAAAAAAAGAAATCAATAAATTTGAGGACAAAAAAACCAAAGAAGTTTAAAAAGCAGAAAGCCTCTCAATGTTTTATTACTGATACTACTTTATGCATCATATGCTCTTGTGCTTATAATGTCCCCCCATTTGATGATTGGACACAATGTACTAAATGTACATCTTGGTACCACTCTTTGTGTGGTCCAGATGATTCAGACTTATGCTGCTACTGTGAATCATAGTCATGTATATACATCGTTATTAGAACATTTATTTTAGTTATTTATTGCTAATAATTAAAAAAGAAGCTATTTATCTTCAAGACAATTGTATAGAATAATTGCATAGTATTTATTTGCAGTGTTAATATTTCAGTTGTTTTAATAAAATGTAAAGAGTAAATAAAAAAAAACTAATAAGGGCTTATATTTTTAAGAACTTTAAGTTATTTTTAACAACTGTTTTAATGGTTTGAGGAATAACGCGTGAAAAGCTTTCTTTCTTTAAATCCACAGAGCATCTTGCCCCACCACTGGGGCAAGATGTCTTCTGGCACAAGTTTTTTTTTTTTTGATTTTAAAGTTTATCAACAGTAACAAAGTAGTTATTTTATCTTACCAATGTCTTCTCTTATAAGTAAACTTTAATATTAAAAAGAAAAAACACAAGAAAATGTAAAAGTATTTATTATATACGATAAAGTTTGTTAAGGGGGGCATCTTGCCCCACCCTACCCTAATACGTTAAACGAAATATTCAGTGAATGGTCAATTAGAAAATAAAACTTTTGCACTAGTTACTGATTCAGGGGCAAATATTTTCTCTACATTAAATAAATTTGATGATAATGTTTTTAAGATTAAGTGTGCTAGTCATCATTTGAATCTCGTGATTAATGATCTTCTAAACGCGAGAGATATAAAAATAAAAAAAAAATAAAAATGGGTCAAAGCGTCACGAAGTAAAAGATTACGACGGTAATGATCTTCTAAACGCGAGAGATATAAAAATAAAAAAAAATAAAAATGGGTCTAAGCGTTACGAAGTAAAAGATTACGACGGTAATGGAAAATTAATTAATAGAGAAATTACAGAAAATGAAGTTAAAGAAATTGAAAAAATTAACAAAGACAAATTAGAAATGGCCATAGTAATTTCATCTTGCAGGCATATTGATGGTTCATTTAAGCATTCGAAGGTGTTACAAAAAAAGTTAAAAGAAGCTCAAGAAACACTTCGTTACACTTACGCGGTTGCGCTTAGGTTTATTAAATGAAGATATGGCTGATCGTTTTGGTATTTCAAAATCTTTGTGTTCTAATACTTTTACAACTTTTATTAGAATTATTGCTAATATTCTTGGACAAGCTATTATTGTTTGGCTGCCAAGTTAAGTCATTAAAAAAAACTTGCCACAGCCTTTTGTGAAAGCAAAGCATCACAAGTGTAGAGTGATTCTTGATTGTTTTGAAATATTTATTGAACATCCAAAGTCCCTTTACAACCAAGCAGTGACTTGGTCTGATTATAAGCATCACAACACTGTGAAAGTATTAATTGGTATAGCACCAAATGGATACATAACGTTTCTATCCAAATGTTACGGTGGCAGAGCATCAGATAAATTTATTACAAGTGACAGTGGTTTTTATGATCTGTTGGAAAGAGACGATGAGGTGATGACAGACAGAGGATTTCAAATAAGAGAAGAACTATTATTTCATTATTGCAGCTTATCAGTCCCACCAGGTGCAAGAGTAAAAAGTCAAATGACTGCAAGTGAATGTAAGAAGACTACTGATGTTGATAACTTAGGAATTCACATAGAAAGGGCTATAAACTGAATAAAAACCTTTCGAATCTTAAAAAATGTATTACTATGGATATAATTGTAAAATGTATTAATATGGATGATATTATTTTATCATGTGCAGCTTTGTGCAATTTAAAGCCTGCTTTAATAAAAAAAATTGTTTAAATTTGTTTAAAATGTATATATATTTTTTAATTTAGTACTACTCTTAAATGCTTAATACAAGGAAGGGTGTAAATTTTATTTCTGACCTTATAAATAGGGGAATCTTAATTTAAGGGTTGGCTTTTTTTTTTTTACAGAACATGCATAAATCAATTTAAGTTAATGTAGATTGTGGTCAACTGTGCATCTTTAACGACTGTTTTATAATTACAATAGGATTTAGTTTTCTTGTATAAAGTGAGGAAAAGCTTATTTTATTAAAATTAAAACATTATTTTCAACAAAGATTAAAGAGATTTTTTTAATTTTTGATGTTAATAAATGGGAGGGAGGGGGTGATCTTAATAAACATTTGTGGGTGGGAAAACCTTTGGAAAATTACTAAACTTCCTCCCCTTCTTGTATTAAACACACGATAGTACTGAGGTTGTATTTTTTTATTTAATTACTGAGGTTGTTTTTTTAATTTTTATTTTTTAATTACTTGTAAGGGATGCCGGACACCACCGTGCACTTTTAATGAATACATGTGTTTCATTTTATTACTTCGTTTTACTATAATAAGAGGCGTGGATAAACTTTTTGATTTTGAGTAACTTTACTTAAATATTGTTACACCATTATTTGGATCTTACTGTCTTCTTTTATAGGAAAAAATATCTATAAATGCCAATTTAAATATAAGAAGGGTTTAAAACAAATAAAAATAATTTAAAACACAGATTTTGATTTTTATAATTTTATTCCAATCAGTTAATAGTAAAATCTACAAAGACAGTATTTAAGTAATGATCGTTGTAATACTTAAAAAAATCAACTTTCATACTCAACCAACCAGCTTCATCAAATGCATTTTTATCAATTATATAACCATGAGCTGTCCATACCATAAAACAACAATTAATCATCTTAGCAGTCCCCATTTGAACCTGACATTGAGTATAGTATCAATGCTTTTTGTTAATGACAAATTTTTCATTTAACTTTTTTGTAAGAAAGAGATATATTAGGATATTGTGGTGATGTATGGTTTATAGAAAATGGACATTTTATTTCTAAACAAGCTGGCGGGCAACACGAACATCGAACAATTCTATCAGGGCTTCCACCTATATAGGGCATTTCTACATCTAAAAATAATCCACATTCATTTACAGTTAAATTTCGATGAAAGGATTTCATAACTTCAAAAAACTGGCATGCTGCTTCAACTTCCATCACTCTCCCGTACTTTAATGCAGGTATATCTGGGTTCACAAAAGTTAACCCTGAAATACTTTGGTGTAATGACCACATGTCAACTTTAATGCCCTATATTAATTTTTTTAATTTTTTTTAGAACATCGTGAGGTTTTGAAGCAGTTATAACTCGCTTTCGAAAATTAAACCAAAGCTTATTTGTGTTTTGACACATAGTCAGACGCTCTATATCAGTAATTAATTTTTGAGTCATATTTGTTTTTATATTTTCACAAAAAAAAAATTTATTGTCTGACATAACAATAATATTATCCATGGTCAAAATTGTAGGTTTGGTAACATGTTTTCCTATGCCTACAAGCAGAAACCAATTCACTTTTTTTGTTAAGTAGTAGTTTCCAGATTTCCTTGGAAAGTTCCGTATCATTCCTATACCTGGTTGCATTAAATGATTTAAGATGGTTTGCAAATCTGAGCTTGAATGTGTTTTCACCAAATTCCGATGTAGGATTTTTTGGTAAGACTGGTTATAGGTGATTCTAAAGTGGCTTTATATACAACATTTTTTGATAGACATTGATTATTTAACGGGCATGTGGTTTTATTAATGCAGTTGCAGTTTATATCATTATCGGTAAGTTAGTTGCGCAAAATTTGTTGGTTGTGTGAATTAATTATTGATCGAATATTTGGCATACAGCTGTAACTAATTTTTTTGTGTTTCTGTTGAATATTTTGTGGAGCTTATGATGTAATGGAAAATGCAAGTCAATTAAGTTTAAGAAAAGATGTCCAGTTGAGATTGGTAATTGTTTAAAATGCTTGGTGGATGGTTGGAATTAGCATAGATATAATTTAACGTACTATCAGGTTTATGGTAAGGTTGAAAAGTGTTGTTATTAAGATTAAATGTAACATCAAGGTAATTAACAATTTATATATTAGATTGAATGAAAATACTGAGGTTGTTTTGTTTAAATATTTGAGTAAAATGCTTTTTAATTTTTTCCATCTTTGGACCGCTTGCGTTTTTAAATATGGCTAAGCCATCGTCTCTATATAATCCAAAATCAGTTTTATTATAAAATTGCGAAATCTGGAAAAGAAGAAAAATACCAACTAATTCGCGCACCTCCGCTCCATCAAATGCAACCATGGTAACATCAAACAAACCACCTGATTTTTTAATCCAAACTTGGTCATTGGTAAATAATAAAGATTTACGCGCGTGGAGAATTAGAGATTTATGATCAGCATCAATGGAAACGTAATGTTCTGCAAATTTTATGGAATTGATAAGTAGCTTTTCATAGAAGGGTAAAAGTCAACGGTGTCGAAAATAAGGAATTTATAAAAATGTTTGTCATTAATGTTTTTGAACCAATTTATTACATTTTGTGTACTATTCCACTAATTTAATTGCAAAATATTTCTAAGGTTGGTGTTAATACATAATAAAATATGCTTACTTATTCTACCAACCTCATTCTTAGCTGGGTTAATTAGACGAACAGTAGGATTATTTAAAAAATTAAGTTTATGGTCTTTTAATGTAATGAAACAATTGGAACAACTGTTTATATTGATTTTGTTAAAAACTTCATGATTTTTAAGAATAGTTTTTCCTTCTTTATTAATGCGATCTTTTATTATAGGGTTGGTTTTTTTTATAATTAGATGTAGTGGCGTTCATTAATAACTTATTGTATTCGTTTTTTGATAATTTATATAAGTTTGATGTTTTGTCAGCGTGAGTGTAAGTATACGTTGTTTTTCGAATAGTAGAAATGTCTTTTTTTAATTTATTTTGGAAGCTACATTGAACAATCCTAAATATGTATTTAATTAATTATGTATGTTTTTAATTAATTTGAATAAATCGCATTCAAATGCATGGACATCATTAATCTGTTGAGATAACATAAGAACTAAAATTGGTATTATTATTACTATTATTATTATTATTATTCATACCGTTAGACTGGTTATTCATGAAGAAAAATGCCTTCCGTCTCATTCTTTTAACCATTATCTCGGTTTTTTCAAGCAATCGTAATTTGTATTCTCTATTTGATGGTATAGGTATATTTTTTATTGAATAATTGAAGTTAATTTTCTCCATTTTTAACGACTTGAGAAGAGTGCTCAACAGGAAGAGCGATAAATCTTTTTTTTTTCTTATAATTCTTTTAAAAGAATTATTTAAATTTATTCTTGTTAATTTTTTCAACTTCATTTTTTTTCTAGAATGCACTTAAACTTTCAAATGTGATGCGCAAATGTTGGAGGTTTGAACCACAAGAACGTCTCAGAGCAAAAAGTGTTAAAAGCACACTTTTAAAACTTTTAATCACATCAAGCAATGAAAGAGTTTTACAAACTGTACCTTAAACTATATAATAGAAATCATTTATGCTTTCTATTATATTATTACATATTATTATAATATATAATTATATATATATATATATATATATATATATATATATATATATATATATATATATATATATATATATATATATATACATATATATTACATTTTTATATATGTATATATATATATATATATATATATATATATATATATATATATATATATATATATATATATATATATATATATATATATATACATATATATATATATACATATATATTACATTTTTTAGTTTTTCCTCATTTACTGGAAGGTTTTTATTAAAAAGGATTGCTTAAAGTGACCTTAACTTTAAAGTATCGTTTATGTGTGGACATCAGTTTTTTAATTTACGAATTATATAATAGTGTCTTATACTTATATTATATTAATATAAGTTATATAATATAATTATAATAAGTTTTATAATATAATTATAATTGAAAAAGAAAGAACTCTCGCAGTACTTTTTGGGTGTGAGTGATTTCACCAATGTATATATGGAAAAAAAGTAACTGTTAACAGTGATCATAAAACGTTGGAAAATATTATGAAGAAATCGTTAGCAAATACTCCTCAGCGTCTTCAGAGAATGTTATTAAGATTGCAAAAATATGATATCGATTTAATTTATAAAGCTGGTAAAGAAATGATTCTTGCAGATACGTTATCTAGAGTATATATAAGACTATATAATATTATATATTTTTGTTGTATACTAGTCATGAAGCAAGTTTTAGACTTTTTTGTGACAAAAATGGTCTTGCTTTGTATAGTAAATCAATGTTCTTCGATATTTTTGTGTTAATATAGTTTATGTGGGGTTTCCAGGAGATATGTTTGTCAATTAGAACTTCTAAAAGCTTTGTATTCAGAACTCTTTTGATGGCTATATTTTCTATATTAAGTGTTGGTAGGTTCAGAGGTATTTTATTTATTTGCGAATTAGAGTGAAATAGTATGTACTTAGTTTTTTTGATATTAAGTGACAGTTTATTGGATTTAAACCATATATTAATTTTATTTAGTTCAGCATTTGTTTTTTCCATAAGGTTTTTGTTTGTCTTTGCTGAGTAAAATAAGTTTGTGTCGTCGGCAAACATTATAGTTTTAAAGATATTAGAGGCATTTGTAAGATCGTTTATATAAATAAGAAACAAAAGAGCGTGAATGGAACCTCGGGGTACAACACATTTTATTCTCAGTAAACTTAAGTTGCTTTTTTTATCTATAATAACACACTGTTGTCTGTTATTTAGGTAGTTTTTAAACCAATTTAAAGCTTGATTTTTTACGCCATAGTTTTTCATTTTTTTCAGTAAAATCTCGTGGTTGACGGTGTCAAATGCTTTTGACAAATCAATAAGGATCCTTAATGTGAATTTTTTTTTTAAATGATTTACTTATTTTATTCGATAGGTCAAGGATTGCATGCTCAGTTGAGTGTAGCTTTTGAAAACCATATTGACCTTTATTGATAATTTTGTTCGTTTTTAAATATTCATTTAATTTTTTATAGATTATTCGTTCTAGAAGTTTTGAGAATACCGAAAGAATTGAGATTGGTCTGTAATTGTTTAAAGAATTGGTTTCTCCTGATTTATAGATTGGTATAATTTCAGATATTTTTAGTTTATCAGGTACAATACCTGTTATAACTGTTGAATTTAATACTTGGAAAATTGGATTAAATATCTCCTCAAAAAAATCTAACACTACTTTGCAAGAGATGTCATAGATCCTTGTGGACTTGATTTTAAGTGATTTTATAGCTACTTCAAGTTCGTCTTGATTTATTTCATTGAAATTTAAATAGCAGTGTGAGCCTGTTAAGTAACTTTTAAATATATTATTTGTGCATTGAATTTTTAGCAAAGTAGTTATTAAATTCATTTGAAATATCTCGCTTGTTGTTTGATTCACTTTCATTAATTATTACTCTAGAAGGCATTTTGTTGAAATTAGATTTACTTTTACCAATTATTTCCTTCATAATGTCCCATGTCTTTTTTATGTCTCCATTAAATTTTTGTATTTGATTAGAATAATATATAACTTTATGTTTTTTTTTTATTTTTTCAAATAAGTTTTGTATTGCTTGTAGATGATAGGTTCGCTTCGCTTCTATTTTTCAAGTATTTTACGTATAGTTTTTGCTTTTGTTTTGAGGATATTCTTATTTCTTTTGTTATTCATGAACAATTTAAATATTTTGCTTTTATTTCTTTTTCTTGAATTGAAAAACTTTTATTATACAGTAGGATAAATAAATTTATAAAGTTAATGTACGCAGAGTTTGTGTTACCTAGATTACATTCTTAGTAGACCTTTTGCCAATTTGTTCCGATAGCAAGTCCTTAAATTTTTGAGTAGACGCTTCATCGATAATTCTTTTATAATATAAGATTTTTGAATTAATAATTTTTTTGGAATTTTGTGACAAAGAGAAGTATATTGGAAAGTGATCTGAAATATCTGTTTTTATTATTCCTGATTTTAGAGAAGTATCTTGTATTGAGTTTGTTAATATATTATCAATAGCAATTATAGATTTGAAAGTTACCCTGGTGGGTTTGTTGATAAAGGGGAAGATATTAAGTTGAGACATGTCGTCAAAGAAATTTTTAGTATTCGCATGCTCGTTGTACATTAAAATTTTTATGTTTGTAATTAAATGTTTCATATAATTCGAAAATTTACAAGTATCACCATCAGGTGGTCTGAAGCATGTAGAAACTCTAAAGTTCTTTGAGGCAGTGTTAATAACTTCCATTGTGAGGACCTCACTATCGCTATCAGAGTTTAAAAGATCATTTCTTGTCTTAATATTTAGATCGTTCCGTATATAATTCACAATTCCTTCTCCTCTTTTGCTAACTTTCTTTAGAGGATATTTTATAATTTAGGTCAGAGTTTGTTTCTGCTGTTTCGTCAGAGCACCAAGTCTCTGTAAGGCAGATCATACTGAAATTATGTTTGCATTCAAGGAGAAAATTTTTTAATTTATCTATATTATTAAGTAAACTTCTGATGTTTATGTGTATTACCGTAAAGTTATTTATAACAGTTTTAAGTTCAACTTTAAAATTTTGTATATTAAAATATGCAGAATCGGAGTTTTTTTTGTTTAATAAGCTAAAGTCGTCATAATACTTATGTGGTAAAGATTTATTAGTAATTTCAAAGATATTCAAACACAACAATTCAAAGTCTATTGTTTCGTTCGCCATAATGATTTTTAAGACAATAAAAACTTGTTAGAAAAAGCGCTCGCTCTAAACAGCTGTTTATTTTTAAAAATCTCTGCAATAAATTTTATCAAATTTAAAAATGGCGTATTTTCCAGCTTTCCGAAGTCGTTTAACTTCCTCCCATAGTTTTTTTCGATGCTCTATTGTTTCTTTCGCGTAGTCTTCGTTTATATATAATCCAGTCTCTTTTAATTTTTTGGCGTTCTTAAGAAAGTTAGTTTTGTCTAAATAATTCAGAAGTTTGAAGATTATTGTTCGCGGTAGCTTATCATTTCTTGGATTTCCAATATAATGGGCTAATTGTTTCTACAATCATCTCTTTTTCCTTTACACCATCAATCCTTAAATTGTTTCTTCGTGAACGGTTTTCTAAGTCCACTGTTTTATTTACTAGGTAATTTACATCATACCCCAAATTTGTTGTAATTTTTTGCATTTTTTTAGTTATATTTTCTTCTTGAAAGTTCAGACTCTCTTTAATTTCGTAAATTTTACTTTCAATGATAGCATCTTTTGAATTTCTTCCCTACGGGCATTTGTTTTTAAAAGTTACGTTCTAAATGTCTTCTAAACGTTTTTTAAACGTCTTTTAAACGTTCTTTATGTAAGAATGTTTAAAAGACGTTTAAAAGACGTTTAAAAGACATTTAAAATACATTTAGAACGTAAATTTTTAAAACAAATGCCCGATGGGTTTCTTTGGCTTCATATTCAAGTTTGTCAAGTCGTTTTGCAAGAATTTTCAAGTTTCCACTTATTATTAATATAAAGTTTTGTTCTTGCTCTTTTAATAACTTGTCTCTGATAGTATAAAAGATTTTTCCTCTTCAAGTTTTGTTGTTATTAACTTTTCTATGTTTTTTAACGTTAAATCCTTATTTTGATAAGATTGATAAAAACACGTCCGGTTTACAGGTTTACAGAAAAAAAAAATCTGCTACTGTTACTCTATTGAAACTGGTCATTCGAGTGAGACTCGTCGCTTCAGGTGATCGTATTGATAGGCTAGGATGACGTCTAATGAATAACGAGAACCAATCAGATCCTGCAGACTTCCAGTCCTTCCATTTTTGTGGATACTTTATACAATTTCTCTTCGCATATTCAAAGGTTAAACGTCTTGTGGCTTTTGGTGCTAGACCATGAAACATTGGTAAGCATTTAATGAAATTTTCAACTAGCGAAGGTTCCATAAACCGAGAAAAAACTTGACTTTTCTTGAAATTTAACAATTGTTGTTAATTCAACAGTTATTAAATCAATATTCTGATGTTTAGTCTTTTTGATATGGTCGAAAAGTCTTGATTTGCTAACACCGTGTTTAGCAGCACTCTTTCTGAAGCTCAAAATGTTTGTTTGGACATCTTTTACGGATTCCCTTAACTTTTCAGGTGAGAATGTAGGCTAACAACAAAACTTAAAACTTGTTAAAAGTTTTAAACTCTTTTTTGGTTACTCTAGTAACTACTTAGCTTTAGTTTAGCACTACTAGCGGTACGGGTTTTATATACATTCACTTGAGAATTTCTTCGTGCGGAATTATTCTACAAGGAAATTATGGTGTTGCAATTGCTAACGATTGTGTAAGTAGAAATTTACAAAACCTTAAAATTGCCCATATGGAATTATTATCTTTATTTTATTAATGCATCAGAGAGAACTTTAGACAATGTCTGAAGTCAAGGGGTATATTGAAAAAATCAGGGAAATCGTTACAAACTCATAAATAGATTACAAATACTTACATTTCCAACGTCCACAGGTAATCTTTTGTTTAAAAAAAAAATTGCACCAACTCTGGCAGAATTCATAACTAGAATCTGAATGATTCACTTGGAATTGAAAACTTTATATCAAAGAACCAAAAATTTTTTTTACATTGTAAAATATGTTTTTTAGCGGAAAACTGTCACCTAGCTATTCTAAAGCTAAAAGCGTATGTCTACCAACATATCGATTATAAACAATATTGTCCTAATGTTAACAGGGTAGGATATTTCGAAGTGCCCATTCTCTCCCCATGTCCGAAGTCTCCCTATATATTAATAAGCAAAATTAAAATAAACATGCTAGAAATTATTCTTTTTTTATATATATACATACAAATCTAAATTTGAAACTCTATATCCTTTTTATAATTTTTCCTTCCTTTATGACTTATGTTCTCTTTTTATAATTATGTCAGTTGATCTTTTAACTTTTAAAATAATGGTTTTATTTAAATCTGAATAACTTTTAATTCCTTTTTTCTATATAACTCGTTTAGATAAATTTATTTATTTTTAAGGATCAGCAGATCTGGTAACCTTTGATTAGCTAGCTATGGGATCATCTGCAGTATGAGCTATGCATAGCCATGTATAGCCATGGGATCGTCTGCAGTAGTTAACCTTTGATTAACTAGCCATGAGTTCGTCTGCAGACGATATTAAGACGTTTTTAAAAATTTAAAATCATCTGCAGACGCTTTTAAGTAAATAAGTGTATACGTAATTTTTCTTGTCCTTGCATAAACGTTAAGAAGAATTATCCGCAATAGCAAACACATCCCAGTGGGCACCCGACGTCAATCCGACGTCGGATTTACGTGCGATTTTCATCAGCGATGTCAAAAGACCTATTCCGACGTTGTTCCGATGTCAGTAAAATGACGTCGGGCGATGTCTTTATCTCAACACTCCTGACGTCGTTTCGATGTATTTTGACGTTGTTCCGACATCTTGTAAAAGACGTCCAAAAAACGTCGCAGTACTGACATCGATCCAACGTCGATAAAAAGACGTCGTGCAACGTCATAATATTAACGTACTCCGATGTCTTTTGACGTATTCCGACGTCAATCCAACGTCCTTAAAACGACGTCGGAACAGCGTCGTAAGACATCGCTGATGAAAATTTAATCCAAACCCAACAATATGTGTGCAATTGCGCTCTTCAATAAATATGTGAACTAAGCGTGTTTTTTATTAATGGAAAGAAGTTTGAATAATGGTTGATAAAACATCATGAGGTTTTGTATGATGCACTAGCATAGTTTTTTAACTATTAACATTTTCGAGTATACATTTTTTATAATATATAACTATTCGTTTTAATATTTATATAATATTTAAACAAAATTATTTCTTATCAAAGTAATAATTCCCAAATAGCTACAAGTATAAATTACTAAATGAACTCATCATCTAATATGTCCCTGTGGTGTAGTGGTAAGCGCGTAAGGCTTAGTTTCGATAGACCGAGGTTCGATTCCTGCCTAAGGCATCGTTTATTAGTTTTCAAAAAACACGTTGGATTTACATCGGAATGCCGACGTCGCGCGATGTCAGTTTATCCGACGTCAAATAACATTTCCATTTCCAACGTAAACCCAACGTCGATCCGACGTCGAGATCCGACGTCGCTCGACGTTCGTTCGACGTCGAAATGCCCACTGGGATATGAGAACGAATTTTTATAGTAAGATGTAAACCATAAAAACTTTCTTACTTCAAAACTTGTCAAACGTTTTCGAAGTCTTTATTATTATTATTAAACCGTTATTCTCTTGTGTTTTGATTTTATAAGTAAATAGTATCAAAAATTTTATTTGAAAAAAAATAAATATGAAAAATAGAAAATTTAAGAAATCAAAGAGTTTTTCACCAACTAGAATTTAGTCGCACAGGAGAAAAATTATTTTAAAAATGTAAGATAAACAACTTCTGAACTTTTGTTTGAGTTTAAAATTATTGAACATTTCTAAATTGTTTAATAGTTTTGAATTCTAACTAATTCCACTAACCTTTTTTTTTTTACGTTCAATTCAAACCAATTAAATAACTGTTATCAAAGAAATTTCAAAATGGTACATCAGTGGCGGATTAAGACTTCTTGGGGCTTGGGGCTATCTTTGTTTTTGGAGGCCTTTTTATGGGGCAGAGCCTAAAAATGACTTGTAAAAAAAAAAAAAAAAAAAAAAAAGGACTATAGCCCCGAGCCCCTAAATTTGCGGGGGCCCGGGGCTTTAGTCCCCCCTAGCCCCCCTTTGATCCGGCACTGTGGTACATTAAAAAAAGTTTCAATAAAACTTTTAATAATTTTGATTAACAGTCCAATCAAGAGTGAGTGACATGAAGAATAAAGAAGATAGCTAATACATAAAAATAAAAACAATGAAAAAACTTCAAACGAATCATAAAAAAGATATTAACAATTATTTTAGTATATAAGTTGATTCAAAAAGTTTAAGAAATATATAGTGTATTAACTTTTACAAAATGTCACGTCAATCATATTGTTCATACACTGAATACATTTAGTACATTAATGTACTGAATGTAATGTACTAATATAAATTTAATCGTGCACAATAATACTATTGTACATGATTAAATTTCCGAGAATCACCAGGGTAACTTATGGCAACAGAGATATATAGAGTACCAAGGATACAAACACATTAAATGATGCTAAATAATCATAAATAATAATTTTAAATAATGAAACGATATAGAAATATATAGGTTATTATAAACGATATAAGAAATATATAGGTTATATAAGAAATATATAGGTCATTATAATTAGCATAATTTGTTAATAGATTCCAAAAACTCTGATATACGATCAACAACAACTTTTAATTCATTATGTATTTCAGATATTTCTGTCGCATTTTTTATCGTCATTTGCGAAAATTTTGCTATACCGACTTTGGTTTGAATTTCGCGATCTTTAAAAACACATTCCAATGCTGCATGTAATTGAGCAAATGTTTTGCAAAGCTAAAACAATGTTAAATAAAATTGCATATACATTCAATAAAATTTTAATATAGAACGATAAAACATTACTCAATAAAAACATAAACATAACATTTTATCTCTTCAAAAGTATTGTCTAGATTTATATTAAATAGATGCATTCATTTATACTATAAACAAAATAAAAAATTACGTTTTGCTTGTCTCGTAAACTATCTTGTGCAAGGGCGAATTTCTCATAAGAATTAACAAATTCATTTTTTATTGAAATATGTTTGCTTTGCAATAAACTGTACTTGCGTGCAAGGATTGCATTTGTTGAACGAACTTCTTGGACTTGCGCCTGGATAGTTTTACAGATTCAATATTTAAATGCACAATTTAAAAAATATTTTATCCTAACATAAAAAAAAAATGAATTGCGCACGTTAAAAAATTTAATTGTAGACAAAAAATATATATTTAGTGTTTTGTTTTTCATTCTTTAGAGGGGTTGGGGGTAAATAACTAATTTTTTGTAAATATTATTTTGGTTTCTGACTAGTGGGAGGATTAATATAAAAAAAAATGCGAAAAAACGGATTTCCAAAAATAAGAAATATTACTTGTGTTTTCTGTAACACTTGATTTCGTTGTAACATTCTTTCTTTATGAATTTCAGCTTGTGCTTCAAAACGATCATCTATTACACAGTTTAACGTTTATACATTTTGAACAAGATAATAATTTTACAAAGATAAAACTTTAACCAAAAAATAATTTACTTGCAATTTCTTTTAAAGCAGATTTAAGCGTGTTTTCAATGTTGGTGTTTAAATTTATTGCCATATCCAACTCTTCATTTTCTTCACTACAAAATAAAAATATAAAAGTTTAAGATTTCATTATAATGAAAAAAAGCATTTGCTGTATGCTTGGTATAAACTGGTATAAACTTTATTTCAATTACTATTATTATTATTATTGTAGTTATTACTATTATTATTATTATTGTAGTTATTATTATACTTATAATTATTATTATATTTATTATTTATTTCAATTACTATTATTATTATTATTGTAGTTATTATTATACTTATAATTATTATTATATTTATTATTTATTTCAATTCACATAGACCCATAGATAACAAAAAACAGTTACAACACATGACCGATTTAAAACTTTTAAGAGCAACATAAGCAGCTCTTAACATCTTACTATGCATTAAGAATAAAGATCTAAATCGAGAGTTGTGTAAAATAATGTCAAATGTAGGTAAACCAAGTTCAAAGAACATAGTTGTAACACTATCTTGACGCTTATAACAAAAAAACTTTTTAAAGCATTTTATATAAGCAGATTTGAGTTTCTTTAATACAGTGATATTATACTGTTGCCACAAAATGTAATAAAACTGGGTACAATAAATTTTGAAAAAGCATAATTGACTAATAAATTAAATCTACTAAACCTGTATTTAGTACCAAAAATGTAGAAGCACGTTAGCTCTGGCATAAAATAAATTTGTTTCAGTTCACATTTAAAATATCATCATTGCCACCCGATACTGTGGAAATGTGTAGGATGTTAATAGGCATACCAGCAATATGACAACTAAACTTTGATTTGGCAATAGCAGTTTATACCAAGCATACAGCAAATGCTTTGTTTAAGAAATTAGACAAAAACATAGATTCCATTTAATCTGTAATAGCCAACCATTTGTTTCAGAACTGAACAACCATGACTAGTTGAATGATCAGGTTTGAAACCAAACTGATATTCATCATTTACTGAATTGTGATAAAGCTGTTAAGCAAAAGGGACTTTAGAAGTTTGCTTATACAATTAGATAAAAAAAAATTGCATTGTAGTTACTTGCATCAGAAAATCGTCAGCAAATTCATTTTTAAGTAGTGGTACAATAGTTGTTTGCATCATATTCAAAGGCAAATAGCAATGTTTCACTCACATATTAAATAACAATATTAAATACAGAGATAATAATTTACCTCCATATTTAATAGCTTCAGCAGCTATACCATAAGGCCTGCAAGCTTTGCTGGTTTTTAACCTAGTTATAGCTAAGCTCAAGTCAGAATGATTTATAACATAAAAACTAGACATCAAACCACTATTGTGTTGTATGATTGCTTAAAAGAGTCCACATTATTAGCAACTGATTCATCACCAGTTACATGCCCTAAGGATGTAACTGGTGATGAATCAGTTATCCCTACTACTGGACATCTTTTTATATTTTTTTCAAAGCCTTTTGCTAATGTGCCATTGCCGAGCTTTTTTTCATTATTTTTGAAATATGCAAATACAAGCTTAAATTAGGCATGTGTATGCTTCATTACCTCATAAATGTGACCAGTTTGTGGCTTGTCAATTATAACCTATTCACAAAAACTCTGGCACCTTTATGTTTATCTGCAACTAAATCAGATCATTTACCAATGCTGTATTCATTGTACTAAATCGTTTTTGCAGGATGAAAATACACATACCCTGTTGGGTGCACAAATTATCTTAAAAGTTTCAATATCATTTTTTTGCTCTGCTATGAGACAAATATTTGTCTCATAGCAGAGCAAAAAAATGATATTGAAACTTATTTTAGACAAATATACCACATAACGAAGGTAATTGTACAGACTTCAACAAATGAATTATATAGTTCGAATAGTTGCTGTCATCAGACACATACTATTCGAACTATCTAAGAAACAAAAGAAAGCCAAAATTTACAGAGACTGAGCTTATATCACCTGAGTAGGAAGTTCATACCTCCTTTACTGTTTGTCATCTTTTTAAAAAACATGCATAACATCACAAAACTATCAACCTTCACTATTACATCATGTCAGACACAATGACTCAGATAAACTGCAGGAAGAAGGTAATAATTTGTTAAGTTTGTCATTAAGCACTAAAATGCATGTAAACAACACAAAAGCTTAATTGATTGATTTCTTCTTAGAAGGTTTTATGAGTTTGCCAATATTTATCGCAGGCACTAAGTTAGAAACCCAACCCTTACTCAAACTCAGTGTGACCTAACAAAATGACCTTAAGTGGAACACTCATTTCAAAAACATCCATCAGAAATGTTGTGCTGGAATGTCTGCTTAATACCCCTCCTGATTTAATAAGAAAATTTATTTTGCGTTAGTCTCTTTGCATATGACTTATGTTTGGCCTGTGCTTTGCAACACCTCTAGCTCTCAATTTATGAAACTTTTAACCATAGAGAAATGTGCAGCAACAATATGTAATAAGCACCCATGTTCAAATCAATCCTTAAAGCATCTTGAAGGTATCTGTTTCATATTGATCAAAATAGTTGCCAAATTGAACACTCACCTTCTTTGAGCATTATTTTTAGTCAAACCTGTAGAACGAAATCTTAGAAGATGCAACTTCTGCACCAAAAATCAAATCAATTAATAAAATTTTTTGCGAGTTTTTTTTCCTAATGATGCATAACTTTTAAAATTTTTTGAAAATTAAAAATTTTTTTTTTTTAATAATTACTATTCATTAACTACTCAAGTTTTTTGATGTAAACTTTTAGTTCTGAATAAAATGTATTCAGATACACTAAAAGTTTAAATAATCAGTCATATCCAGTGAGATTTATTATTATAAAGTTATCATTTTCTAAGAAGATAAGTAAATAATAAAATCTATATATTTTTTTACTTGAGATCATTGATTGCAGCTTCGATAATTGATATGCTCTTCTCTATATTAACTCTTAACGAGTTCATTTTAGACATTTTTATTTCTAAATCTGTTGTAGTATCCTCTTGTAAAATTTTATTCTCAGTTACTTCAGATATTTCTTTCTAAATTAAAAAAACAATTTTAAATAAAACTTGATTCCCAGTTAATTCAGATATTTCTTTCTAAACTAAAAAAAAAACAGATTTTTTTTAAACATCTTTGCTTCCAACAAGGCTGCAAGCAACCACTAATTAGTGTTGGAAGTTACTGGATGAGAAAAGATGAAGGTTGTAGAGAAAGATAACGATTGACAGATGACTTAAAAGATTGCAAATTATATGAATCAGAAAAGCAAAATGAAGGAAGCGAATTCCAAAGAACTGATGTTCGAGGAAAAAAACTAGACAAATAAGAGTTTTAGGAGCACTTAGGAACAGTAACAGAAAAAGGATGAGACTTAATTGAGTAACACGAGAACAAATTTTAGTAGATAGCACAAGAGACGCTAGCTCTTTAGAGCAGTGCCCATTATAGTATTTGTAGAAAAGAGAAAGAGAAGCAACATTATGACAATGTGACAGAGGTTGAAGGTTGGCTGCAAGAACTGGTCCAACTATGTTTACAATGCGATTTTTTCACCTTGTCTAAAAGAGAAAGGGCATCATTAGATGATCCGCCCCAGATATGGCAACAGTATTTCATACAAGGTTGGATTTGAGATTTATAGAGATAGAGAATAAAATCCAGAGTAAGAAAGTGTAGAGCTCAATAAAGAGATGCAACCTTAGTAGATGCTAATTTTGTAATGAATTTGATATACGGTTTCCAAGAAAAATCAGAAGTGAGAGTTAATCCTAGAAGATGAAGAGTAGATGACTCATCAAGTATATTAACATTCAAAAATATAGGAAGGTCTAAATTTTTGAGATAACGGTTGGCTGAAAAAAATTGAATTTTATCTGAATTAAAGTTCACCAGCCACTGTGAGCTCCATACTGTAGCAGAAGTGAGATCCTTTTCAAGCTCAAATGCCCCCTGAAAGGAATCAGAGGGAGTTGGCTTCTTATCGTGACAAGAATAAATGGTAGTATCATCAGCAAACAATGCCAACTTAGATGTGAGAATATCTGGAAAATCGTTTATGTAAATTAAAAAGAGTTCATGGCCAAGGATTGAAGCTTGAGGAACCCCTGAGGTTACAGAATAAGAAGAAGAGTGCTGTCCATCAAGAACAACTTTTATACTACGATTAGAAAGAAAGGATTCATAAATCTTAAAGATGTTTCCAGATACACCATAAGAAGAAAGCTTGTGGAGAAGACCAGCATGCCAAACTTTATCAAACGCTTTAGAAATGTCAAGAGCAATGGCCTTAACCTCTCCACTTTTATTTAATGCACCATAAAACCTATCAGTTATTACTGTTAGCAAATCGGCTGTAGAACGAGAAGATCGAAATCCATATTGATGATCAGAAAGTAGGTTATGAGATTCAAGATGAGAGATTAAGTGTTTGTTAATTAAAGATTCAAAAACCTTGCTGCTTTCCAGCAGGCTGGAAAACAAGACTCTGAAAAGCACTTGTTAAATAGTTTTGAAAGGATAGATGACAGCTCCGGAGAACACTTTTGCAAGACTATAACAGGTATGTTGTCCAGACCGCAAGCTGTAGAAGAGTCTAAGTAGGAAATCACTTTAGATACAGAAGCTGGAATGATATGAATGTTGAGCAATGGATCAACCTGTTTGACGGCTATATTAGGTAGAACGCAACTAGTGGCATCAAGAGATGATATTGATGAAAAGTTCTTGGCAAACAATTCAGCTTTGTCTTTAGGTGAGGTGACAAAGTCTGAACCATACAAAAGAGGTGGAATTACAGGCTTGCCCTTATCATTGATACTATTAAAGATTCTCCAGAAGTCACGAGAGCCTAACTTTTGTAATGAAATATGAGATTTCATGATCTGAGAATTGTAGGCTTTGGCATTAGACAAAACCTTTTTATAATGGTTTCTAGCAGTAATAAACAGACAATTGCAGCAGCACAATGTGAGGAAAATCATGGAGAAGAGTGAGACTTGACCTGGAATTATTGAGAGGGAATAAAAGATTCCATGCCAGCCTGAATCCACAAAGTTATGTAAGAAGCACATTTGTCAACAAGAAGACAAAAGATTTCTACCCAGGGGCCATCACGAAGAAAATCACAGAAAGAGTCCCAGTCAGCTTTAAGGTTGTTGTAAGATGTACGATGATAGGGGGATTCAGATGATAATAAGAATGAGATAATAGTTTTAGAGAGACCAAATCATGATCGGAGGCACCTAAGGGTAAATGTGGAGAAACTAAGCGCTGACTAGGATCAGAAACAAGACATAAGTTGAGTAGAGAAGGTAAATGATTCGGGTTATCTGGAAAGTTGGAAAGTTGACTATTTGAGTTAGGGATTGAGAAAGGAAAATGTTGTGGGCCATAATGCCTGCAGAGTCACTGACACTAGAGCCAAGCCATTCAATGTGATGAACATTGAAGTAACCAACAACAACAATATTGGCTGATGGATAAAGAGAAAGGGCTGGGTCAATATGATCAGAAACAACATCAAGAAAAGTGCAGTCTTGAGATAAGGGAGAGCGATATAGAACAAAGAGAAAGGTGATAGAGTTAAGTGGTTTTTTAAAAAAAGAAAATATAAAATCTTTGAAACCATAACAATTTTTGAAACCATAACAATCTTTGAAACCATAACAATCTTTGAAACCATTTTCAAAAAAGAAAAAAGAAAATCTTTGAAACCATAACAATTAAGTATTTTAATGGTTTTTTGATTAACTATCAATTATTATTCATTTCTTATTAATTAGTGGAGTATTTATTAGTATTATTAGGTCTTTATAAAAATTTTAATTTATTTTAATTTAGCTACTTATTGACAGTTAAAAAATTGATTTTCATAATGAAAACATGGCAACAAACCTTCAATGTTTTTTCTTTTGACTCCAGCAATGCAATTTCATTCTCTAATGAAATTTGTTTTGTTGAATTCTTAATGACAACTTGAGATATCAAGTCTTTAAATCCTTGAAGTGCCTGAAAATTACAGAAACAAATCATTTTTAGATTGAAAGTTTATCTATAGATTATAAGCTATATAACTGTGAAAAATACAAAAATACCTTATGACTTATATCATTTTTATGTTTGAGCAAATTAACCTTTGAAAAAATAAAAATCTGATATAAATATCTGATACATACATACATACATACATACATACATACATACATACATACATACATACATACATACATACATACATACATACATACATACATACATACATACATACATACATACATACATACATACATACATACGTACCTACATACATACATACATACATACATACATACATACATACATACATACATACATACATACATACATACATACATACATACATACATACATACATAGGCTAAATAAATGCTTTGATAACATTAAAGTGTTATCAAAGTATACATACATACATACATACATACATACATACATACATACATACATACATACATACATACATACATACATACATACATACATACATACATACATACATACATACATACATACATACATACATACATACATACGTACCTACATACATACATACATACATACATACATACATACATACATACATACATACATACATACATACATACATACATACATACATAGGCTAAATAAATGCTTTGATAACATTAAAGTGTTATCAAAGTATACATACATACATACATACATACATACATACATACATACATACATACATACATACATACATACATACATACATACATACATACATAAACACATACATACATACATACACACACACATACATACATACATACATACATACATACATACATACATACATGCATACATACATAGATACATAGATACATACATACATAAACACACACATACATACATACACACATACATACATACACATACATACATACATACATGCATACATACATACATGCATACATACATACATACATACATACATACATACATACATACATACATACATACATACATACATACATACATACATACATACATACATACATACATACGTACCTACATACATACATACATACATACATACATACATACATACATACATACATACATACATACATACATACATACATACATACATAGGCTAAATAAATGCTTTGATAACATTAAAGTGTTATCAAAGTATACATACATACATACATACATACATACATACATACATACATACATACATACATACATACATACATACATACATACATACATACATACATACATACATACATACATAAACACATACATACATACATACACACACACATACATACATACATACATACATACATACATACATACATGCATACATACATAGATACATAGATACATACATACATAAACACACACATACATACATACACACATACATACATACACATACATACATACATACATACATGCATACATACATACATGCATACATACATACATACATACATACATACATACATACATACATACATACATACATACATACATACCTACATACATACATACATAGATACATAGATACATACATACATACATACATACATACATACATACATACATACATACATACATACATACATACATACATACATACATACATACATACATAGGCTAAATAAATGCTTTGATAACACTAAAGTGTTATCAAAATTTGATAACACTGATAGTGGCTATTTTAGTGGCTTATTATTTTGGTGTGCAATATCGAGGCCTTAAGGAGCCCTATGTTACAACTTAAGGTTAATTAACAAGACTGAGAAAATTGCATAGCTCATTGCTTGAGAGGCTGTGCTCTATCTATGGATGAGTCAAGTTCTCTTTAAACTTAAATATGCCAAAAGTAAATCAAAATATTAAACATAAAAAACTATCCCTATTACCTAACTATTTTAATATCTATTACTAATACTCGTGGTCTGCGAAGCAACCTTCCATCAGTTGACTCTTACCTCTCGCAAAATTCACCAGAATTCCTAACTCTGATCTCAATGTTGATGGGTACTATCCTTTGATTCGCAAAGACTCCAATAGTTACATGCTTGGCTTAAGGGTATACATACGCATCAATTCACCTATTTGATATGAAATCAGGTTCGAATCCTTTAACCACTCCTTTATATGCTTCTGCTTAGCACCTCTTCACTCTATCACCTTTCTCTATGTTCTTTATCATTCTCCTTCTTCCCAAGACTGCACCTTTTTAAATATAATTTCTGATCTAGTTGACTATGCTCTCTCTCTTTTTACCCCTCTGCTAATATTGTTGTTTTTGGTGACTTTAATGCTCATCACACTGAATGGCTTGGCTCTATCGCCACTGACCCTGCTGGCACTAAAGCCTATAACTTCTGCATTTTCTCAGAAAATTTTCTCGCATTTCATACTTCATTTTTGACTAACCCTATTACCACACTACTTACTACTACCCTAAAACTGGTTGGGATTCTTTTTGTGATTTTCTTGGTGATCGTCCTTGGGCTGATGTCTTTTCCCTCTCAGCTGAAAAATGTGCAATCTCCTGGATTCAGGCAGGAATGGATGCTTTTATTTCTTCTTGTCAGCTCCATGATTTTCAACTTCTTGTGCAGCTGCTATATCTAATCATAATCAATTTTTTTATCTTTTACAAAAGATCAACTCTCTTGAGAACAAACAGCTATTTATTATTGCAAGAAATTGATGTAAAAAGATGCTGTTAGATACTAAGCTCCACTATTCTCATTTCACTAAATCTTGTATTTCAGAAGTTAGGCTCTAGAGACTTTTGGAAAATATTCAACAGCCAAAGGAACAAAGGAAGGTCTAACATTTCATCTCTCAATCATGGGAATGATCTTATTACCTCTCTCAATGATAAAACTTCTCTTCTAATTTGACTCTCAAATCTTATGGCCATTCTCCATTCTCTTCCTTTCATTTGAATTAAACAGGTTAACCCATTGTTAGACATTCAAATCACTCCAGCTTTTATTGCTAAAGTCATATCTTGTTTAAACTTTTCTACGGCTTGTGGTCCAGACAACATTCCTGTCACAATCTTACAAAATCATTATCTAGAACTCTCTTCAATTTTTTCTATACCATTTAATAAATGCTTGACTGAGACTTGTTTTCCTACCTGCTGGAAAATGGCATCTGTTGTTCCAATTTTTAAAAACTCTAGTAAACATTCTGACTCCTCCAATTATTTTTCAATCAGTCTTCTTTCTGTTATTAGGTCTTTGAGTCTTTGATACACAAATTTCTCACATCCCATCTTGAGTCAAATAATTTGCTGTCAGACAATCAATACAGTTTTCAATCCTCTCGCTCTACGACTGACTTGATAACTGCTGTGATTGAAAGATTTAATTGTGAAAGATTTTATTGTGCATTAGATGAAAGTGGAGAGGCTAGAACTATTGCTCTTGACATATCTAAAGCTTTTGACAAAGCTTGGCATGTTGGTCTTTTCCATAAGTTTGTTTCATATGGTGTATCGGGTAAAGTTTTTGAGATTACCAAATTATTTCTTTCTAACCGCTTTATTAAAGTCATCCACAAAGTCCAACACTCTTTTTCATTTCCAGTCACTTCTGGGGTACCTCAAGGTTCTATCCTTGGTTCTATTTTGTTTCTTATCTACATCAATGATCTTTATGACAACCTTACATCTGAAGTAGCTCTATTTGCTGGTGACTCAATTTTATACTCCTGTCTTGACAAAAAATCTTCTCTTTTCTATCACTTAGAATAGGCAGCCAATCTTGAATCTGATCTCACTTCTATACATGATTGGGGCTCACTGTGGCTTGTAAATTTTAACTCCAACAAAACTCAGTTATTTACTGCAAACAACTATCGCAGTACTGACGACATTTCTATATTAATGAACGGCAACCCTCTCATCATTGAGCCCACTTCTTTACGTTTTCTTGAATTATCGTTAATTACTGACCTTTCATGGAAACCATATATACTATCAAATGCTAAATTATTATCCACTAAGGTTGCTTTTCTTTATCATGCTTCTCATTTTCTTACTTCTGATTCCATTCTCTGCCTCTACAAATCTCTTATTTGTCTCTTTTTAGAATACTGTTGTTATATTTAGGTTAGATCTTCTAATGATGTTCTTTCACTTATAAACAAGTTCCAAAAACGCATTGCAAACATAATTGAACCGTTTTACCAGCTAAGCTTAAGTCTCTTTTCCATCATCGCAAAGTTGCATCTCTTTCTCTTTCTACAAATACTATCATGGTTGCTGCTAAAAGGTAAAAATACTCATCTTGGGCAAATGTTAAATGCATCCAGCTACTGTCTTGTAGAATGCAAAGACTTTAGGAGTAAGCAGAATAATGCTATTGACCAGCCTACATAACTACATACAAACATACAAACATACATACATACATACATACATACATACGTACATACATACATACATACATACATACATACATACATACATACATACATACATACATACATACATACATACATACATACATACATACATACATACATACATACATACATACATACATACATACATACATACATACATACATACCACAAATTTATAAACAAAAATACACTAAGACTTAAGTGTAATCAAGAGAACAACTTAAAGAGAAAATAAAAGTATCCACAATAAAAAGCAGAATAAAACTATTTCTTAAAAAATTAGTATCCCTTGTTCATCTCTTAAGCTGACATAGATGTAAACCTATGTTACATTAATTTCTACATGGGATGATGAATGCTGAATCTTCTTGATTCTATTTATAAATTTTTGCTCATTTCTCCTTGATAGTGGCTACACAACTCTTTCTGTTATCATAATAAAGATACAGCTCTAAAACTCAGTTTAATAGTTCTAAGGCCAGCTGGTAGTAAGGTTTTTCAAACTCTTTGGTAACTCTGTCATTGCAGCTGTAAAATATCAGAATATTAACATTACCATGTTGTTTATGGATGGTTTCCATGTTAGTGATTTTGGTGTGCATTGTTCGGGCCACTTAAGGGGTCATAAGTTATAATTAATAATGATGTAATAACAACATATAACACAAGTTATAATTAATAATGACTTGAGATTAATTAGCAGGACTGAGGTAACTGCATAGCTCATTGTTTGAAATGCAGTGGTGCAGTGAGTTCTGGCTCAAGAGGAACCAAGAGATTCCCGGTTCAATGCCCAATAAGCAACATTGGTAAGGAAGGAGACATGATTCTGCCATGCCATGCGCTATCAATGAATGAGAATTCTTTGATAGAATATGGCATCTTTAAAATTCTCTTTAAAATCATAAAGACTGAGGAAACTGCATAGCTCATTGCTGGGGTGCCATGCTCAAACTATGATTGTGTCAAATTCTCTTTAAACATGATGGAAGTACCCAAAAATGTTAAACATAAAAAACCATAGCCACCCACTAACTGTTTCAATATATCTTTTGCAAATATTAGAGATTTTCGAAGTAACTTACTATCAATTGAATTTTATCTCTTGCAAAATTCACCAGACTTACTTGCTCTATGTGATACTAATATGAATTTGACTGTTTTATCTTGCAAAGATTTGACTGCTTGGCTTGGGCACATACTTATGCATCATTTCACTTAATTGTTGAGAAATCAAGATTGAATCCTTTGATCATTCTTTTGTGCTTCTGCTTAGTACCTCTTTACCCAATCACTTTTCTCTTTCCTTTCAGACAATTTACTTTCATTTATAATATCCACACCTTCAATGAATAATTTATTAAACCAGTCATTTTTATAAGGAATAATTGCAGCTTTGATGATACAGGTAGCTCAGAAGTAGCAGTTAAATGCAAATTGAATGTATTTTGCCTTTTAATGTGAAAAGACAGCATTATCTTTTTTAAAACTGCATCATTATATTAATGCCCGGAATCAAATAAAAATTTTCTAATTGTAAAAGCAGTTAGCAAATTTGCATTACAATTAACTAATTCCTCTACAGCTATTTTGATTGGTTGAAGAGCATTTAAAGTATTTTTCAAAACTGAAACAAAAATAATATTAAACTGCTTTAGAATGTTCAAGTCATTTAATGCTTTTTTCACTAAGTTCATCACTTTTAAAAATCTTTCAATAATTGTCACAATGCTTTTTTATCTGGTTTGGCAATTTAAGTCCAGTAATACTCTTCTTTTACATAGCCATGTTAAATGGAATTTCATTTTAATGAAAGTTTAAAAATCATCTAATTTACAAAACTATTTTTCTACTAATATTTAAAGCCACATTTACCTTATTTATGCAATTATTTTAAACTAATATTTAAAGCCACATTTACCTTATTTATGCAATTATTTTAAACTAATATTTAAAGCCACATTTACCTTATTTATGCAATTATTTTAAACTAATATTTAAAGCCACATTTACCTTATTTATGCAATTATTTTAAACTAATATTTAAAGCCACATTTACCTTATTTATGCAATTATTTTAAACTAATATTTAAAGCCACATTTACCTTATTTATGCAATTATTTTAAACTAATATTTAAAGCCACATTTACCTTATTTATGCAATTATTTTAAACTAATATTTAAAGCCACATTTACCTTATTTATGCAATTATTTTAAACTAATATTTAAAGCCACATTTACCTTATTTATGCAATTATTTTAAACTAATATTTAAAGCCACATTTACCTTATTTATGCAATTATTTTAAACTAATATTTAAAGCCACATTTACCTTATTTATGCAATTATTTTAAACTAATATTTAAAGCCACATTTACCTTATTTATGCAATTATTTTAAACTAGATTAACTAAAGATAAAACTGGATTCATTTTCTAAAGAAAAACTGTGACAAACAAAATGGAATTTCTTTTTGGCAAAAAATTTAAAAAACCTAAATAGTTTTCTTTTCATTTGTAAGGCCACATTTATATTATCTCTTATTTATATTTGGGGTTCGAAATCATTTAAATTATTAATTTCAGTTTCAGATTCCTAAGAGCTGTCACAAAAAAAACTAGAAAAAAAAAAAACTAGATTCTAGAGAACCAATGTGACAAACAGAATTTCATTTTATTTATAAAAAAAACTAGATTCTAGAGAACCAATGTGACAAACAGAATTTCATTTTATTTATAAAAAAAACTAGATTCTAGAGAACCAATGTGACAAACAGAATTTCATTTTATTTATAAAAAACGTCTATTACAGCCAAGTGTATGGCCTGGTTATAACATAATTGGTATATAAAATTAGACATTCTGAACTACATATTTAACTAATGAAATTAGTTTTTGAATTGAAGAAAACTTACTTAACCAATCGAAAACTTTCTTAACCAATCGAAAACATACTTAACCAATCAAAAACTTACTTAACCAATCGAAATAATTGATATTGTCAGTACAGTGATAAACCAAATGTCATTTGATGTTTCTTGAAAAATAAATTTTATTAGATTACAGGGCATTAACAATACAAATACTTTTCCTCCTGTGGATTCAGAAAAGTATGAAAATTAAACCATGCATTTTTTACTCAAAATCAATTTTTATATTTACTGAATTGAGAAAGGAACAAGTATTTGTAATAATAACACTCTGTTAGTGTTGCCAGTATTAAAAAAATAACCAAAAGTTATGATTTGATTTTTACATTTTTCGATATTAGATATTAAATTTCAATATAATCTAATATCAGATTATACACATTAAAATAGTTTTGTAGGCATAGATACATGTTTATTTTGAATAAATAATTATCCTGGTATAACATAATATATACAGAAGTAGTTCTTTAAATTTAATTCCTGGGAAACTATGGTAATTTTTCCAGGAAACAAGAAATGTGAAACACCATTAGCCACATTATAAACCCTAACAATTTAATAATTATTTCTAAATTTGTTTTAGTTATTTGTTGTTTTTAAAGTCTTTTTTCAAAAACAAATAAATAAAAACAAGGACTTTAACTGATTTTTATTTCTGTACCCTGCTAATGTGTATAGCATGTATACATTTTACAATCAAAACAAATTTTTTACCATCAAATATATATATATATATATATATATATATATATATATATATATATATATATATATATATATATATATATATATATATATATATATATATATATATATTTATATGTATATATATATGTATATTTGTATGTATATTTGTATGTATATATGTATGTATATATGTATGTATGTATGTATGTATGTATGTATGTATGTATGTATGTATGTATGTATGTATGTATGTATGTATGTATGTATGTATGTATGTATGTATGTATGCATACACATACATAAATACATGTCTAAAAAACATATTTATATTTATATATTATTCAACAAAAATGTTAAAATAGTGTCTAAAATGTTTATAAAAAATTTAGCAAAATAAAAAAAACCTGTTGATCTACTGTCAACAAAGAACCTTCTACTTTGTCTTTTATATCGTTAAGCTAAAATATTAATAGATTTATGTTCTAGAGCAATATTCGAATTTACAGACATCTTTATTACTATTAAAAAAAAAAAATCATCAACAGAACTAAACTACTAAAAAACTAAAATCTACAAAATAAACTGAATGCAAAGCAGAAATCTAAATACAAAAATTAACCAAAGCAATAAACTGCTAAGGTTTCTGCAAAAATGCTGCTGTGTTTCTGCAACATCTTTGATTCGCTACTATTTGCAAACTGACAAATAAATATCATTAAGTTTTAATTCTTTAAATGTTAAGAAACTTTTTTCACATAAAAGAATTTTTTTTTTAACTAATCAATTTCAATTTTTTGATATGTTAAAAAAAAAAAAAAAGTTTTCAATAATATTAGAGAAAAATAGAGATTCTCAAGAATGAACTTTCAAAAATTATTTTATGTAACATTTTACTAAAATACCTTGAACCGATTATCTTCGCACACCTTTTTCTGAGATAAAAACTCTGCTGTGTCTGATTTAATTCGTGCCTAACAAATAAAAATTAAGAAAGTGGAATTCAAAAGCTTATACTTGCTATTATGATTATCCAAAAAAAAAAAAAAAAAGGTAAAAATTTCAACTTGCAATTATGAAGTTGGTCATTCAAATTATTTTGAGAAAATATTCTATAACACTATATAAAATACTATATAATACTATATAAGTTTGAAAATAAAACAGATGATTTTAGTAGCTACAGTTACAGCTTTTGAATTTAGGGTCAACAGATTTCAAATAAAAGTAAAAAAAAACCATCAGACTCTTCAACTGCAGTGCCCTCTAACTAACAATCACGAGAACAAAGAAAGAAATGCAACAGATACAAAGTTTTGTGTTGGATTTGTTTGAGTTGCTCTTGTATGTGAAATGATATTTTTGAAATAATTAACTAATAAATGATACCGTAGTTATGGTGATGATAATGTTATTCAGTTTGAAGATTAATTTAATGAATTTTATTTTTTATTTATATGATGAAACTTGCTGGAAATGAAAAGGTTAAAAAAGATATTATTTTGAAAGCTAGCAACAAAGCTATGTAGTGACTATTTTATTGTTAAAAACCTATTTTGCTATGCTTTCAACATCACATATTATCTTAGATTTAACACAATGTGCTTTGACATTTGATAATATTACTGATATATTGTTATAAATAATAAGATCATTTCCCAATTTTACTGATAATGAAGTTTTTGTTGCACTTTCTACCCTATAGTCAAATAGCTGTTTTTGAACAGGTATAAATCATATATGTTTTTGAACAGCATCATAGATTTAAGCAAATTTAAGCAGTCTCTTAACAGCTATAAATTTGGCATGTAACAAAAAAGTAGTTCTTCTTCTATTAATATCTAGCCCTAATTATTTTATTAATTATTTTAAATATTTTGTCATTTTATCTCTTATTTCACCATCTTTTGTCATGGGAAATATTTAGAGTCAAATATTCAAATACTTTTCCATTAATGAAAAATAAAAATAGAGATATCAAGTAAGTATTGTCCGATTTCTCTAGTTACAAATTTCTCCAAGCTATTGGAACACTTTTTTTTGTCTAAAAAATTAATAAAGTTTTTATTAGAAAATTTGTTTTACTTAAAAAATTTGTATTAAAAAATTATAGCTTGTATAGGTTACGCTTGCTTTTAGGGGCCATCCATAAATGAATTCAGGAAATATTGGGGGAAGGGGGTACTATAGAATAAAAATTTGATTAGTTTGCTCATTATTTGATGAGGTATCAACTGTTCTATAATATAACTAACTGAGATCTACTATTATATAAATAAATAATTTAACCAGAAAAAAATCAATGGTTTTAACACATATTTTTAATGTTACTTTAGGGTGGAGGGTACAAAAACTGACATCATATATAAGGATGAGGTTGGCCAAAAATTGACAGAGTTTGACAAAGGGGGGAAGGAGAGGGGTCAAAAATTGAGAAAAATCAGTGACATCATTTATGGACAACCCCCTATCTTGATTTACATTAAATATTTTTAACTATTTTAAGCTTTCGATTTTATTTTAATTCTTAAACAACAGTGTTTTTCTTTTCAGCAGTGCTTTTGTTACTGAATAGTGAAAACCTATTGGTTAAAAAAAATTCTTTCAATAGAACATATTTTTACAGTATCTAATGTAGCAAAGAGATTTATATTTATAGCACTTAAATAAAATTTTTGTGTTATTAATTATCATTATTATCTTCGATGTTATTATGAACATTATTACTTTTATTTTATAAAATATATTGGTACCTTTGTCCTGCTTATAATTATATTGCTACCAATATATATAATGTTTGTAAATATATTGCTCCCAATATATGTCCTGTTGATAAACATATTGCTACCGATATATGCCATGTTAATAAACTGCTACCAATATAAATATTGAATAACAATGAATAAAATAAATAAAAAGTAACATTTTATATTCAAATAAAAATAAAAATTGAAAAAAAAGAAGGTAAAAAAAGTTAAAATAAAAAAATACATTGTTTTCAAATAAAAATAAAAATAAAATAGCTGAATTTATACCTTTTGTAGTAATACAATAATAACAACTTTCTTTTGAGTTCTTTTTATTTATTTATTATTTTATTATCATTATTTTATTTATTTAATTTTTTTTTTATTGTTGTGCAATAAACTTATAACAGTTTTCAAAGTTTTCATTAATTTCAAAATATAGTAATAGATAAAAATTCATCAAAAAAAAATTCATTTATATTTTATTAGTTTTAATTTTTACCATTATACTTAAAACATATTTTGTAAAAAAATGTTTTATTTTTTTTTTTTCAAAGTTGGTAAAATATTAACAACCTTTAAGATAATACAATTGTGACTTTCTTCTTCATTTTGTGTCTTGAGATCTTGACATCGAACAGTTAAATTTTCTTCAATTTCTGTTGCCTGGTTACGTTGTTTATGATATTCAGATAACAACTTATTATGAATAATTTGAAGTCTTTTAGTTTCTTCTTGGATGATCTAGATAAAGAATTGTGATCTAAAAACTGCATTTAAATAAAAAAGTAAAAAAAGTAAAAATTAATGTACGACTTAAATTATTAAACTCATATTTGATGTCACACAACAAGGTTTGCATTAAGCTAAATCAAATTTATTTATTGCACATATTTTATATATATATAGATATATGAAGATATATATATATATATATATATTCTTCATCTTCACTTCATACATCTTCACATCATACATCTTCACTTCCAACAAGGCTGCAAGCAACTACAAATTAGAGTTGGAAGTTACTGGAAGAGAAAAGATGAAAAATGTAGAGCAAGATAATGATTGACAGACAACTTAAAAGATTGCAAATTATATGAATCAGGAAAGCAAGATGAAGGAAGCGAATTCCAAAGAACTGATGTTCGAGGAAAAAAACTAGACGAATAAGAGTTTTTGGAGCACTTAGGAACAGTCACAGAAAAAGAAGAGACTTAATTGAATGACGAGTAACACAAAAATGAATTTTAGTAGATGGTACAAGAGACGCTAGCTCTTTAGAGCAGTGTCCATTATAGTATTTGTAGAAAAGAGAAAGAGAAGCAACATTATAACAATGTGATAATGGTTTAAGGTTGGCTGCAAGAGCAGGTTCAAATAAGTTTACAAGGCATTTTTGCACCTTGTCTAAAAGAGAAAGGGCATCATTAGAAGATCCGCCCCAGATATGGCAAAGGTATACCATATAAAGCCAGATTTGAGATTTATAAAGATAGAGAATAGAATCTAGAAAGTGTAGAGCTCAATAAAGAGATGCAACCTTAGTAGATGCTAATTTTGTAATGAATTTAATATACCGTTTCCAAGAAAGATCGGAAGTAAGAGTTAATCCTAGAAGATGAAGGGTAGATGATTCCATTCATAAATATAGGAAGGTCTAAACTATTGCAATAACGATTGGCTGAAAAAAATTGAGTTTTATCTGAATTAAAGTTCAGCAGCCACTGTGAGCCCCATGCTGTAGCAGAACTGAGATTCTTTTCAAGATCAAATGTCCCCTCAAAGCAATCAGAGATTGTTGGCTTATTATCATGACAAGAATAAAAGGTAGTATCATCAGCGAACAATGCCACCTCAGATGTAAGAATATCTGGAAGATCATTAATGTAAATTAAAAAAAGTATAGGATCAAGAATTGAAACTTGAGGAACCCTTGAAGTTACAGGATATGAAGAAGAGTGCTTTCCATTGAGGACAACTTTTATACTACTATTGGAAAAGAAGGATTCAATAATCTTAAAAATGTTACCAGATACACCATAAGAAGTAAGCTTTACAAATCAGCTGTAGAACAAGAAGATCAAATCTATATTGATGATCAGAAAGTAAGTTATTAGATTCAAGATGAGGGATTAAGTGTTTGTTAATTAAAGATTCAAAAAAACCTTGCTTGATGATAGGAAGAAGACTAATGGGATGGTAGTTAGACAAATCAGATCGCTCTCTAGAACTTTTGAAAATAGGTATAACAGATGCTGCTTTCAAACAGGCTGGAAAACAAGACTGATAAGTACTCGCTGAATAGGTTTGGAAGTATAGATGACAGCTCCAGACATTTCTGCAAGACTATAACAGGTATGTTGTCCCGGCCACAAGCTGTAGAAGAGTCTAAGCAGTAAATCACTTTAGATACAGAAGCTGGAGAGATAATAATGTCAAACAATGGATCAACCTGTTTGACGGCTATATCAGGTAGAACACAACTAGTAGAATCAAGAGATGATATTGATGAAAAGTTCTTAGCAAACAATTCAGCTTTGTCTTTAGTGAGGTGACAGTCGGAATCATACAAGAGAGGTGGAATTACAGATTTGCCCTTATTATTGATACTATTAAAGATTTTCCAGAAGTCACGAGAGCCTAATTTTTGTGATGAAATACGAGATTTCATGATCTGAAAATAGTAGGCTTTGGCGTTAGACAAAACCTTTTTACAATGGTTTCTAGCAGTAATAAACAGACAATTGCAGCAGCACAATATGAGGAAAACCATGGAGAAGAGTAAGGATTGACCTGAAATCGTTGAGAGAGAATAAATGATTTCATGCCAGCCTGAATCCACAAAGTTATGTAAGAAACACATTTGTCAACAGGAACACAAAAGATTTCTACCCAAGAGCCATCACAAAGAAAATCATGGAAAGAGTCCCAGTCAGCTTTAAGGTAGTTGTAAGATGTACGATGATAGGGGAATTCAGATGATAAAGAAGAATGAGATAATAGTTTTAGAGAGATCAAAACCACCTAAGGATAAATGTGGAGAAACTAAGCACTGACTAGGATCAGAAACAAGACATTAGTCGAGTAGAAAAGGTAAATGATTTGGGTTGTCTCGAAAGCGAGTTGGAAAGTTGACTATTTGAGTTAGAGATTGAGAAAGGCAAAAGTTGTGGGCTTTAATGCCTGCAGAGCCACTGACACTATAGCCAAGCCATTCAGTGTGATGAGCATTAAAGTCACTGACAACAACAATATTGGCTGATGGATAAAGAGAGATGGCATAGTCAATATGATCAGAAATAACATCAAGAAAGATGCAGTTTTGAGATGAAGGAGAGCGATATAGAACAAAGAGAAAAACGATAGAGTGAAGTGGTGCTAAATGAAAGCATATAAAAGAGTAGTCTGGATTTAAACCTAGTTTCCCAACAAATAGGTGAATTCTTACGAATGTAAATGCCCAGGCCAAGCATGTGAATATCGGAGTCATTAAGAATTAAAGGAAGATACTGTCAACATGTATATGTATATATATATATATATATATATTTATATATATATATATATATATATATATATATATATATATATATATATATACATATACATATATATATATATATATATATATATATATATATATATATATATATATACATATACATACATATATATATATATATATATATATATATATATATATATATATATATATATATATATATATATATATATATATATATATATATATATATATATATATATATATATATATATATATATTATGTATATATATATATACATATATATATATATATATATATATATATATATATATATAATATATATATATATATATATACATATACATACATACATACATATATATATATATATATATATATATATATATATATAACAACTTCAAATATGATTATAACCAATAAGTAAAAAAATTAGCCAACAAAATAAACAAAGGAAATATTTTCTTCTTTTAATTTTACAAAAATTACTCTAATTATAAATTGTAATACTTAATATTAAAATTTATAATTAGAGTAATTTTTGTAAAATTAAAAGAAGAAAATATTTCGTTTATTGTTTATTTTGTTGACTATTTTTTTTACTTATATATATATATATATATATATATATATATATATATATATATATATATATATATATATATATATATATATATATGTATGTGTATATATATATATTTATGTATGTGTATATATATATATATATATATATATATATATATATATATATATATATATATATATATATATAAGCGAGGGAGAGAGAGAGAGTGAGAGTCGTAGATGATTAAAACGAAGTTCTAGTTAGGAGGTGTGGTTAACTAGGGAGCTTTTTTTTTATTTTGATGTTTTATTTTGAAGTATTTTTATGTGTTTGAACTATAATCGTTTTTTTTCAATTAATTATTTAATGTTTATATTTTTCAAATTTTTTTTATTATTATTTATATTTAAAAAATTTTATACAACATTTAATGTTTATA
Source organism: Hydra vulgaris (assembly GCF_022113875.1). Classification (NCBI taxonomy): domain Eukaryota; kingdom Metazoa; phylum Cnidaria; class Hydrozoa; order Anthoathecata; family Hydridae; genus Hydra; species Hydra vulgaris. The sequence goes on from NC_061157.1 coordinate 67,991,798, forward strand.
TTTTTCAAAGTTTTATAGAATAAGCAGGAAAATGGTGTATTATTGTAGATTATTTTTTGCACTGCAATAGCTCCATATAAAGTTGTAGAAATTAACACTGACTCATTATTATCATAAACTCAATTTTTGATAAAAATACAATTTAAATAACTTTGTTAGTAATAACTTAGAAGTGTCGTAGAAACATATAATATATGATAATCTATCACAACTTTATTAGAGCTGATGAAATTGTAAACGTAATGAAGTATACTAAAATTTATGTCAATCTGAAAAGTCAACACAATATTTAAGTTGAATTGGAATAGCCACAGTTGGGTGTACATATATCAACCATATAACAACTGTTTAGTTTGACACTTTATTAAAAGAAAGTTTTTTCTAGATTTAAAATCTAGCATCACAAAATCCCCATTATAACAAATTACTAAATAAAATTGCTAAACTTTCTCGTAGCTCTTATTATTGCATGACATAATTAAAACTATTAGGAAACAAAGTTATGAAAAAAAAGCTATTTTTTATCAAATAAAAGAATATGATTTAAAATGTAGCAAAGAACAATACTTCAAAAAAATATAATTAAGTAAAAGCACACATTTAAAAAAATACTTAAAAAGTATAAAATTTATAAAAATACTACACAATTACAGTAACGCGAGTAATTGTATTTTGTTACTTTCTATCTCTGCAAATAAATGAAGTATTCATAATTGCGCACCAACAGAAATTGATATTTTCTATTTCTATTTTTAGGTCAAATTGTCTAATATTTAAATAGATGATATATTTTAGTATATAAAATGTAGAAATGAAATGAACTCAAATTTATTTTTGTGACGTGATGCGTTTTGCAAATGGGCAATACCCTCATATATAATAAAATATAATAAAAACCATAAAATTGAAAATCACAAATTCCCTATCAATAGACAATAGTATTAATTATAAACTTTTTAAACAAATCTCCAACATTAAACAGCCATGTAAAACTTTTTATAAAATTGTGTCTTTTAACATGGTTTACTTGTTTATTCATACCAAATTTTTTCCATCATTCATACTTTCCTTAAATTTTAAATTAAATATGCTTAATTAGTATGTTGTATTAGACAGGAAGGTGGGAGAGAGTTCTAAAGCATTGATGTGCAAGAAAAAAACTAGATGAATAAAAGTTATTGGAGCATGAAGGGACAGATACAGTACAAGAATACAACTTTGCTGAATGACAAGTCAAGTGAGAAGGAATTTTGGCATTATTAGATTTGCATTATGATTATTAGATTGCAGAACCAATTGCTTAGCTTAAGCTTGGCAGATAGGTCCAACTACATGTTTTTGGCCTTGTCTAGAGGCATCATTAGAAGAACCAGCCCAAATATAAAAACAGTCTTTCACACAGGGACAAATAAGAGATTTTAAAGATAAAGAATAGAATCAAGAGTAAGAAAATGAAAACCACAATAAAGAGAAGCAATCATGGCAGATGCTAACTTCGCAATCAATTGTATATATGGTTTCTATGAGAGGTCATTAATGAATGATAATTTAAGGAGCCATAAAGCAGAGGACTCAGTGAGAAAATTGCCATTCATCAATATTATGCGGTAGTGGTGTAGTGGTACAATGCTTGCCTCATAAGCATTAAGTTCAGAATTTGGTCCCCACCATGTCTTTGGTATTACCATGCTCAGTTTCTCCATGCAGGGGCCTTGTTTATCAAGATTCCTGTTTTGGAATTATAGAGTTGAAAGGGGATTGTAACCACAATTATAGTAGCCTCCTTGACTGTTGTAGCCTTCTCAAACTTATGTAATTTTTTTAAATTTCAAATATTATTTAGTTTAACTCTACACTTAGTGAGGTGAACTAATATAAAAAAAATTAAAAAAAAAATATAGGAATTTTAGCAATATTGCAATAATTGTTTGCAGTAAACTGAGTTTTGTTGCAGTTAAAATTCACATGCCACTGCAAGCAGAAATTGCTAAACATAAAAGAAAATTGCAGAACAAGCACAAAACTTTCATGTTTTTTTATTCAAAAGTTTTTTTGAATGAAAAAATGCTTGATACCTTTTTCGCATTATGGGTCTAAAATGGTAAAACTTTACAGGAGGGATAGAAAAGGGTAAAAAAATTAGGAACTTTTTATGTAGTAAGTATGATATGCTTTAAGTTACCATAAGATTTTCATTAAACCTTCAATGAAAATCTTACGATAACTGACTTATAATGTCTCTCGATAATTGCAGATAATCTTTGTTTTGTTCAGATATTTTACCAATAAAAGATATTTTATAAAAACAAAATTTTATATGGTTTTCAGATGGCAAAAAAACAGCTCAATTATCTTTAAGTAAAAATTGTATATCTTTTTATAAACTAATACAAATATAGATTATGCTTAAGAATTTTACTAAAATTGTTGGTTAAAAAGATTTTAATAACGACAAAGATTTGCATTGTTTATTTTGAAGGTTCTGTCAATTAAACATTTTTTAATACATACTTTATATGAAAATAAAGCAAGCTGTAAATGTACAATTCTGCAAATATTTAAAAAAAAAAACAGGATCCTGAAATTCTGAGATTCTGCAGTTTTTAATAACCCTGAAATCCCAGGATTAAGCATTTAATCTCAGGATTTTTTTTTATTTTTTTGAACATTTTTAAATTAAAATTTTTTCGGTTGAGATTTGACTATTTTCATATTGAAAATTCCAGAAATTATTTTTTTGGTTTGATTGCAATCAAATTTGAACTTTACAAATTTGAAATTCTTCCAATTATGTTTTTCAATAATCAGATTGGAATAATTATAATAATTGAAATTGGATTGCAATTGTATTCTTAAAATTTGTTGGTTTTTAGTCGTATTTATTTAAGTTTCTTACAACTTTTATGTTGATTAAACGCTATAACTATCTTTTTGTCTGACTAATTTTTATGTCGATAAGACGCTTGTGACTATTTTATAGTATTAACTTTATTTAAATTAATATTGCTGGTTACTTAAACAGTAAATTTTTCATAACTATAATGGCTTCTTACATGAAATATGACAAGAATATGAAAGTAATTCTATAGTTTTGAAACATTTCTTACAAGAAGAAAAAGGACAGAGAGCGATGTGTAAGTATTCTGACTGGAAAAAGATTTTAAAAATTGGAGGTGGCTCAACAAAAGGTCTCCATTGCACTTACTTTCTGTCCATAAAATTAACCTCACACCAGCTACTATTTCAGCAAACACGCCAGATGAACAACCAATAAAATAACCAAAACATTAACCAATTATTTTCTGATGTCGGAGCAAGAAGAAAAATTACTTCATGCAACACTTGCACAATAAGCAGCCCTTGATAGGATTTTGTTCAGCGTTATATACTGTTCTAGTGATATATGTGCAGATCTTTTATCTACAGGATTCAAAAGTTTACCAACAACAGTCAACACTGTTCATAAAATGGTTGTAAATTGCATCAAAAAAGCTAGGAATTTAACTGGCAAAAAAACCCTGATGTCCACCTAGGAGAATTTCTTTATCTTTTGATGAATGGACAATACTAGGTAACCGTTGCAACATGAATATTAATTTGCTTGCACAAAGTTGTCAGTTCTAGAGCTTAGGCTTAATTCGTATAACAGGATCAATTTCTGCAGATAAGTGTATAGAGCTGTGATTAAAAAAGTTAGGAGAATATTACCTGTAAATCAACAGTTATGTTTTGCCCATAATGTGCAACTAGCCATTATTGAAGTACTATATCAAAAGCAGGATATAGAAAGAGAATCAAAAGATATCAACAATTCAACAAAGATAAACAATCAGATATAGAAGACGATTTTTGAATAATTCTTGCGAGGATGATAATTTTTTGACAACTTCATAAAAAAATATTTTCAGATTTTTATCTCTTTTCCATGGAAAAAATGTTTGTTGTTGATTTACTCCAAAAATAAATACACATGGCTTTCTGAAGAAATGCCATCCATATGAGGTTTGTAAAACATTGGTTTTACTGTTATAGGACTTGATGAAATTTTTTTTCAAAATTACTTATTTACCCATAAATCCTTTAAAAAGAGTTTAAGCTGTAGTTTGACCACGCATTCTACTTTAGTGACATCAACATATTCTTGAAATATATTGTATTTAACAGATACAGAGATATTAGATATTTATCTTTACGACTATCTTTAAGTTTAGCATTATATGAACATATTTCATTTAGTATACAATCATTCCTAAGAATTTTTCCAAATCTTATTTCTTCACTCGATTTACTCTCTTCATACTGATATTTTGGAACAAATATTTCATTAGATATTAACTCATATAGTTCTTCTTCTTGATCTTCTAGATATTTTTCAAATAAAGTTTTTCGAAACCCCCATGAACTTTGTATGAAAATCTTTTTCTTCGTTTAATTGTTCTTTTAATTTGTTTAACTTTTTAAAGAAACATCTTTAATAAAATCTGTTTATCTGTTATATAATTCGATGTCTGCTTTAATTTTAAAGGCAAATGGAGCTATCTGGAGCTGGTGTTTTTACAAGGAGCTGAGTAAGAGCTGGAGCTTAAATATTTCTAGTTGGAGCTGGCTTTAGAGTCAGCTTTGAGCTAGCTCTTCTCTTTGATAATTTAATATTTGTCAGGTCAGGAGTATGGTCTTCATGATCATCCTGCTACTGATAACATGTAACCCAGTGCAACCTGTTCCATGTTCTGCTGCCTTGCAGGATTTGCTTTCTAAGTAAAGGCTGGGAGGAGTGTGCTTCCTGTCATCAGTACTATCTTATATCAGTCATGGCTATAGTAAATTTTTTTTTTTTTTTTTTATATAGTTGGAGGTGCCTTAGTTACTGTATTAGCTCACCTGTAATCTACTTTATATGTAATTTATTTGTGTTCTGTCTGAACCTCTGATGCGGTGTTCGCTCACCTGTAAGTTTCTTTATGTTTTTTATGTATGTTTGTGTTCTGTCTGAACCTCTGGCGCGGTGTTCGCTCACCTGTAAGTTACTTTATGTTTTTTATGTATGTTTGTGTTCTGTCTGAACCTCTGGCGCGGTGTTGACTCACCCGTAAGTTGATTTATATTTATGTTTGTTTGTGTTCTGTTTATTCTCTGATGCAGCGTGAGCTCAGTAACTAGCTACTTACTCCAACTACAAAACCCACACTCACCTTAGACTGTATTTTGTTAGATGCAGTGTTTTTCCTAATGCACTTCCAAAATGCCTGGTTTTCTCAAAGTACTGTTGCGGGAAGTAACTCCTTTTAACTACTCCAGGCCAGGTCAGGATAATCAAGATCAATCTTGCTACTGATATCATGTACCACCTGCCACAACCACCCAGTACCACCTGCCACAAAACTCCGATTAAAAATTCCCCTGTCTTGGGGCTCTTGGTTGAGTAAAGGCTAGAGATGGTGTCTCGATAAAAATACTCATCTTGGGCAGATGTTAACTGCATCCAGCTACTGTCTTGTAGAAGCCTCCTAGGAAAAGACTTTAGGGGTAAGCAGAAAAATTCTGCTAACCAGCCTTGAAACCTTTCTTCATCTATTAGGCTGGCGTAGATGTAACCTGTGTTACATTGTTTCCTGCCTAGGATGATGAATGCTGGATCTCCCTGATTCTACTCATAGAATTTTGCTTATGCCTCCTTGATAATTGCTATGCAACTCTTCTTGTTATCTCCATATGAGGGTACAGCTCTAAAACTCAGTTTAATGGTTCTGAGGCCGGCTGGTAGTAAGGTTTCTCGAACTCTGTGGTAGCTCTCAGAGAGGCTGATTCCATCAACAACTGCAAAATATCAGAGTACTAACAGTGCCATGTTGCGCATAGATGGTTAATGCTTTTGGTGTGCATTGTCAAGGCCACATAAGGAGCCCTATGTCATGGCTTAGGGTTAATTAACAGGACAGAGACAACTGCACAGCTCATTGATTAGGAGGCTGTGCTCTATCTATAAATGAGTCAAGTTCTCATTAAACCCAAATCATGACCAAAGTAACCAAACATTTTAAACCTAAAAAACCATCCCCACCACATAAATGTTTTAATATAGCTTTTACAAATATTCGTGGTCTGCGAAGCAACTTTTCGTCAGTTGAGTCTTACCTCCTGCAAAATTCACCACTCAGTTGTTGCACTCAGTGAAACAAATTTAAATTCTGCAATTCCTTCTTCAGATGTCAGTGTTGATGGGTACTATTCTTTGATTCGTAAAGACTCCAATAGTCACATGCTAGGTTTAGGGGTATAAATATGCATTAATTCCCCCTTTTGTTGTGAAATCAGGTTCGAATCCTTTGACCATTCTTTTATGTGCTTTCGCCTAGCACCTCTTCACTCTATCACCTTTCTCTTTTTTTTTTCAGTTTCTCCCTTTTCTCCCTCAGGTGGTTCTGACCATGCAATGATCTCTATAAATCTTTCTTCTCGTACTTCTTTTTTGGGCTCACCTTATTATCACACCACCTACTACTACCCTAAAGCTGACTGGGATTCTTTTCGTGATTTTCTTCGTGATGGTCCTTGGGCTGATGTTTTTTCTCTCTCAGCTGATAAATGCGCCTCCTACGTAACCTCCTGGATTCAGGCTGGAATGGAAGCTTTTATTCCTTCTCATCGGTTTCAAGTCAAGCCTCATTCTACTCCATGGTTTTCTCCTTCTTGTGCAGCTGCGATTTCCAATCGTAATCATTTTTTTCAAAAAACAACTCTTTTGAGAACAAACGGCTATTTATTATTGATGTAAAAAAGTGCTTTCTAATGCTAAACTCCATTTTCACTAAATCACTAAATCTCGCATCTTATCACAGAAGTTAGGCTCTAAAGACTTTTGGAAAATTTTCAACAGCATTATTAACAAGGGTAGATCTAACATTCCATCTCTCATTCATGGGACTGATCTTATTATCTCTCCCAAGGACAAGGCAGAACTACTTGCAAAGAACTTTTCTTCTAATTCCACTTTTGAACCTTATGGACATTCTCTTCCTTCCATTCCAGTCAAACAGGTTGACCCATTGTTAGACATTCAAATCACTCCGGCTTCTGTTGCTAAAGTCATATCTCAATTAAACTCGTCTACAGCTTGTGGTCCAGACAACATTCCTGTCACAGTCTTGCAGAATTGTTCTCCAGGACTTTCTTCAATTCCCTCTAAACTATTTAACAAGTGTTTGACTGAGTCTTGTTTTCCTGCTTGTTGGAAAATGGCATCTGTGGTTCCAATATTCAAAAACTCTGGAGAAAATTCTGATGCCTCCAATTATCGTACAATCAGTCTTCTTTCTGTTATTAGCAAGGTCTTAGAGTCTTTTATCAACAAATTCCTCACATCTCATCTTGAGTCGAATAAACTGCTGTCAGACAATCAATACGGTTTTCAATCCTTTTGCTCTACGGCCGACTTGCTAACTGCTGTAACTGAAAGATTTTATCGTGCATTAGATGGAGGCGGTGAGGCAAGGGCTATTGCTCTCGACATATCTAAAGCTTTCGACAAAGTTTGGCATGTTGGTCTTCTCCATAAGCTTGCTTCATATGGTGTTTCTGGGAAAGTTTTTGAGGTTATCAAATCATTTTATTCTAACTGGTTTATTAAAGTCATCCTTGAAAGCCAACACTCTTCTTTATTTCCAGTAACTTCCGGGGTTCCCCAAGGTTCCATTCTGGGCCCTGTTTTGTTTCTTATCTACATAAACGATCTTCCTGACAACCTTTCATCTAAAGTAGCTCTTTTTGCTGATGACAACTTTATATTCATGTCTTGACAAAAAGTCTTCTCTTTTCGATTGCCTAGAACAAGCAGCTGATCTTGAATCCGATCTCACTTCAGTAATAGATTGGGGTTTACAGTGGCTTGTGAATTTCAACTCTAACAAAACCCAGTTGTTTACTGCAAACAACTACCGTAATATGGTCAACATTCCTATATTAATGAATGGGAATCCTCTTACTGAGTCCTCCTCTTTACGTCTTCTTGGATTATTGCTTAATACTGACCTTTCATGGAAACCATATATACAATCGATTGCTAAATTAGCTTCTGCTAAGGTTGCTTCTCTTTATCGTGCTCGCCATTTCCTTACTTCTGATTCCATTCTCTACCTCTACAAATCTCTTATTCGTCCCTGTATGGAGTACTGTTGTCATATTTGGGCTGGTTCTTGTAACGATTAACTTTCTCTTGTTGACAAGGTCCAAAAACGCACTGTAAATGTTGTTGGACCTGGACTATCTGCTAAGCTTGAGCCTCTTTCCCATCGTCGTAAAGTTGCATCTCTTTTTCTTTTCTACAAATACTATCATGGTCACTGCTCAAAGGAGTTATCATCTCTAGTTCCATCAACTAAAATTCATTCTTGTTTCACTCGTCATTCAGCTAAGTCTCATTCGTTTACTGTATCTGTCCCTGCATGCTCTAAAAACTTTTATTCATCTAGTTTTTTCCCCCGCACTTTAATCGTTTGGAACTCTCTCCCATCTTCATGTTTTCCTGACTCATACAACCTTCAACTTTTCAAGTTTTCTGTCAACTGTTTCCTTGCTCTATAATTCTGTTCTTTTTTTTCCTAGTAACTCCCAACTTAATAGTGGTTGCTTGCAGCCTTGTTGGGAGTGATTGCAAAAAAAAAAAAAAAAAAAATTTATTTTAAGATTGTTGATTTTAGAATTGGTATCTTGGATAGTATTGATCTCTATTATTTACACTAATTTTATTTTCTGTTATTTGTACACTAATTTGAATTCTCTTTTGTTTGTACACTAATTTTTATGATTTTTTTGATAAACAATGAACAAATTATTAGTTAAAAGCTTTGTTCAATCGAACAGATCCAGTTAAATGTCAAAGTGGAGAAGAGAAATATTTACAACACTTAAACACCATTTATATTTTATTATTAATATTATTAATAATAATTATTAATAACATTATTATGAATAATAATAGTTTTATTTTTTAATTATGATTGTTATCTATATCATTAATTTTTGCTTCAGTTTTTAAGTATGATTATTATTGTTTCATTTTTATTAACTATTACAAAGCTATTATAAACATTGTATTACCTGTAAATCAAAATGGACCTTTTCTTTATCTGTTATAGCACGACTGGCTGTTTTAATGTCAGATAATTTCTTTTTCTCACTGTTACATATAATATTTTTAAAAATTAAACTTTTTTTTATATTTATAGCAAGCACTAAAAAAAATATTTTGTTTATAAATTCATACAGCATGTATGTAATATTTTAACTAATATTTATAAATTCATACAGCATGCATGTTTTTAACTAATATTTATAAATTCATACAGCATGCATGCTTTTAACTAATATTTATAAATTCATACAGCATGCATGTTTTTAACTAATATTTATAAATTCATACAGCATGCATGTTTTTAACTAATACTTATAAATTCATACAGCATGCATGTTTTTAACTAATATTTAGGATTGGAATGCTGCATCAAACTAATATAAAAAAAGAAAATAGCAAAAAATAAAATAATTTTAAATAAAAAAAGATAATTTATTACTTGAGGATATTTTGAATATGGTTAAAAAACATTAAAGATAAAATAGATAATAGATAAAATTTTAAAAACCTCTCTGAAATTTTTGTTTGCAAATCATTAATATCTATCTCCAACTTTTGATTAGCAAGAACTAAAGTTCTCAAACTGTTTGTTTTTTGTGAAGCTTGCACATTTAATTGCTCCAGTTCAAGCTTAAAAAATTGTTCAAGATCTAAGTATTTTTGTTTGTTAAGAGTTTCTTCCTCTACCAATTCAGCGTGTTCAATCTTAAGCCTAGTGCTACTTTCTGCAGTCTGCTGTATCTAAAACAAAAGCAACTTTCTAACTGCTTGTTAAAGATCAACCAGATAAAAAGAAGACAATTTTAAAATCAAGATCAAGATGTTTTATTCTTAATAAACTACTTTAAATTACATCTTTTTCTATTTCAGAACTAAGCAATTCTATTTCATTGATTCTCTGATCTAAAAAAAGTTATTTTTTTAATTATTAAATATTATTACTAAATAATATGAAAAAATCATTATTGTCATATCATATCAAATTAGCAAGCACATTACATTCTAAGCAAGCACATTACATTCTAAACAAGCATATTACATTATAAGCAAGCATATGCCATTCTGAGCAAGAACATGTCATTGTAAGCAAGCGCATGTCATTCTACGCAAGCAAGTGTCATTCTATGTAAGCACACGTAATACATATGTTATTTTATGTTTTATTTAAATGTCAGTTAACATTTAAATTGATAAGAAGTTGAGGAATTTTTAAAAGTCAAAATGTGATGTCATCCCAAATACATAGCTTTCAATATTTATCTGCATTGTACATTTGGTTCATCTGTAAGAAATAAATCTACAAATGTTGAGTAGTGAGTCTCTTCACTTTGGTAGAAGAATAAATGCCAAAAGAGCAAGCATTGCTCAGGATTTCCGTCTTGCATTAATTAATTTAGGAATTTTCTGAAATTTCACTTTAGGAAATACTCCAGATTTTTCAAAAAAGTAGAATACCATAGTAGGACGCCATACTAGAATGTACCTATGTTAGTTGAAATAGAAATTTCATATCATCACATCATTCTGTTTCAAGAATCACTTCTTTACCATTCTTAAAATTCTTGCTGAGCTGGACAATTCTTTACAAGTTCTAAGATAAACAGATATTCAGTATTGGGAGACATGTTTTTTCCTCTTGGTCTAGACTTGGTCTAAAACACAGCCCTCAGAATTAGGGTTGGCATTTGACAATGCCAACCTAACTGCTGACCTCAAAATGAGGTCAGCAAATTATTGCCGACCTCATTTTTTTTTAATTCTGAGGGTTAAGAATATGATGTTGACAACTCATGAATAGTGATTCTTCCAGTTTCTTTTCAATAAAAGGCCTTTGTAACTGACTGACAAACCCATTCTTTCATCTCTGTACTCTTTCATAAATTGTATTTATCAAGAATAGTTGTTAAACCTTTAAGAACAGTATTTACTTTTCTGTCTTTTAAATCTAACTAAACTTAACTTAACTTCCCTTTATTTATTCTAACTAACACTTTAACACTAATATATACCATCAAAGTGCAATGACCAGTTTTCTAAATGTATTGTTTTCTCTATCTCTTCTTTAAGTTTAACAGTTTCTTTAACATTTAATCTGAATATACTAGGCTGTGAAGGTGTCTGAATGTTGATTTCAACTTGAGATATCTATCAACAAATGTTTGCTTCTTGCTAGTTGATAACTTTGAAAATGTTATTAATTTGGTTGCAGTTTTGGTTTTTCTGTAACTCTTGCTGGTACTTGTAGACTGTTCTTCTGAATCTTTAGACTCTAGATACTCAGCCACAGACTCAGATTCGGAAGTTGTCATTGTTACTGTTGCTGTTACTGTGTTGAAGTAGGCTTCAAGGACTTTTTTTCTTTTTGGATAGATTTTTAATTTTTGAACAAACAGCCTTCAAGTTGAATACTCAACTTGTCCTTTCTTTCAATTTGAAGATTATAAAATCTTTTGTCCTCACTTCCCTGCAGAGCCATTCATTATCTTTTTTTGTGAGCTCAATTTTTAAAATGCCCAAAAATGATCAAACTATTTAAAAGCTGTGGCCAAATCAGCAAAACAAAAATCGTACATGCGTGGTTATATAAAGTACGTTTGATCGCACATCATCCTGTGAAACTCTAATTTAGATTTTGAGTGGTAAAAAATTTCAGCAATTGTGGTGTTGTTATTTTCCAGTGATTTCTAGTGGAACAGCTATTTTTTTCCTTTATTAAAAAATTAAAAAACAGGGGGATATTTGTTGCGTATGTATCATGGTTGAGATACTTATGTTATTTTAGTTTTACATTTCAAGTTTTTTTACAATTAAGTTGAGTTAGTGCAAGAAAAATGAGTATACAACATGTTTATATATAGAATATAAAATCTATAGAACTGAAAAGTTTTTTTGCATTTTAAATTAAAAAAATTAAAAAATAAAGCAAGATTTAAACTTGCCACGAGGCAACCTTAACTTTTTCAAAACAGTAAGGGGGTTTAAAAAGTATGTTTTTTATAAGAACATAATTAAAAATTCTAATTTTATATTTAAAATAAACCATTTTATTAAACTAATTACTTTTAAAAATAATTAAAAGTTAAAGATATTTAATATTGATACAAAAAGAAAATTTAGAGTTATACAGCTATTTTACCATGCCCCCATTTTTCCTCGCAGATTCGTACGTTAAATAAAAAATCAATATAGCTCATTAAGTTTAATGAAAATTACCAACCTAAAAAACTGAAGATCTCTTCTACTTTTTTAAAAATAAATTTAGTGTTTCATAATTTTTGGGCGATTCTTTAGCATTTTATAGTCTATAGTTTATAATGGTTTAAGATCTTCTTAGTTCTGCTATACTATTATAAAACAATAACAAACTGCGATACTGTTATAAAACTTTTGCTATAAATATAAGAATGAAAAATTTTCAAAATTTATAAGGGGATGTCTTTAATCCTCCAAAACGACACTGGTGATAGCACACTAAACCACTGAGCTATCTATGATATGCTTTTAGGAGAAAAACAAACCTAATTATAAATAAAAATACTTAAGTAAACAAATAATAGGTATAGAAATGATCGATGTGGAATAGATAAGTATAGAAAAGGTAGATTTGGTAAAGACCCGTATTTTATGGGTCCAGAAAGCTAGGATTTATATATAAGGAAAAAGTATAGAAAAGGTCAGTGTGGAATAGACTTACAAAGACCTGTATTTTTAAATTTTCAAAATTTAACACCTACTATGGTCATATAGGCAACTCAATTAATTCTCTGCAAAAATTCTAGAAAGTTTCAGAGATTTCTATAAACATCCAGAACAGTCCAGAAAATTCTACAAAGTTTCATAAAGTTCAAGAAAATTTTAGGCTTAAGAAAGTCATAATGATACTTCCTACTTACATACTATTTAAAAAACTTTGTGTTGTGGGTGACCTTTTTTAAAAATTAATCAGAATAAAACCAATTCTTACTACTTTTGAGCAAAAGTTCATCAATTTATGATACAGGAAATTAATTATTCTACGAAAAGTCATAACCCTAACTAAAGCAATTTTTTACAAGGTGATGCCCTTTCTAGCATTAACCTGTTTTGCAAATCGGAGTCGAGTATTCTTATTATAATACTACTACTAAAAGAATTACAACTATACATACAATTACCCTTGATATAATTACCCTTACATAAGCTTTACAACCTTACCCTTACATAAGCTTTACAAGCTCCCTTTACCCTTAGATAAGCTTTACAAGTTCCCCTTACCCTTACATACAATTAAACTTGGAGTTTTAGTCAGTTTAATGTCAGAAGCAGAACAAAAACAAGTCATTTAAGTTAATGGATAAAATAAATAATTTAAATTAACAAATAAAATAAATTAAATAAAAAGATATAATTATTGGTTTTAACTAATGAATTAGATAAATAATTTTAACTAATGAATAAAATACACAAACAAATAATAATTAAAAGTATTATTTAAAAAGTGTAGTAACACTTTAATTTACTATTTGCTTACTTAAGATACTTACTACAGATACTTGCTAACTACAGATACTTGCTTACTACAGATACTTGCTAACTACAGATACTTGCTAACTACAGATACTTGCTAACTACAGATACTTACTACAGATACTGCAGATACTTACCAATTACAGATAACTCGCTTTCTAATGTTGCATAAATGCTTTGCACCTCTGATAATCTATCACTCATTTCTTTGTGTTCTTTTTGAAGATTCAGGTAAGATGTTCTAAAAAATTATTTTTTTAATAATATTAAAACTTTACAATAAAAAGATTAATATAACTTTTAATCAAAAAAAAAAAAAGAAATTGAACTGGGACAACTTTTATACTAAAAAAATTAAACTGAGACAACTTTTAACTAAAAAACCAACTCTACTAACCTCTGAAATTGTTAAAATAATAATAAATAAGCTATGATATACTAAAATACAAAAAAAATATATTTTACTACTATAAAGGTAAAATAATAGTCTAATACTCATAATGACAAAATTTTCTGTGGTATATAATTGTAGTTATAAATTCAACAAAAGCAATAATAAATAAAAAATTTACCCCATATCACTTAGTTTTTTTGATAACAGCATTAGGTTGTTTGCAGAAATCTCTTGTTCCTTGTTAAATATTTTACTGAATCTGATAAATTCAGACTCTTGAATATTAAGTTTTTCTCGTGTTAAACTTAATTGTTTGTTTACTATGGTCTGCTCATTTTTTATTCTTAGTTTTGCATCTTTTTCAATCTCAAGTTTTTCTTTGATCAATGGACTAAAGTAAAATAAAAGATTATCCTGAAAAAACAATTTATTATTTAAACAGTTAAAAAAAATTTACTTAGACATGGTAATGAGAAACAAACACATTAGCTTAAAAGAACTAGTGTTTCTTAAAAGAGAAAGTGTAACACCCTGTTGCCAATCAACAATTAACACAATAAAGAACTCACAACATAACTAGGCCACATTTAAACATTAAGTATTGAATTACATTTTGATTTTAAATATTAAAAATAACTTTATTACTCGTTAACCCATGAAGTATAAAAAATGAGCAGCTTTAGTACAGTGTTTATAATGCTTCAGAATCAATAAGTTCAAAATTTAACACCTACTATGGCCATATAGGCAACTTAGGTAAAGAAGGTGGTACAGACTCCTGTGAACTCATTAAATGTTTAGTAGTGCTCTGAAATAATTCTTGAAGTATCATAATTACAAGGAAAAAACAAAAAAAAAAATTTAAAAATATTTTTTGTATTGTTGCATAGTTGAATAACTTTACCAATATTTACCAGTTAACTTCAATAGAACTTATTTCTTTATGCAACTTGGCATTGATATTACCTAAAACCAAGTAAATAATGTATCCTTAATCAATTAATGTATAATAACCAAGTGAATAATGTATATGTATATATGTAATGTATAATAATAAAGTAAATAATCTATGCATAATTAAGTAATATATAATGACCAAGTAAATAATGTATAGGTATATACGTAATGTATAATAACTAAGTAAATAAGGTATGCATAATTATGCAATGTATAATATCCAAGTAAAGAATGTATACATATATATGTAATGCATAATAACCAAGAAAATAATGTATGCATAATCATGTAATGTGTAATAACTATAATGTTATGTAAAGAAATATAAATGTATTAATTTAAATTATGGATCAGATGAGACTGTTGTATGTATAAATAATAAAATAAATTATTGTAAATAAAATACTACAAAAAAATTTAAAAAAAATTTGGTAAATTTAAACATTAAAGATTATAAAAATTTAAAAACCAAACAATACTAGCTTGTCTGATTTTCTCTTTAAGACGTGATTCAATTCTTCCTTGAAAATCACAATGCCACTTAAGTTCTTGCACATCAAATACACATTTTTCATGCTCTAAAACAATTAAAATGACAAACTATAAACAATGAACCAATGGAGGACATTCTAAATTGCCTTATTTTTATATGAACATAATGAATTTAGTGTTTACAAAGTTATTATTTTTTTGTATAATATTCATGATTTCACAAATCAAAAAAAATATTTTTCATAAAATGTAAATAAGAAAAAAGGCTTAAAACACAAAGTAAAAGCAAAATCAAATGTTTGTATAATTTTTATTTACATAAGCATTGATATAAATGAAGCATGTTGTACAGAAGTTTTAAAAATTTTTTATGCATCTTCATGAAACACTTGACTTTATTTTGTATTCTTTAGCTAAAAACAATCAGTTAGTCTTATTTATCTTTTTGTTGATGCATTTAAAAACTTGAAGTGTATGTAGTAAGTCAACAACATTTGTGGATAAAAGGATTAAGGATAAGCAGCAATCATCAAAGAGTTAAACAAGATAATATATTATCTATATAGAAAAATGTTTTGAGTGGTGAACCTCAAGGACCTATATAATAATTATAACCCATTATAACTATATTGTGATGCATTATGGAGCAACAAATTAGAACTGTTTGAATCTAATGGATGGAAGAAAAATTAATAAGAGACTATTTTAGAGACAGATTTGGGAGTAAACTTCTCCAGTATAATCTCCTGGATTCAAGCAGATATTTATTCTTTGAGCAATGGACATATGAAGAGCTGAAGAGGTTACAAATGTAGAAATAAAATCTATGAAATATGGAAAAGATACTAATGTGGTAAAAAAAAATGCAGAACATCTAGACAAATAAACCCAAAAATTGAGAAATTCTCAGATAATGAAAATACATTAAAAAGCAACACAGATTGGGTAGAATTTTTATCAACATCTTTGCTTCCAACAAGAGTGCAAGCAACCACTATTAGAGTTGGAAGTTACTGGATCAGAAAAGATGAAGTTTGTAGAGCAAGATAACGATTGACAGATGACTTAATAGATTGCAAATTATATGAATCAGGAAAGCAAGACGAAGAAAGCGAATTCCAAAGAACTGATGTTTTAGGAAAAAAACTAGAGGAATAAGAGTTTTTGGAGCACTTAGGAACAGTCACAGAAAAAAGATGAGACGTAATTGAACGACTAGTAACACAAGAATGAATTTTAGTATGGCACAAGAGATGCTAGCTCTTTAGAGAAATGCCCATTATAGTATTTGTAGAAAAGAGAAAGAGAAGCAACATTACAACAATGTAATAATGATTGGAGGTTGGCTGCGAGAGCAGATCTAACTTTGTTTACAATGCGTTTTTGCACCTTGCCTAAAAGAGAAAGACATCATTGTAGAATTCGCGCTAGATGTGGCAACAGTATTCCATACAAGACCGGATTTGAGATTCATAGAGATAAAGAATAGAATCCGGAGTAAGAAAGTGTCAAGCATGATAAAGAGAAGCAACATTAGTAGATGCTAATTTTGCAATGGATTTGATATATGGTTTCCAAGAAAGATTGAAAGTAAGAGTTAATCCTAGAAGATGAAGGGTAGATGACTCATCGAGTACATTACCGTTCATAAATATAGGAAGATCTAAATTATTGTGATAACAATTGGTTGAAAAAAATTGGGCTTTATCTGAATTAAAGTTCACAAGCCGCTGTGAGCCCTATGCTGTAGCAGAAGTGAGATTCTTTTCAAACTCAAATGCCCCCTCAAGCAATTAGAGAGTGTTGGCTTCTTATCATGACAAGAATAAATGGTAGTATCATCAGCAAACAATGCCACCCAGTATAGGGCCATGGATTAAAACTTGAGAAACCCTTGAAGTTACAGCATAAGAAGAAGAGTGCTGTCCATCGAGGAAAACTTATATACTATTTTGGAAAAAAAGGATTCAATAATTTTAAAGATATTGCCAGATACACTATAAGAAGAAAGTTTACGGAGAAGACCAGCATGCCGAACTTTATCAAAAGCTTTAGAAATCTTAAGAGTGATAGCCTAAACCTCTCCACTTCTATCTAATGCATGATAAAACCTATTGGTTATTACAATTAAAAAATTAACTGTAGAACAAGAAGATCGAAATCCATATTGATGATCAGAAAGTAAGTTATTAGATTCAAGATGAGAGAAGAGTGTTTGTTAACTAAAGATTCAAAAACCTTCCTTATGATAGGAAGGAGACTAATGGGACGGTAGTTAGATGAGTCAGATCGCTTCGGAGAACACTTCTGCAAAATTTTAACAGGCATGTTATTCAGACCACAAGCTGTAGAAGAGTCTAAGCAGGAAATCACTTCATATACAGAAGCCAGATTGATACAAATGTCAATCAACCTATTTGACGGCTATATCAGGTAGAACGCAACTAGTGGAACCAAGAGATAATATTGATGAATAGTTCTAAGCAAACAATTCACTTTCATCTTTAGGTGAGGTGACAAAGTCTGAGCCATACAAAAGAGGTGGAGTAATAGATTTGCCCTTATTATTTATACTGTTAAAGATTTTCCAGAAGTTGCAAGTTTCTAATTTTTGTGATGAAATACGAAATCATATCTAAACTGGAAAGTAAAGACAATTGGCAAAAATTTAAAACAACAAAAGTTGCGCAAGAAATGTAATAAAGAACCAAGAAACTGTTCTGCATTTTATCAAACATGCCACAAATGTAATACAAAAATCAAATGAGTGAATTGCTGCAAACAAAAAAATGCACAAATAATGGACTGATAAATATCTAGTTGAGTTTGTATCATCCTATCAAAAAATCATTGTATTTGTATCAAAAGGTTGTAAAAAGTTAGCTTTGATAATCTTCAAAATCAACAACAAAATATCATTGTAAAATTGACACTGGAGTTAAAGTTGATGTTATAAGAGTCTACCACCAACTTATATCATATTAAAATCTTACTTATACAAACATTAAACTACATAGTTAAGGCAAAAATTATATCCATGCTCTAACGAAAAAGATAAAATGTTACTAAAAAAATTTTTAAAAATTTTTAAAAAACTAAAAAGTTGGTAAAATTCTATATGATGGAAATGAAAAGCAAACTTATTTTTTGCCATTCAGAAGATTTAAGTTTTCACACTTATCTTAAGGTTTACATCTGCGCAAAAAGTTTTTCATAAAAAATGCCAGTGATCACAAACTGTTTTCAGAGATCATAAGCTATTTTTATTGATCACAAACTGCTCTCATAGATCACAAACTGTTTTCATTGATCACAAACTGCACTCAGTAATCACTTCAGTGATCACCAATTGTTAAGAAAATTAAAAAAATGCTAGCAAACACTTCCATGTCTTTAAAGAACATAGAAGAGTGTACTAAAACTGCAAAAATACTACATCAATTTATAAAGCAAAGAAATGATTCTGGCTGATATGGTGTAGAGAACTCATACTAATGAAATAAATGAATAAATCCTGGAAAATAAAACGATCCTGGCTATTTTGGCTAAGAGTAAAAGCTTGAGGCCAACAGTGACTAAAGTGTATTTGATCAATTGAAATCCATTCTGTAGGGGTTACATCAGTAAAAAATATTATTTTTTATTTTAATTACTTTCCACAAAAAAATTACCTTTTTGTACATCTTTGCAAAGTTCATGATATCTTCCATATGTTTTATTATAAAGATCTTCTCTTAGTTTTCTAGTTCTTTCTTTTTCTTGTTCTAGAAGATGAGACAATCTTACGCAATCTCCCTCAAGTCGCTCTGCCAATCTAAGAATACCTTGAATAGTTGGATTAAGCTTTGAGGAATAAAAGTCTCCTTCCCATGTTACAGTACTTTTATAGGAAGAAATTTTTTCATCATACTCAATACGATTCAAAGCATTTGTGTTGTAACCTATGTTAAAATAATTTTTTTTAACTTAATAATTATACAAAACTTATAAAATTACTATGTAAATGTAAAAAGGTTATTTTGTTTCAAAATTTCATTTAAGCTCTAAGAATTGTTATTAGAAATTACTTAACACTTTATATTAGAAATAATATTCAAACTTGAACAAAAATTTTAAAACCTTTTTTTTGGCCAGATTTTGAATTGCAATATATATACAGCTTTTCTCAAATGTGTTTTTGTTTGCTTGAAACTATAAGGTTTGTAAGAATAGATGTGTAGAATTGTGTTTAGTTTTGCCAACTGAGCAAATTAAACACTCACAAATGAATTTTCTTGTAACATGACAAACTTTCATAGTTGAGAAGTCAAAAAACTTAGTTTAAAGCTTTTTTGCTTGAAGAAAGATTAGAACAGCAGCAACCACAAATGCTAATTAAAACTTTTGTGGATCATTCCATGTCAACTCAACCAGTGATGTTCACCGCACCATCTCAAATCTTTCTGAAATTTTCAAGGCTTGTAGTACATACAAAGTTAAGCAATTGCTGAAATTTTTAGGCCGTTTTGTCAAAAACTTTCTGAAATGTGATTTTATGTGATTTTTACATTTTCGCGATATTTGAATATGAATATTTCAAAAACTAAAACAGGCTGAAATTTTCAGCATTTACTCATTTTTTCATGCTGAGTTGAGTGGTGTTTTTATATCAAATGTAGCTTGCATAAAATATATCCTAAAAATTTCCAAACATTGCACTTTAGACAGTTTTCACCAATATTTGACCTGATATAGCCAAGAACCTATAAAACATGGAATGATGTTTGTTATAACATTAATAAGTACCATGTATGTGTTTTTTTTTTCATAGAAAATTCATGTTAATCAATAATAGTGTACCCATTGAACGCACCGTTATGCATCATGGTCATCAATTTTTTTGCACGTTGCAACCCCCAGATGACCATGTTGACAGTAATTCACACATTTCATATTTTGCACACTTATTAACCTCAGTAAGTACTAGTTATGGTAAAAATTTCATGTTGGTATCTTGTCTCCTTGGTGAAAAATCTGCAAGAAATTGAATATTTTCAAATAAATTTTTTGTTTAATATTTTATTTAGGTATTTCATATTATTAATATATAATTATTAATTTTTTTTTTTGTATTATTATATTTTTTTTAGGTATTAATTTTTTTTACGTATTTCATTTTTTTAATAGAAAACATTTATAAACATATACTAAAAGTTTTATTGAATTATAAGAAAGTAGCATGTAAATTTGTATTTTTTTTGGTTGAATTAGTATGGAATGTTTTTATAAAAATATGCTATCACATTTTTTTTATATTTGATATAGATTCAATATTTACTGAATATGGCTGAACTGCCATTGTGCACATTTGGACTGTTGCTTCAAGATGAATGCTACAAGACAGTTCATACACGCAGGGTCGGCTTGCATAACCTGTCAGAATTATTCTATGCTAACTTTGAATTGTTGATGTTAAGAACCATACCTGTTGATCCATTACAAAGAGAGAACTGCAATATATGCTTCCACCACAAACAGGTTCTCCTTGAAAAATTTGATAAATTGCAGCGGAGTTGTTGTGATCCATTCAATAAACATCAATGCAAAGTCACAAAGTCACTTAGGGCAGTCAGTATTGACAAAGCCAAGGAGCTAACACGAATAATTGGGAGACACATCAAACCTGGTGGAAAGCTATGCCCAAGCTGTCGAAAGTACGATACATCCCAGAAACCTGAACAGAGTTATGGACATTCAGCTAGTGATACCGATATAGAAGACATTGACTTGCATCTTTCTCAACCAAATGACAGTATAACAAGCATTGGCTGCGCATCAGTTGAGCTTCATGCAATGCCTGTTCGAAGTAGAATTTCATATGCCAAACATAAAATTGCAACTGCAACAACAGAGATCCAGAAGAAAGTAAACAAAGTCATCCAAGTATCTCTTAATATAGTTGTGAATGAAGGTGATGCTACAGAATGTGATAGTTGCAATGACTTAACAAAACTAGTGACTGAATTAAGCTCAATACAGCTTCCAGGCAAGAAAAAATTAAGATGGTAACACTAGCACAATCTAGCTGGAGCCAACAAAAAGTCTCACAGGAATTTGGAGTAACCAGTCACCCTGTTAAGCAAGCGAGAAAACTGAAAAAGTCATGTGGAATTTCAGCATACTCACAGAAAAAAATATGGCAAAGTTCTCCCAGATGATGTATTCGTAAATTTTTTGAAGATGATAAAATTTCCCACATGTGTACAGGTAAAGAGGAATACTTGTCAATCAGAATTAATGGTGATTTTGTTCATAAACAAAAACATCTACTTCTGAATCTCAAGGAGATGCATGTAGAATTCAAAAAACCAACTGCAATGAAAATTAGGCTTAGCAAGTTTTGTTCACTGCGACCACCATGGTGCATTAATGTAGTCAAAGCTGCAATCTGTTTGTGAGACTGTTGCTGACTTCATTACTTCACTTTGTACTTCCGCTGATAAAACAACGGATCATCATTTCACTGCCAAGGCACAGTCATCTTACCTACCTCATCTGAAAAAGTGTTTGCCAGTTGGAGCAGCAGTTGTGTTGCTGGATTTTGCAGAAAATTATTCATTTATCTGTCAGGATGCAGTGCAAGGCTTCCACTGGGAAACATCACAGGCTACATTGCATCCATTTGTTGTGTATCATAAATATAGGAAGATCTAAATTATTGCGATAACGATTGGCCGAAAAAAATTGAGTTTTATCTAAATTACCTAAAATTATCTAAAGTTCACCAGCCACTGTGAGCCCCATGCTGTAGCAGAAGTGAGATCCTTTTCAAGCTCAGATGCCCCATGCAAGCAATCAGAGGGAGTTGGCTTCTTATCGTGACAAGAATAAATGGTAGTATCATCAGCGAACAATGCCACCATAGATGTGAGAATATCTGGAAGATCCTTAATGTAAATTAAAAAGAGCATAGGGCCAAGGATTGAATCTTGGGGAACCCCTGAGGTTACAGAATAAGAAGAAGAGTGCTGTCCATCAAGGACAACTTTTATACTACGATTGGAAAGAAAGGATTCAATAATCTTAAAGATGTTTCCAGATACACCGTAAGAAGAAAGCTTATGGAGGAGACTAGCATGCCAAACTTTATCAAACGCTTTAGAAATGTCAAGAGCAATGGCCTTAACCTCTCCACCTTTATCTAATGCGCAATAAAACCTATCGGTTATTACTGTTAGCAAATCGGCTGTAGAACGAGAAGATCGAAATCCATATTGATGATCAGAAAGTAGGTTATGAGATTCGAGATGAGAGATTAAGTGTTTGTTAATTAAAGATTCAAAAACCATGCTTATGATAGGAAGAAGACTAATGGGACGGTAGTTAGAGGAATCAGATCGCTCTCCAGAATTTTGAAAAATAGCAATAACAGATGCTGCTTTCCAGCAGGCTGGAAAACAAGACTCTGATAAGCACTTGTTAAATAGTTTTGAAACGATAGATGACAGCTCCAGAGAACACTTCTGCAAGACTATAACAGGTATGTTGTCCAGGCTGCAAGCTGTAGAAGAGTCTAAGCAGGAAATCACTTTAGATACAGAAGCTGGAGTGATATGAATGTCGAGCAATGGATCAACCTGTTTGACGGCTATATCAGGTAGAAAGCAACTAGTGGCATCAAGAGATGATATTGATGAAAAGTTCTTGGCAAATAATTCAGCTTTGTCTTTAGGTGAGGTGACAAAGTCTGAACCATACAAAAGAGGTGGAATTACAGACTTGCCCTTATTATTGATACTATTAAAAAATCTCCAGAAGTCACGAGAGCCTAATTTTTGTGATGAAATACGAGATTTCATGATCTGAGAATAGCCAGCTTTGGCGTTAGACAAAACCTTTTTACAATAGTTCCTAGCAGTAATAAACAGACGTCTGTTTTCTGGAGAATTGTTTTGCTGATAGATATGGAAGTAATGGTTTCGATTGGCAATTGCAGCAGTACAATGTGAGGAAAACCATGGAGAAGAGTGAAACTTGACCTGGAATCGTCAAGAGGGAATAAAGGATTCCATGCTAGCCTGAATCCACGAAGTTATGTAAGAAGCACATTTGTCAACAGGGAGACGAAAGATTTCTACCCAGGGGCCATCACGAAGAAAATCACGGAAAGAGTCCCAGTCAGCTTTCAGGTAGTTGTAAGATGTACGATGATAGGGGGATTCTGATGGTAAAGAAGAATGAGATAATAGTTTTAGAGAGACCAAACCATGATCAGAAGCACCTAAAGGTGAGTGTGAAGAAACTGAGCACTGACTAGGATCAGAAACAAGACATAAGTCAAGTAGAGAAGGTATGTGACCATTGGAGTCTTTACGAATTAAAGGAAGATAATCATCAACACTAAGTTCACAAGATGAGACAGCTGAACTCAAATTAGTCTCACAAAGAGCAAGTAGGTCTGGTGAACTTTGTAAGAGATAAGACTCAACAGAAGAAAAGTTACTTCGAAGACCACGAATATTGGTGAATGATAGGTTTAGTTAACTTGGTGATGACTGTGGTTTTTTGTGTTTTATAGTTTTTGTTGCTTTATTCATTTTTAAATTTGTTAAAGAACTTGACTCCAAACATCAATAGTACTCAGTACACTGTCTTATAGCTCAAGCAATTGCCTCATTTCCACTAATAAACCCTAAGCCGTAACAAAGGGCTCCAATGTGGCCTTGGCAATGCACACCAAAAGTACAAACAGGGACACCGTCCATGCGCAACATGGCATTGTTAATACTCTGATATTTTTCAGCTGTTGATGGAATCAGCCTCTCTGAGAGCTACCACAGAGTTCGGGAAACCTGACTAACAACCGGCCTCAGAACCATAAAACTGAGTTTTAGAGCTGTACCCTCATTTGGAGAACAGAATGAGTTGCCTAGTCATAAAAACAGAGACACAAGCAAAACCCATGAATCGAGTCAAGAAGATCCAGCGTTCAACATCCTAAACTGGAAACAATGTATTAAAAATACATCTGCGCCAGCCTAATAGATGAAGAAGGGGTGCAAGGCTGGTCAACAGATAGAATCTGTTTACCCCTTAAGTCTTTGCCTAGGAGGCCTTCCACAAGACAGCAGCCGGATGCATGTAACATCTGCCCAAGATGAGTATTTTTATCGAGACACCATCTCTAGCCTTTACTCAACCAAGAGCTCCAAGGCAGGGGGTGTTTTATGTCGGAGTTTGCAATCTCCTAGCCATTGCCTAAAAAGGCATATCCTACAAGACAGCAGGACATGAAGCAGATTGTACTGGGTTACATGTTACCAGTAGCAGGATAAACCTGACCTGACATATCTTTGATGATTTACCACAATACACTTTAATGTAAAAAAAATATTTAAAAAAAAAACTTAAAGAAATATGGTTTTAATTAGCAATTGATTTAGTAGGAAAGGCTTAAGACACTAACATGAAATTTTCACCATAGCTGGTACTTACTGAGGTTAAGAAGTGTGCAAAATATGAAATGTGTGAATTACTGTCAACACAGTCATCTGGGGGTCGCAATACACACAACAAATTGATGACCGTGATGCATAACAGTGCCTAAAATGAGTACACTATTATTGATTAACATGAAGTTTCTATGAAAAAAATAAACACATATATGATACTTATTAATAGCATGACAAACATCATTTCATGTTTTATAGGTTCTTGGCTATATCGGGTCAAATATTGGTGAAAACTGTCTAAAGTGCAATGTTTGGACATTTTTAGGATATATTTTATGCAAGCTACATTTGATATAAAAACACCATTCAACTCAGCATAAAAAAATGAGTACATGCTGAAAATTTCACCCTGATACCTGTTTAGTTTTTGAAATATTCACATTCAAATATCGCGAAAATGTAAAAGGCACGTGAACTCGCGACAACCCTTAAAACTTTAAAAAATCATATCTCAGAAAATTTTTGACAAAATGGCCTAAAAATTTTAGCAATTGCTTAACTTTGTATGTACTACAAGCCCTAAAAATTTTAGGAAGATCTGAGATGTGGTGTGGTGAACAATTGTCAAAATGCTGGTTGAATTGATATGGAATGACTCTTGTATCATTAAAATCAATTGATTGCTTTAAAATTTACTTAACTCTTTTAATCATGAAGCTAGTTAATAAGACTTTGCTCTTGTGGAAACACAAGAAGCAAACAGCCTTTCTATTCTGCTGATGTTTTTTGGCAAGATTTGGCATTACTTTGCATTTGTTGAGTGGCCAAATTCATGAACTTTTATTTTTACAACTTGAGCCTTTTTCATATTATGTTACAGAACCAGCAAATTCCTCTTTTTTTTTAAAAAAAAAAAAAAATAGATATAAGTTATTTATATTTTTTCTAAAACCAAAAAAAAAAATTTCTATATTCTATAACAAACCTTTATTTAACATCAAAGTGGCAAAGTTATACATTGATATAAAATAAAAGGGCTAGCTATCACTTTTATTTTGTGATTTATATCTCAGTGATTACCAATAGTAGTTCTATCATATCATCAAAGAATTTTCTGAGGTTTATGACATCAAGCGCTTTTTCATTTTTTACAATAGTGTGTCATGTTGGGCATAGATGGTGTCCCTATTACAACTTTGGATTAATTAGCAGGACCTGTAAATATTAAACAAAAATCCATAACCACCAGTGAATTAAGCTGTTTCATCTTTGAATTTCAGTGTTGATGATTATTTTATTTTAATTCAGATGAGTCATATGCTTGAACAGCGCATATATATTTACATATCAATTCACCAATTTGTCATGAAATCAAGTTTGAATCCTCTGACCATTCCTTTATGGAATGGTCTGAGGATTCAATTGAAATTATCACTTTTCTCCTTGTACTTTATCATTCTCCTTCTGTTCAAAACTTGCCACTTTTTAGATGTTATTTCTGGTCAAACTGACCAAGCTCTTTCTTTTTATCCATTTGCCAAAATTGCTCTTATAGGTGACTTAATTTTTTTTCAATGATTTTGCTCTAGAACCATTACCCATGATAGCACTAGAGCCTTAAACTTTTCTTTCTTGATTTCTTACTTAAATAGTTAACTTTGTGATTCTTTTTCCAGACAACCCTAATTACTTACCTTTACTCCTTTTCTTTATTTTTAACAGCCTTTTTTTTTTACAGTCTTAATAGCCTTATCACAGAGCATCGCAGATGAGCATTTAAATGGAAGTTTATGCCTTCTTCCTAACCGATGCTGCAAAACCTGCCCAGAGGTGGGGTTTGAACCACGGATCCTTTGTTTCTCTAACCATATCTTTTGTCATGAAAAGACTATAGCTTTAATAAGTCAAGAGCCCTTTAGACAAGAGTTGTAGCTCTTGACATACCAAAGGCTTTTAATAAAGTCTTGATCCTGGTATTCTCCATAAGCTTGCTTCATAAGGTGTATCTGGGAAAGGTTTTGAAATAAAGTCATCCTTGAAGACCATCATGCAACTATACAATACAGCCTTGTTTGTTTTAACAGATCAAAAAATTTACCATCACTTTTAGATCAATTAGAATGGGTTTCATTTTGTAGTGTAACACACTTCCTTTTGGAATTTATCCCAATAAAAATTGTACTTGTTGAGTTTTTTCCTCATAAATCAATTGAAATTCTCTTTTGTCTATATGTTTTCTAAATTCACACAATGCACAGTTTTTTTGTAATTGTTGAGTTTTTTCCTCATAAATCAATTGAAATTCTCTTTTGTCTATATGTTTTCTAAATTCACACAATGCACAGTTTTTAAAGTATTTTTTTAACCGCTTCTTTGCTCTTTCACAAATTTTTTTTCTGGTAACACCACTTGTTACCAGAAAACATATGATTGGCATTTCATTGAGGATTTTTACTTTGCAAAATGCATCAAAACAATTTTTTTGATACACTTAAGCAATTTGAAAAAATAAAAGTTGCAAAAGTGTAATACCTTATTGTATGCTATTAGTTATTAAGATTGCAGTAACAAGTACTGTAAAAATTTAAATAAAAATACTACATAAACAACAGATTATTAAACCTTGCATAATATTTCCTTGTTTTAGCCATTCTATATGTTCTTCAAGTTCACTTTGCAAACTTTTAAAATTAATTTTAATTTTTTCAATACACGATGATGCAACTGTTGTAAATTGACAACTTCTCTTAATATCTTTTTCGATTCCAATCTCCAATGATTCGATGCTAGCTAAATAAGTAATAAATCTACATTAGTTGTTAAAACATAATTAATAACTGAATAAGATTATTAACTATGTCTAAATAATTTCAATCTAAAATATTATTTTTTAAATTTTTGAAAATAAAGATGAAAACTTATTTAAAGCATTAAAAAAAAACTTTTTGGTGGGATAAAAGCATAAAACTTACTTGCCATTTCTCTTTCTACAACATATATGAATTTATATGCTATTCAAATAATTTTTTTTATAATAATATAACCATCTAAGCAATTTTTAGGAATAACTTTCTTTTACCAATAAAATCAAATCAAAGTATCTATAAACATTTATTTAAACAGTTTAAAATAACACATATATTTACTTAAACCCCAAAATATATTATTTAATATAATTTTTTTACAACTTATTGCGACAATAATTTATTGTATTAATAAATAATTAGTCCCTCGTGATTATAAAAAGAACATAACTCGTGTCGTTCTTGATTACAATTATTTGTTACTCGTGTACGTACATGAGTAACAAATAATTAAGTAACAAGAAATCGTCAATGATAATAGTGGAGAAAAAAGTAGATAGGACATAGTAACAGAATGCCTACAAGAATATAGCATGACAATATAAAAAATTCTCTTAGTTGAAAAAAGCATTTTTTTTTATTATTTAAAACATTTTTATTTATCCTATTTTAAGCATGGGCAACAAATAGTAAGTTTTTTAAAGCCTTAGATATTAGATAAACATTTTTTGTGGCATACAAACATTGCTTTTAGCATGGTTTATTTTACACCAGTAATAAATGAGCAAAAAAACTCCCGCACGCAATAAAAAGAGTTTTTTCTTTTTTAAAAAAAAAGTTTTTACATTGTTATAATGTCCAGTGGTCAAAATAGATGGCGAAGTGGCACCCCCTCCTTCTAAACGTTTGTTAGACTCATATGAGGGGTTGTTAATTTCTTCATAAAAAAGTGAACAATGGTTGTTTTTGCTGACCTAGTAAATCTTGGAAAGTCGGAAGAGCCTCGTTGCCCGGTAGCTTTTTTTTTTTTTTATGGTTTACATTTGCTAATCGTTGTACAGCTTTAAATAAATAATAATAAAAATAATAATACAAACTTACAATGATAGAAAATATAACAAATATAAACAAGGTATCTGAAAGAAGATTGCAAAAATCTTGTCGTCAGGACCTTAAATAATCATTTAACAAAGATAAAATTAAAAAAAAAAAAAACTTTTACAAAATTGCAAGGTAAATAATCTGTGTCTGAAGAAAGATAAAGAGGATCTTCTCATAAGAATTTTATACTAACATTTAAAGTAAAAAGTAAAAAATAGAAGAACAATAAATAAAATAAGTAGGAATAAATTTCTTTAGACGTAAACATGTATATAAACAATAAAAAAAGTAGACCAAAATATAATTTTAACTTTTACTACTAATAATAACTCAATATATTATCCAACGAAAGAATGAGGTTTTTCAGTTTTTTTTAAAAAAAGGCGAAAAGTTATAGGTACTTTAAAATTAAAATTCGGCAAACCAATTTTATTCCAAAGGTGTGGCGCTCGATAGGTAATACAAAATTGATTAAAGTTTGGGTAATCCTACAGTTAAGTGGCCTAAAATAATTTTCTTTTTTCGCTTGTTGCGCTCTCGTCAGTAGAGGCTTTGTAAATAATAGGATTATTAATTGAAATAATAAAAGAAAAAAGATTGCTGCCCCATGCAAAACCCTTAGTCGATGTAGCAGCATCTTCTTGTAGCAGCAGGCTATAAGATAGTCGATGTAGCAGCACTCCGTTACGAGTCAGGCTATAAGATAGTCAATGTAGCAACACTCTCTGGCGTAACAAGCAAAAAAATAAAATTATTTTAGGCCGCTTAACTGTAGCTTTACCAAAGTTTGTTTGACAGAAAGGTTAATTTAAGCTAATTATAAAAGCTAATTATTAAAGCTATTATTTCTCAAAATATAATTACTGATTAGTTTAAACGGGAAAAGATCTCTGAAGACAGCTCGGAATAAGTTATTTATCCATATATATACAAAACATAAAATATTAAATACATTTAACTCGTATATATTCAGAACTCTCATTTCAATAAAATAATGCTTCGAATAAGAGAAGCGATTTGCAAAATTGGTTATATGGATTGCGCGTTTCTGACGGAGATAAAGACGTAGCAACTTTTTTTTTTTCTGTACTTTTCTTGTCTTATATTAATGCTTTTGTTTTTTCCGATCTTCATGCATGTTATTGTTGGTATAAAAGTTTTTTAGGTTTATTTGTTGAGTACTAGCTCACGTTATTTTAGATTAAGGTTAGTTAGTAGGACCGACGACGCGGATTTCGAAGTGGAGGGTACAATCGTCTAAAAAAAGTTCTCTATATCTAGAGGTTTCTAAAAAAAAATTAAAAAGGTCCAAAAGAAAAAAAAGTGGGGGCCAGCGCCCTCCCACTGGTTAAAACTTTTTTTTCCTTTGTGAATTTGTTGCTAAAATGCAAACAATTTTGAAATAGTTTTTCATTATTTAAATACTACTTACTGAAAACGGAGTTAATTTTTTCAAAAAAAACAACTGCCAATGCGAGTTTTTTGCGTGACTTTTACAAATAAGTGTTGAGTAAACTAGAAAACTTTTACTTTTGAATAAGTCTTGTTAGAACAGATGACGAGTTTAGCAAAAAAAATATTATATTTTTGATATCTTTGTCCTTTACAGCATTGACTTATTTTGTGTAGCTTTTGGATTTTTTTTTTGTGGGTAGAGTCTTTAGATCTTTTTTTCTTCTGCAACTTTGTATCTGACTGACTCGTATTTCTCCAGTGTTGGTGTACCAGGTAAGATGTGAGTTTTTTCCCATACGTGACTTACGTCAAAAACTTCTGAACGAATGAGGGATTTGCATTTCCGATGCATTCTATTGGACCATCAAGCACAAAGTAGTTATGCAAATTTACTCGAGGAAAAAACCATAGGAGGAGTTAAATTTCAAGAAGCGCTCGCTGGTCACTAACTGCCGTACAGGGCCACTAACTGCCTTCTCTTGGTCGATGTGACTACTTTAATTTGCTTCACTCTCCTTCCGGCAAATAATCTTTTGTGGCTATGTACAGTCTTTTGGTGATTGAATTTTATTTTTTCATAAGCTTTTTACAATCGGGGTCCAAAGTATCATCATACTGTCGATATGGACCACCTAGAAGTAAGTGACGTCATTTGTACAATAAACTTTTTTTTGTATCAATTTAGATTTTGTGGTTTTGAAGCAACTGAGATTGCTTATTGTGGCAAATGAACATTTTGTAAAGATATCACGAGTAAGAAGTTAATAAAAAAATGTACCGAACTTATGAGATTTTATGTTTGTTGTTTTATGGTAAATGCTTCGCAATTATTGTCGCGTAATGTTGTGAAAAGATTTATACAACATTACTTTAAAGTAATGTTACAACATTACTTTTGAGTAATGTTGTGTTATGCACTTTATATTCAACAAATAATTAAACAACAAAATAATTGTGTTTTAAGTTTGAATATTATATAAAATATTATTCACGAATTTTATATAAAATATTGTTCATAAATAATATTATTGCAAAAACAAGTCTTGTTTGCAAAGTGAATTCACTTTACAAACAAAAAGTACTTTACGTTTTTCTTACTTTAGAAAACTTAAAATAGCTCAATTAAAATTTTTAAAACATACTTTTTTATTGGTTACAATTGGCATTTAAAATACTTCTCTAGTTGACCGGTTCTTGTATTACTACAACTATAAAAAAAAAAAAAAAAAAGAAAAAGAAAGAAAAACTGTTTTCAATGCCAAAAATTAACAGAGCACCCTTAAAAACATGTTTTGCAATGGTTTGTATTGTTTGTTTATTGTTTTATTAAAAAAAAAAAAAAAAAAGACAAGCAAAAACAAAAAACCATTAATGTAACATATTTAATGAATATATATATATATATATATATATATATATATATATATATATATATATATATATATATATATATATATATATATATATATATATATATATATATGTATATATATATATATATGTATATATATATATATATATATATATATATATATATATATATATATATATATATATATATATATATATATATATATATATATATATATATATATATATATATATATATATATATATATGCAGGGGCTGTTTTAAGGATGGACCAATTCATTATAAAATCATCAATATTTTTATCTTCCAATTTCCATATCTATTTTGACAGCATGGTGTCTTTTGAATACTTTTTATTTCGAAAGGATTGTTAAAAATTGGCAAAACATTTTTTCCATTCACTCTCTCTTATGCCAATATATTGTTTATCAGGTACAAACAACACATTTAAATACTTCATTTTTGGATGGAGTTTACAGTAGAATCGACTGTAGTATTTGTATTTTTGTAAAGAATATTAAATTTGGTCTCTTTATTTACTTTAGATCTATTTGTGACATCTTTAACGTTAAAGGCAGTATTCACAGTTTTTTTTATTTATTACTATTTTTATATTTTAGGACACATATATTGTCATTCATTTCTATATTTTTTACCTAACAAAACCAAACCTTATACTGCTGCTCAAGTCTATAGTCTATTTTAATTGTTATACAATTTGAAGATAGTCATTAGTAAAATGCACTGATAAATTCCATATGGCTTCTTACAAGAAAGTAAGAAAAAAGTGAGCTATTGAAGATGCTAGTGAAGTTAGGAGCAACTACTTCATCTAAACTTTTAAACACAAATCCTGGAATTTTGTCCCATCCTGCAGCACCATTCTTTTTTATTTAAGGATTTTCACCATATTGTGGTTTTTGATGGCTATTATATCTTTTTTGTCACATATTTGAGTGGACATCATAGATAATTTTTATTTGACTTTACAGTTGGTGCAAAATATTCATTTAGAATTGTTGAATCGATCTTTGATTTATCATTGTTGCTACTTCCTTTTGAGGTCAATGTAACTTTTTTTATGTACTTCTTACCATCTTGAGTGTTTTCATTTCCTAGATCCTCTTCATTCTTCTCTAATTCCTTTGGTTGACTTTTGATTCTTTTTTTTTAAGATTTGCTTTTCATCAGCTGTATTAAATCATTATTTATCTATGTCTCGTATCATCAGCTGTCTTAAATCATATTTATCCATGTATTTTTGTGTTTCTTCATCAGGTAGTTTTTCTTAGGTGCTATAATTCTTCTGGGACTTTAATATCATTTTCTTATTTTGGAGAATTTAAAATGTCTAAATCGTATCTAAAGATAATGATAAATGGTGTCTAAAGAAAAATGTCTAACATCATTATGCATCAGTTTTTTACTAATTAAAATGATTTGTAGCAATATTTATTAATAATAAAACAATTACAATCTTGAATAATATTTATAAAAACAAAATAGTTTAATAAAGAAAGGTTAAAAAAAACTATTAGGATTCCAAATGTTACCATTTGGAATCTTAATAGTTTTTTGGAAACAGCTATTTTAGGTAAAACAAAGTAATCGAGGTGGTTTAACAAAACATGTTCATAGTTTGTAATAAGTTTTTTAATATATATATTTTGCTTCTTTGACAACTATATTACTCTTTGTGTATTTGCAACCTTCAGACTACTAAGAACTCTGAAGAGTATGAAATACAGTAAGAAATGTATTTTTTAACAAGTTTGTATGTTATTAATATTTGTAGGTGAAAATGGAAAGGAAGACTAATGCAATTCATAAGCCCAAAAATACTCAACCTGATTTGTATAGAGTCGATGTTGATGGCAAAGTGATCTATACTGGTGGTAAAAACAAAAGTGTGGATGAAGAACTTTTTGAGTTGTGTGCTTTAAGTGGAGTTAAAATGGACATAGATGTCTTTAACATTGTCATTGATTTGTTGCGAACAAATGTTAATCCAAATACAATATTGGATGTTTTTAAAAAAATGTCAAATCAGCAACCACAAAATATTAAAAGTAAAAGCAAAGCTGATAAAGTTCTTATGACCAAAACTAGTTCAGAAACTCAAAGTGACAAACTAAGTGAACAATATAAAAATGTAGAAGTAATTTAATTTATGTTATTTAATTGTTCACAGTTTTCATGCTAATAATAGTTCCCTTTCTTGTTATTCTATATTAGTCAATGTATGTACTAAAGCCCTCCAGCTCCATATTTTAGGATAACATGGCCAGCGGCAGATGTTTTGGGCTCTGTCAGATGGCATTAAATTGCTGATGTAAATGTGCTTTTATAGTTGTGTGTGTATATATATCTTTATGTAATACTGTGTAATATTGTTAGCGTTGTACTAATACAATATATCTATACAAATTATATAATATTCACTTTAATTTTTTATGAAAATTCAGTGATATTAAACAAACTTAGGTCTACATAATATATTGTTATTTTAATATGGCAATACTAAAAAACCATAAATGAGGTACTATATGTACCTGGAGGTTCAGGTTTAGGGATGCAGTATATCTAAGTAAGATGAACAGCAAAAGTAAACAGCAACAGCAAAAATAGTAAAAAGTTATTAATTTTATACCTCTTTGTATATATTTACATATTTTTGTAGATCAAAGTTAGCATATTATTATTTATAAAATGTTATTAATATTATAGTTCACTTTACTTTTTAAAATTTCAATTTTACCTTAGACAGGAAAATGAATAAAAGCTATATTATTTTATTATTTATACGCAAAAAATTTGCCTGCTCAAACTTAAAACTCTCAATCGATATATGTACTAATGCCAACACAGATGGCTATATATATTAGAGTACATCAAACCCCAACCATTTTTTTAACTATTTACTTCAGTTTCGGTCCTATGGTTCCTGTGTTCCACTTTATAAATTATGACTCCTGTAAAAATTTAAGATTTTTCTGTGACAGTTTAATGGTTCCACAATAAACACAAATATCTGTATTTTTTGAAATAAACTGTTTTTAATACTATTATTGGTGTTGGTTAAATTTAAACAATTAATATACACAAAATTACTTACAGTTCCAGGAATTACTGCAAAGACTGTCAAATGGACAAAAGAATGCTCAAATATTCCAAACAAGTATGACAAAATTTACAATATCAAACAGAGCACAGTACAATAGGTAGCTTTTAGCTACTGGGACTATGGTTATATAGTTAAATATTGTCAATTGTCATCTTCGTGATCTGCAACTGTTGGTGCTGCTTTTTTCTTCTTACAGCTGTGCAGACTTGGAACTTTCTGTCAGCCTCAACAACTTGTAGTATGTTCTGATAATTCACATTGGTTTTGGCTTCATCTAGAAAGTCTGCACTTAGTTTTATGCCGCGTTCCACACTGTCATTGATAAAATTGACAGAAATCATCTTCATCTTTGATGACAGAAACGAAGGGTGAACTAGCCAGTTTTTAATGTTATTGTTAAAAAAATCCATGTTTATCTCTAAAAGGCTAAAAATGTACCATGAATCTGCAGTAACCAAATCTCCAAGTCTTGTTGTGGCAGTGATTTCAGTCAGGAACTTGGGTTTTCCATAGCCAGTTCTGTAGTAATTATGCAGCACAGCCATTCCATAACTAGGCCTTGCTGCCAGAAGCTTCTTGGCTAAGTACTGCAACTCAGGCTTTAAAACAATGTCACTGAAAGGAGCACCATTTCAGAACATAGGTACCACAGATGATGCTTCAGTGCTTTTATAGTGCTTTCAGATATTTCAGAACTCACTTGTTTGTACTTCAGAAGGTTCTGATAAAGGCAGAGATCATGCCATGGGGTGTCAACTGCAGATCTACGAGGTGTTAACCAGGAAAAAAATTCATTCAGCGTTTTAGCGAAGTTGGGAATTTAAGTGCGGCTAAAAAAAAAAAAAAAAGGTTTTACATTCATTACATTCTAATATTTAAAAAAGTTGATAAATTTGATATTTTTTACATACAATTAAATTTTAATCAAAATAGTTTTGTTTTTTGCTGGGTTATATTCATAGCAGAAATATTTTTCTACTTTATAAATGTTTAATTCTAATTATTCAACTTGTTTCATTTTGAGCAATTTTCTTAAGTTTTTATTTTTAAATCACTTCTCTACCTTGTTTGATATAGTAGAAAGAAAGCAAAAACGAAAGACATTTGTTTGCAGTTTTAATGAATGAATTGTTAAATTTATTCATTGAAACTTTGGTCCATGATCTATTTTTATTGTGTACATTGCTTTTGAATGGAGTTTTAAAAGATTTAAATGATTGTTTAGGTATATTGTCTTTTATTTTCATTTTCATTTTAAAATTACAAATGTAAAAAGTAAAAAAAAAAAGCTAAATAGTATTTAATGTTTAACAAAACATTTTTGATGATTTCTACGATTCTCTTGTTACTTTTCAAATTGCTAAAACAACTTTTTAATTGACGACTGTTGATAAAAACACTATAAATTATATATGTAGGATTGCTAGAACTTTAGCTTTTTTAAAGGAAAACACAGTAAAAAAAAAAATATTTTTACAGGTTTGTATTCTATTCCGTAAAGACCAAACAATTGGCAAACCCAATGTTTAAAAAAAACGCTGCCTCAAGGCCGTGAGGCATGCGCTTTTTTAAACCTTGGCTATAATAAAAATAAATTTATAAAATAATTTATTAAACATATTGAAAAATCTTAACTAGGGAATAACTGACGTCAATAAAAATTTTAAAAAAAAAAAGTTTTTTTTCAACTTTTGAATGAATGATCTTATTAAATGTTAATGATGTTTGTTAATGATGACACGTTTTTACACATTTTAAAAAATCAATTGACATAATTCTTTTCCTCGTCGTGCGTACTAATTGCGTTGTTTACTTGTCTAGCGTGACATAAATCTAAGACTGATTTAATTTTTTTTTTATTATTACTATGATCTTATGAACCTTTGGGAATACCGCGTTATACACAGTGCCATCAGGCTGGCCAACACCCTGATCTACAGGTTGTCCACCAGGCACTGTATATTAGACACACAAAGGTGACGAAACTGTGTAACTTCGTCTGCTGTGTAGCAGTGGAAGTTGTTCCTGCAGGCAACAAAAAGATCTGCTCTTCAAAAAGGACCAGGTTTTAAGAAAGATTCAGCAGCTGCTTCTATACTTTACTTCAACATAGTAATCTGAGAAACAGTTTGTAAATCATTCGAGAAAGGTTGAGGGTAAAATGGACTGAGTGCCAATTCTTTGCTCAGGGCCACACACCCGGCACTGACATGTCCAGTATTACTGGCCGTAGTGTCAAAAGTCATGTTTACTATTGACTCAGCACATTTCCATGACTACAACAACTGCATTGTAGCATTAGTGATGATATCTCCAGATTGTTGATCTGTTTCTGGTTGATAAGCAGGTACGCAAAGAATTTTGGCATTGGTGTTGTTGTCAACAGTGACCACAAGTCTTTCCTGTAAGTCATGTGTTGCCTGGCTCTTCATCAGTTTAGAATCCTAGTGCAGGGAAGCATACTTTGGTGGAACCCATGACTTCCGAACTTCATAAGCAATTTCTTCATTCACCATATGCCTGGACCTGTCTGCTGTGGCATATGATACAACAATTTTGCTAGCATCATCTCCGGGTTCTTCAATAATGGCCTTAGTGAGTGCATACTATGGTGCAGGAGAAATTTTCATTTATGTTGCCAAAACCACAATTCTTGGAGATATGAGAATTTTATAAGGTATATGAGCTGCTGTTCCAGTGCGAGTGGTTCGATGGCATGTTTTTACCAGTTTCTTTCCAGAAGTCTTGAAAGGACTATCTATGTCGCATTTACTTTCATTACTATTTTCTTCGCTGCTGTTGCTAAAAAGCTCAAAAAAAGCAGTTATGCTGTAGCAGTAACTGCTTCTTCTGCCTTTAGTCTCCTTTCTTCTTGCTTTTGCATTCATACCTTCTTGCGCTGTAACTGTAATGCCAATATATATATAAATATATATGTATATACAACCCTTGGAATTAGGGTCAGCATTCGGCAATGCCAACCTAACTGCTGACCTAAAGTTTTTGAGATTTATGGTAAAATTTTTGTATCAAATTTTTTTTGCCAACCCGATGTTGACCTCTTAAAGCATTAGGTCTGCAAAATATTGCCAACCTCAATTTCTTTAATTCAAATATTTGTATATATATACATATATATATATATATATATATATATATATATATATATATATATATATATATATATATATATATATATATACATATATACATATATATATATATATATATATATATATATATATATATATATATATATATATATATATATATATATATATGTATATATATACAAATATATATATATATATGTATATATATATATATGTATATATATATATATATATATATATATATATATATATATATATATATATATATATATATATATATGTATATATATACAAATATATATATATATATATATATGTATATATATATGTATATATATATATATATATATATGTATATATATACAAATATATATATATATATATATATATATGTATATATATATGTATATATATATATATATATATATATATATATATATATATATATATATATATATACACACTTACTAAAGTGTATTTTTTTAAGCATTTGCTCACTTTTTTAACTTAGCTTAACCCATACGGCTTTTTTAGAAAAAAAAGAAAAAAAAACAAAGAATGATAAATGAAACGATTGCTGCCCCATCCCAAACCCTCAGTTGATGTAACAGCACTCCACTGCGAGTCAGGCTATTTGTCAGTCAATGTATGTACTGAAGCCCCCAGCAGCAGGCTATTTCAGTATGACGTCAGATTGCTTAACTTAGTACACAATACTATTTGTGTATATATATATATATATATATATGTATATATATATATATATATATATATATATATATATATATATTTATATATATTTATATATATATATATATTTATATTTATATACATTTATATATTTATATACATTTATATATTTATATATACTTATTAGTTTATATATATTTATATATTGTTGGATTTGAGAGTACCGAAGGTAAAAAATGATTCTTTTGACAACAAATCATGTGACTTTTTATTTTAAGGGGTAAATTAAGAGGTAAACAGATTCTATCTGTTGACCAGCTTTGCAACCCTTCTTCATCTATTAGGCTGGCATAGATACACTTATAATACAATGTTTCAAGTTAAGGATGTCAAATGCTAGATCTTTTTGACTCATTGCATGGTTTTTGCTTGTGTCTCTGTTTTTATGCAACTCATTCAATTATCTCCTAATGAGGGTACAGCTCTATAACTCAGTTTTATGGTTCTGAGACCAACTGGTAGTCAGGTTTCCTGAACTCTGTGGTAGCTCTCAGAGAGGCTGATTCCATCAACAGCTGAAAAATATCAAAGTACTAACAGTGCTATGTTGCACATGGATGATGCCCCTATCATATTTTTAGTGTGCATTGTTGAGGCCACATTGGGAGCCCTTTGTTATGGCTTATGGTTTATAAATAGTAATGAAACATTTGCTTGGACTATTAGATAGTGCACTGAGTACTACCTGTGCTTCAAGTCAAATTCTTTAACCAATTTAAAAAATGACAAAACTATAAAACACAAAAAACCATCGTCATCACCAAGTTCTCTAAATCTTTCATTCACTAATATATTTGTGTTCAAAGTAACTTTTCTTCTGTTACATTTTATCTTTTGCAAAATTTACCAGACCTTCTTGCTTTCTGTGAGACTACTTTGAGTTCAGCTGTTTCATCTTGTGATCTTAGTGTTTGTGGTTATCTTCTTTTAATTCACAAAGACTCCAATACTCACATGCTTGGCCAGGGTATTTAGACTTGTAAAAATTCCCCATTTGTCAGGAAACTAAGTTTGAATCCATAGACTTCATCAAGCCATTTTTCGACATCTTGACAATCTTGAAAATGCTGCTCTGCTAGACCAGGAAAGGGTGATAATCCTATGGGGCGATGTCTGGAGAGTACTGGGGGTGCAGTAAGACTTCCCATTTGAACTCTTTTAGTGTATCTTTTACTGCTTTTGTGACATGCAGCCTTGTGCTATCGTGAAGCAGTATAAGTTTGTCGTGTTGATCCGCCCATTCTGGTCTCATTACTGCGATTTCATGATGTAACTGCACTAATTGATGTTGATAGTAATTTTCAGTGACTATTTTGCCAAGTTGAAGAAGCTCATAGTACAGTGCTCTGCGTTGATCCCACCATATGCACAGTAAGACCTTCTTGTGGATGTATGGTTTTTGCGAAAAACCCATGGTTTTATTTGCTTCAATTTGTTGTCGTACATACATTTTTTATCGCCATGGTTATGATGCAGAACAAAATGACTTTCTTTAGAATCTGTCCAGCAAGATTTGTGAAGTTATTTTTCTCTGCTCTTTGTTGCATTCTGACAGCTCATAGGGTACCCTAATTCCTTCCTTCTGAATCTTCCCATTGCTTTCAATTGAATAGAAACAGCTTTTTGAGACATCAAGTTGCTCCTGTGTTTGAGCCAAATCTACATCCAATAAAGCTTTTAGTTGTTCGTCTTCAAATTTTTTTGGCTGACCTGGCCGATCTTTGTTGTTGATGTCAAAATTGTCCGATTTAAAATGCTGAAACCATTCTTGACAGGTTCTTATGGATGGAGGAGTATCGCCATGAGCTTGGACAATTTTTTGGCAAACATTTGATGCGCGTCAGTGACTTTCTTCTTGAGATGGAAAAGCTCTTAACATAATAGACCTAGTATTATATAATATAAATACTATAGTGGGTACTGCTCTAAAGAGCTAGCATCTCTATTTCCATCTAATAAAATTCATTCTTGTATTACTCTTCATATAATTAAATCTCATCATTTTACTGTGACTGCTCCTAAGTGCTCTAAAAATTCTTATTCTTCCAATTTTTTTCCTCGAACATCTGTTCTTTGGAATTCACTCCCTTTTTCTTGTTTTCGTCATTCATATAATCTTTTAAGTCGTCTGTTAATCGTTATCTTTATAAACTTTATCTTTTCTATTCTTGTAACTTCTAAGGAAGTGAAACTGTTTAAAAAAAAATTTGACTTTCTTGCGAATAAAGTCTTTAATTAGTTGCAAATAAAAAACTTAAACTTTATTGATTTGAATATTTTTTTTTATTAATGCTGAATGTGTTAGTTTTTATTTTTTTAATGTTTTATTTTCAATTTTATTTGTTTTAATTTTGTTTTATTGACTGTGGAATGTTAGTAGAACATACAAGAAGTGTACATACATCAACTGAAATTGGTAGAACATGCAAGGAGTATCGTACATCGACTCAGGGTTTTGGATATGGCAGCTAATCTTTTTATTTAATTAATTATTTGTTTAATTATTTGAGTAATGAAGTTCAAAAAGTTCAAATTTTTTTGCACCATATTTTTATCTTTATCTAAAGAAGATGAAGCTTACTCAAAAATTATTTCTTGTAGAAAAGAAAAATCTTTCATATTGTAAATTTTCTACTTGCAAAAAACAAAAAACCTTTCAGTTAGGCAACACACTACAATAGTGGCAAGTGTTATTGCTAATTCAGGATGTGATGTTTCTAATTTTACACTGTTTTATTTAACTGCATTCAGAGTCGCCAAAGAAGTAGCTGAAGGAGGAGAAAAAATTTTTAAACTGATCTTGATATCACTCATACCTATCTTGTATTGAACAAATAACAGAAGCTGAAGTATATTGAAATTAACTGGGTATATTTCTATGGCATTCTTTACATAATCAAAAAATTGATTATGTAAAGAGTCTTTTTTTTATTTTCAAAATAAAAATTTATAGAAACATGTTCTTTTTAAACTAATTTTACACATGGTTTTCAAATTTTTAAATATAATTATTTAGTATAAAGTTTTTTACTAAACAAAATATATTTATAGTGTAAAAAAGCTTATAGAATGCAGTTTTTTAATTATTTCTGTTTTTTGATCTTCATTACTTAATAATAATGTTACAAGTTGTACATAACATTACATTTATATTTCCATCTGCTAGATCAATAATAATGTGACAAGTTGTACATAACATTACATTTATATTTCCATCTGCTAGATCAGTAAT
Source organism: Hydra vulgaris (assembly GCF_022113875.1). Taxonomy (NCBI): domain Eukaryota; kingdom Metazoa; phylum Cnidaria; class Hydrozoa; order Anthoathecata; family Hydridae; genus Hydra; species Hydra vulgaris. Next base: position 68,033,658 of record NC_061157.1, read on the forward strand.
AATGTAACAAGTTGTACATAACATTACATTTATATTTCCATCTGCTAGATCAAGCAACAACAAAAACTATAAAAAATATATATAATTTGCAAAATGAGAACACTCCCCTAAGTTCATTGAAAAAAGGGCTAAATAGGGGCAAAAAATTATCTTTCATCCCATTTAGGGAAGTCATAAAGCTGTCCAACTATGATGAAAAAAAATTTTTATAGTAATATCAAGCCTGGGGCACCTTTTGAAAGGCATTGTTAGTTGAAATTTAAGTCCTTTTTTTTAACATTCTTATTTTGCTGACCACAGTTTCAACATAATAACAATACCCAGCAAACATTAAGTCTAAAAAAGACGTCTTTTAGATGTATAAAAAACGTCTAAAACGTTTAAAAGACATATTTAAGACGTCTTTTTTAGACTAAATGTTTGCTGGGTAATAATAGTATTAATAATTATAGCAATAATAATTATTATTATAATAATATTAATTATGATAGTAATAACAATTTGTAACTAGATTTTATAAACACAATAGTTATATGCACAAAGTTATCAAGTTACAGTTGAAAACTGATAAAAAAGTAACAATTAACAATGACATAAAACAATTATTTAATTAAAAATAAGAGATAAAAGCAACACACAAAAACAGTAATAAAATGTATAAAGAGTTCGTAATGAATAAACAATATTAAAATAAAAGAAGAAAAAAAATAATACAATTAGCAAAAATAAACACTTGAATATCACCTAGTATAATAAAATTTTTGACTAATTATTATTAATCAAGCTTTAATTTAAGTAACAAAATATAAACTAAAAAAAGAATTACTACATTAAGACACATTAAAACAAAAAAATAAAGAAATAAATGAATAGCAACAACAAACAATAAAAAAATCTTTCTCTTTGTTTTCATTTATATTTTTTATTATTTTTATATGTTTATTATTATCATATTTATTATAAATGTTGTACTTTAATTCTTTTACTTTTCAATAGTTTGTTGTTGTTTTTCTTTGCCTTCTTTATTTACTTTTTGTTTCTTATTTTTCTCATTTGGTTTTCTTTAAAAAGAAGAAAATCAAGTAAGAAAGAAATTAGTGTATGCTTTGGTGTATATAAATACTTTTTTTTGTATGTAAACTATAAAAGTTAAAATTAAATTGTATTTAAAAGAATTGTATTTCTTATTATTGTGAGATGATTGCTTAGGGAAAATATTATGGGCATATTACTAATGTAAAAAGTATGAATAACAAACTTGTTATCATAAAAAATTATTACAAGCCTAACTTAAAATTAAGTTTAACATTAGTTAAAATGAATGGTAGTAGATGACTTGGTGAAAATGGCTATTTAATGGTTAGGTTTTGTTATATCAATGACATTGAAGTTCTTGTATAAAATTAGATTTATGAAATATACACAGAAGTCAGTTGCTTATTATGCAGGTGAGAGCATCTGTTTTAATTAAGATCAATTTTATTTAAATTGATTAACTTTTACAAATAAAGTGATAATGAATTATATAAATTTTTTATTTTATTTTATTATTAGTATGAATTTAATTCATATATACTTGCATTTAAACAAAAATTAAAGACAAGTTAAAAAAGTACTTCTACTGTTCATTGGTGTTCAAACATAAATAAAGCTTGTTTATCATAGAGAATTTAGATTAAGAAATGAAGAATCATTTGGCAAAACAGAAACCAGTACATACTTGGACTATATCAGATGTAGGTGAATGGTTATGTAAAAATGGCTTTTCTCAGTATAAAGAATTATTTTGTGATAAACATAAAATTGATGGCTTAGCATTAATTACTTTAACAATTGAAGATTTACGACAACCACCAGTTCAAATTCCTGTTTTAGGTGTGAGTTTTTTTTTTATTTCAGTTTTATTTCATGTTTTTTATTTCATATTTTATTTTAAAAAAGATTTTCAAACATTAAATCAATATTAAATAGTTTAAAACAAAAAGCCACTATTTTATTAAATAGTGGCTTTTTGTTTTAAAGTATTTTAAGGAAAATATTCTAATTTTCTGAATTTACTACAAGTTATAGAACACCTTTATTGGGGGTAGTAAACAACCAGGGTTGATATTTGACCGGGGTCAGGTTTGATAAAATATAGCCGGAGTCGGGTTTGTGACCAGGCTGCATAAACATTTATACATCCTAAAGTTTTTTTTTTTAATTAAAAATTCATGTTATGTTTTATATATACATATGCATATATAAACATCATTATGATTAACATGATCATCATGATCATCATTATCATCAACAGCATAAAAGCGGAAAGTTTAATGATGATGATGACAATTATGATGATCATCATTATCATCATTATAAGGTCTTAACCTTCCTCTTTTAAGCTGTTTCTCTAATATAAACAATCTAGAGCATTTTTATTCTTAACAAAAGCTTATTTATACAATATTTAAGGCACTTAAATATTGAAAAAATAAATTTTTTTTCAATATTTAAGTGCCTTAAATATTGTATAAATAAGCTTAAAATTTTCTTACTTCTACCACAATCGTTTTTTACTGAAGCTGCTACCACTCTACATATTGATACCTAAATTACTTTAACCTTTTCTAACAAACGTTGTTTGATACAATGTTTTTTCTAATCTGTCTAAGATTATGCCTCCTTTCCTTGTCTTGCTAGAGTCACACAACACATCCATCTGATCATCTTCTCTTTCTGCAAATACTACACCATATAAATACTAAAGTTTATATAACAATGAAAGGATATTGTATGCCAGCATCTAAACAAATAGCAAACAGATATGTTTATATCCATAATATGTGTGCAAAAAGTACATCTTGGAAGCTTTTATTGCTTCTGGAATAAAAGTTTGGAAGCTTTTATTACTTCTCTTCAGTTTTAAGTCAAGCCTCATTCTACTCCACATTTTTCAACATTAATCACTTTTTTTTATCTTTTTTATAAGAACATCTCTCTTAAGAACAAATGTTCTTTTTATTATTGCAACAAGCTAATTTATAAAAAAAGTCTTGTCTGATATAAATCTCTGTTATTCTCAGTTTACTAAATCTTGTATCTTATCTCAGATGTTTGGTTTTAGAGACTTTTGGTTAGTTTTAATCTCTAATTCATAGGTCTAATCTTTTTACTTTTCCCCAAATAAGGCAGAGCTATTTAAAAAGAAATCTTACTCTAGTTTGACTCTCGAATATAACGACCATACTCTTCCTGACAGTTAAACAGATTAACACATAGTTGAACATCGAAATTACTCTGTCTTCCAATACTAAAATTAATTTTCAATTAAACACTTCTACAGTTTGTGCTTCAGACAAGATTTCCATCATAGTCTTATAAAAGTGTTCTGAAGAACTCTCTTTAATTTTTGCTAAACTTTTAAGCATTCTTATATTGATAAATGATAACCCTCTTACTCTCAGACAAAGTCTAAAAGCCCATTGTAAATGTAATTAGGCCTGCTTTGTCTGCCAAGCTTGAGCCACTTTCACATTGTTTTAAGGTTGCATTTCTTTCTTTTTTCTACAAATACAACTATGGTTAATGCTCAAACGCATGTATGCCAGTATTTAATAAATAATAAATATAAGCATAAAATTATATATTAAGTATTATAAATTTTTTTCTAGCCCCGGCTATCAACCCCTGCTGATCATTACAATTTTGCCGGGGCTGGGGCTAGGTTTGCAAAAAGTCTCATTTTTAGCCAGGGCCCCGTTCACTTACTACTGGGGGTTTCAATCTTTGAATAAATAAATTTTTTTAGGAGGATTAACTTGCTTAGTGTACTTTAACTTGCTTAGTGTACTTTAACTTTTCCAACAATTCTAAAATTTAATTTAAAGTAAGAAAAAGTTGGAAAACAAGATTTGAATATATAAGAAACCCATTCAAAATATGTGCACCACCTATTTAAAAAGAGCAAGCAAAAAAAAGTTGGAAAATATAATATACAGCAAAATAATAAATTTTATTCTTTTAAGTTGTTTTTTTGTGACTTTTGAAACTGGAATTAAATTTTATGTTTCTGCAAGAATAATTTTTTTTATGTACAAATTTTTATGTAGTAGTGGTAGCAGCAGCAGCAGCAGCAGCAGAAGTAGTAGTAGTAGTAGTAGTAGTAGTAGTAGTAGTAGTAGTAGTAGTAGTAGTAGTAGTAGTAGTAGTAGTAGTAGTAGTAGTAGTAGTAGTAGTTGTTGTTGTTGTTGTATTCAAAAATATTCTGTATTTCCTTTTTAAAAAGCAGTAAAAACGTTAAAACTAAAACAAACAATTCTTTTAACCTTAGCTAGTTTCTAAGGTTGGGTTTGACAAAAATTTAAAATTAAATTGATTTTTTAAGTTTAAAAAAATTAAATTTTAATTTTTTTTTTTTTTTCAATGTATATTTTTTAAAAGTATATACAATGATTTAAATAGGGCTTGATGCAAAAAATAAAAACAATAGGTGCAACAAAACATACATCTACCAAAAGTTTGAGTTTGGATCAATGTTTCTTACCCTTACCTTAACCATTATCCTGGTAATTTGCAAGTTTTTTCTTACCCATTACCAGAGTAATTTCAGGTAATTTTGAATTTTATAAGTTTTTCAAAAGTTATTTCCGTAAATGAAAATTTTTGGCTGTGATCAATTTTGTGAAGACATTTAACTGTATAAAAAAGTTTTATAATATAAATTCACCTTTATTGAATTTGTTGAGGTTTCCAGCTTAGTCCGTAGCTCTTACATAAGTACTAATACAATGTAAACAAATTAAAATTGAGATTTTCAGCGTGTAAAAGATTTATAGTGAATTTAAAGTTTAAATTTAATTTATTTGTTATTAACATTATTGTCAAAGTTATACACATTTTTTTAATAAGTTGTTTATAAGAAACTAGTACTAAATGATAAGAATATATATAGATTGAATGAATGAAATGAACAGTTTTAATTTAATTTTAATTTAAATTGAATGAAATAAAAGAGTTGAATTTAATTTGAATGTTCAATTAAATGGAATTCCATTTAAAATTTTCTTTAGAAAAAGTTTTTGTTTAAAATTGATTGAATTAAAACATCACTAATAACTCATAATAAATAACCTAATAATAATATTATTATTATTATTATTATTATTATTATTATTAAAAATAATAACAATAATAGTAAACAATAAGAATAAATAATATAAAAAATAGTAAATAATAATAACAATAGTAAACAAAGGCATTAGATTTCATATGAAAAGCATATAAAATAATCAATATGCGGAAATACAAATTTAAATAATTTATATTGCAATATAACTCTAAATAAGGTCAAAAGGATTTTTAGTACCGGATCAGGGCTTAAAATAAGACACTTTCTAGTAATACTTCATTTACTTGGTTTCTTATAAAACAAAGAAAAAACCCACTGAATTTGCAGCTAAGAAGCTAAAAGATCAAGGGACATCAATAAGCCTTGCTCTCCTAAAAAAAACTTGAAGTCCGAATTCAAGGGAAAAGAAACCCTAATCTTGTACACTTAATACAGTATTTAAAATCTCCAGACACTTTGGAAGAACAAAATGATCTGTTTCGTCTAAAAATAAAAAAACGTAATATAATAACTTTGGCTACTTCATTTTTAAACAAACTATATCCACAGAAAGCAGGTGAAGAGCTACCAGTTGATTTTAAAATAACTAGTACACCTGATCAAACATTAAAAATTGATGAAAAAAATCTCTTTCAGATGAATTTGCTTCATTTATTCAACAAACAGAGTATGAAGCTATCACTGTAGATAAGATTGGATCTAAAATTTTGAAAAAAGAGATGAGTTTATTTAAAGCTACTCATGAAAGGTCTAAAATCTTGAAAAACTTTTTAGAGCTTTATTAACTATTAAACCAACATTAGTGGAGCCAGAACGAGAATGCAGAACGAGCTTTTTCAGCCATTGGATTTTTTGCCACAAAAAAAAGAAATAGATTGGGAGTTGATACCCTTGATGCATTGCTTTTAATGCTCAGTTAAACAAAAAACTTGAAAAAAATAAAAACGTAGTTTAAAGATAAAAGTTATAAAACTTCTTCATTTTAGCCTTTCAAAATCTTGCTTTTTTAATCGAAATCGACTAAATTTACACCCCATAGGTTATGTAATTGCTGACGTAACATCTAATTGATAAAATTAACCAGGTAATTACCGGGTATTACCCAGGTAAATTTAAAATTACTCATTACCTTGGTAAATGTTTTTGGCCGGGTAATGGAAACACTGGTTTGGATTTAGCTAAGATTTTGATGAATAAACCTTTAACTACTAGTGGTTGTATTATTTTGGCTGATGGACAAAAGTATTTATGATAATCGTTTAGCCATTTATTGAAATATATAAAAAATTAATTGGTAAGCAGTATTTAAATAAAAATAATTAAAGTCAAAAAGAAATTGGACAGCTTCATAACTTCCCTAATACTTACAACAATGTTGTCTTAGAATTCTAATCGCCTATAGTTTATCCTTAATAATAAATTATTTAGTTAATGTTGTTAGAGGTTTTTTTTGTATAAATATTGTGATCTATAATTTGGAATTTGTTTTCATGTTATATCTTACAATATTTTAATGTGCAGTTTGTTTTAATGTTGTAATAATTGATTAGGGTTCAGTATATCTTAACCAATACTTTTTATTCCATGGTTTCATTTTAGTTTTATATCATGATTTCATTTTATTAGTGATAGTGATTAGAAAGTTGTTTACATCATATTACTCTAATTGGATAATTTTTATTATGATGATTATTTTTTACTCTTTTTATGACTTTTATTGCTGTAATTATTAAACCATTAATATTTATTATTGTTATTATTTTATTGCTGTTATGATTATTTTTATGTATACAACCGTATTAAGGCATATTTTTAGAGTTGACTGTGCAACTATTATATACTTTTATGTGTGTTAATATTATAAATAATGTTATTATTTTTGTTATTATTGTTTTTATTTTGTAATAATTTTTTTAGTTTTTTTTTTTTGTTGTTGTTTTTTTTGTTGTTTTTTTATAAATTGGTTTTGTATATATTTTGGTTGATAAAGTAGATTTATTTAAACACAAGGTGTGCCATGTGTTTGAACAAATTTTAATTGTTAATTAAAACTTCCATTTTTTTAATTTTTTTCTTCTGATTGTTCAGTCTTCTCTGTTTGAAATTTAATGCCAGCCCACAAAAAAGCGCTGGCAGGATGGTCAGTTTTTTTTAAAAAAATTTTTCATAAAAGTTAAGCAATTGAACAAAATAGGTTTGTTGCAATTAAAAACAAAACTCTTTTATTTTTTTGGCAAGCGCTTTTTCATGCGCTAGCCAATGTTTTTGCGAGCGTGTAGGCGAGCCCAAAAAGACTTGAGCGCGAAAAGGCTGGCTAAACGGAAAAGACTGATTGTTTAGTTGATAAAAAGTGCAAAGGTCAAATATTTGATATTCACCAAACAGAGTGTTCACACAATAATACCTTGTGATTTTTAAATGTCTGTTTATGTTTTAGGTGATATCAAAAGAATATTGGCAAAAATAAAAACTTTACGTTCTGAAAATTCATGTTTTGATTCAAATGCTTCTCCTAAAGGAAAATTGAATTTGAAAAAGCTTTCCGTTTCTCAAAGTTCAAGCTCTTGTTCAGATGAAGATGAAATTAATTCTTTTTCTGCTGACTGCACTGATTATGTTAACCCTAGAAAAATGAGTCCACTTGAAGAAGATATGAAAAATGCAGTTGTTTCAGTATATTTCCGCACATTTGTTAGTTTTATATATATGTTAGCTGTTTTTTTGCTGGCTTCATTTACTTTAGCAGTAGTACACGACAGACTTCCAAATACTTCTGATTACCCCCCACTTCCTGATGTATTCTTGGAGGCTATTCCATTTATGCCTTGGGCTTTTTACTTATGTGAAGTTTGTGGTTCAATTATGTTATTTTTTTGGTGTATTATTATTATTTTTCACAAACATCGCTTAGTTGTGTTCAGACGATCTTGCGCACTTGCTGGCACAATATTTTTATTCCGTTGTTTTACAATGTATGTTACATCTCTTAGTGTACCTGGAAAACACCTAGACTGCTCACCAACAGTAAGTAACTTAATTTATTGTTCCTACAAAAATTTTAAATAAACAATAATAGTTCAGATTATTTATTTTATTTTAAATTTTGTTGCAATTCATCCATTCTAATAAATTATCTTAAAGCAAATATTTTTATAAAAGTTGTAGGTATTTATTTAGAGAATTTTTAATTTTTAGTTTCAGAGTACAAGATGATAGTCATGTTTTAAGTAGAAAAGTTATTATACACTTTATTCTTATTTAGAGTATTAAATTTTTATATTTAATCAAAACTTAGATATATAAAATCTTATAACAGATTCAGTTATATAATGTTAATTTTATATCACAATCATAGAAAATTAGATTTTTAGTTGGTTTACTATTTTCCATCACCTATACAAAACTGAAAACCGCCAGGTTATTTTGTATGAAAATTGTTCATACAAAATAACCTGGTCAGATGAATATAATATGAACATCTGTTTTACAGAAATAATATTCAAAACATAATAGTTGTGAGGGTCTCGTGAAAGAACTTATGAATTTTGAGAGTCTTATGAAAGAACTATTTTTGTTGCAGTAAATTTGTTGTTTTTTCAGCAAAAATTTTTGCGATCTGGTAAATTTCAGTCAACTCCCGATATCTCAAACCTCAAGGGACCGAGAATATAGTTCAAGTTAGCAAATGTTCGAGTTATCAGGACATTCTATAACATGATCTTTTTCTGATAAGTAAAAACAATTGAAATCATCAAAAATTTTGATATCAAAGGTAAAAACAGTACATTATAAATTTAAAAATGTTGTCACTGTCTTAGTTTTGAAAAAACTTCTCTATCGAATATAATTAAGACTCCATTGAGCTTTTGTTAAAACACTTCACCACTAAAACTGAAGGGGAATTTATTCATAAAAAAAAATTGCTTCCCGAATATTAGTAATCTTCGAGTAAACTGAATCGATAACATTATCATTATCTTCATCATCAGCATCGTGTTCAATCGCTGCATTTTTTTACTTCTTCTATTAACTATTCATCTGTTAGTAAAGGTACTGTACTCATTAGATTTTTATCTGTAAAAATGACATTAAAATCAGATAGAAAACTATCAAGTTTGTTGTCTTCATCCAAATAGGCAGATTTCTGCTGATCTTCCGAAATTCCTGATTTTGCATAACAATTAACGATGGTGGAGGTTTTCAATTTTGTCATGTAATATTAAGCATTTTCATTGCATCAAAAATCGAAAAAGTAGGAAGATCTTTTTTTTTATCGATAGCTACGACCAGTTTTTAGCAGCGAGGTGATTTTGATTTAACTTTGTTGTTATTTTATCTTTTAAACCATACAGAACCCAGTTTTATAAGGTTTTTAAATCAAATCTCAACAGTGGTGAGAAATCCTGTTTGAAAAAAGGCCAAGCGTAATAAGTAAAAACACGATTATTTTTAAACGGGATTAATTTTAAAATATATTATAATTGTATTTAGAAATATGGTACTTTTTATAATCGTTTAATACGAGCACTTGAGATATTCACTGGTTGTGGAATGGCTTTGCAAGGTGTAAGAACATGCGGTGATTATATGTTTAGTGGTCACACTGCAACTCTCACTCTATTAAATTTCTTTGTTAATGAATGTAAGTTATTTCACAATTCTTGAATTAACTGGGGATTTTTTTTTTTTCGTATTCCAAGATTTTATAAAAGTGCATTGTTGTTGCTACGTAGTTTTGTTTGTATTGTTTATTTTATTTAGATACGCCACGCCGTTGGTATTATCTGCACACATTTTGTTGGCTACTAAATATTTTTGGTATTTTTTTTATTCTCGCTGCCCATGAACATTATTCTATTGACGTACTAATATCTTTTTATATCACATCTCGGCTGTTTATGTATTACCATACATTAGCTAGTGCTGTCCAAATAAGTCCCAGTGATGATAGGAGGCGAAGGTTTTGGTTCCCTCTATTTTGGTTTTTTGAGTATGGAGGTCCCTTAGTCATCAAAAATGAATTTGAATGGCCTTTTTCTTTTGATATATTTATTAACTTATTTACAAATATGCAAAAAAGTAAAAAGAAAAAAAACTGAGTTTTTGAGAATATTTTTAAAGAATATTTAACTTTTAGTTGTAAATTTTCTCATAGTTTCGTTTGATTATGTTCTTTTAACAATAATAATAGTCAATGAGTGAATGGAGTGAATGATGAAATAATAAATAACAAAAAAATATTAATTTTTCTGTTTTTAAACGTTTTAGTATACATTTTTGTTTATATATAGATTTATATTAAGATATTTGTATAACTATAGATATTTTAACATTTCGTGAAATTCAAAACTTTCGTGTTCTTGCTCATAAAAACTCGCAAGAAAAAATGTTCGAGGAGAAGTGTTTGTAACAGTTGGTGTCTGCAAATGCACTTTATATGGTTTCATGAATTTAGCGAGCTTAATTTTGATTAATAATTAAACTTATTGATGTTATTTATGATCATTACATTATACTTAATTTACCGTAATAACGCCACTAATGGAGTTTTTAACTAAATTTCTTATAAAAATCATGAAAATAGTTTTAAACAACAATAAAGCAATTTAGAAAATTTAAGGCTGCCAAACAATGTTATATAATATTGGTTTAGATTTTACACATTGGACAAGTGTACAATGTAAACTCTTACCAAGCGAAGATATGGTATATCTTATTGGCAATTTAACTGCTTAATAGGTTAACTGAACGATGATGATAAAATGACATTAGCTTATATTGCTAGGTACATGATTAATGATGAAAACCCAAATGATACCTTTTATTTTTATGAAAGGTTTAGCAATGTTAAAAGAATATAAATCGAGGTTTAACTATTCTAGATGATAAAATTTCTCAGCGAGTAACTTACTGCTACGGTCTTTTTCATATATAATAACACTTGCCGTACGTCTAAAGATTATATCAGAATGGAGTAATTCCGTGTCAAAACAAAATAACCCACTAGCCCTAAATTACTTAATTTTTAGAACGAATATAGTTAGCTACGTTAAAAAGAATTCCCCAAAGTTGTTTTTAACAAATCGGAATATTTTAGAAATTATGCTCGTTTGAAATTTATAACTTATTCTTACTGACATAAAACAGATTTTAACTGTTGTATTTTAAGCGCGTTTGAAATTTTACTGTTTAAAATTGGTTTTAATTTGCAGGCGTGACGAAAAAAGCCGTTTATATAAAACAACCTCGGTGAGGTTGTTTTTTTGTGTTTTATTATCTTGAACTGTGTATTTAAATGGCGAAAGAAAAAAATGTTGCTGAAGAAAAAGTTAAATCTAAAAAAAGAGGTAGACATTGGGATGACGAGGGAAAAAAATACTAATTAGTAAATGGTCTGAAGATAATGTTCAAGAAAAGTTAAAGTCGTGCATAAGGTTTTCTTTTTTGGTAATCTTGGGTCGAATTGAAATAAATATTTATTTCCTTGTTTATAAAATGATCAAGAACTAATAATCACTACAATACACACAATTAAATTAATTAAAATAATAATTATAAGCTTATTGTTTTAAAATAATAAGTTGATAATCTATAAGAATGGCATAATTTAAGAGAAGTATGATATATGCATTGACATATGTCAATGTGTATATATATATATATATATATATATATATATATATATATATATATATATATATATATATATATATATATATATTTATACTTATATTAAATGAATAAAAACAACTTTTGATGAAACTGGAAAGTTTCATGCCTTTCGACAATCATCAGCCATTGTGTATTTCGTCACTTTTAAAAAAACCGTTTAAAAATTACAAATAAGGATAGTAAAAATATTTTTGAACGCCGGTGACGCGAAATAAAATAACTCCCCGAAAAGTTAACTCCCGGTTAAAACGATTTAACTCCCCGGTTAACTTCTTTTGAAATAAATTAACCCCGGGAGTTAAATTATTTTAAAATATGGCGAAATGGATTAAGCGGGGACCTAAATATTTCTAACCCCCATCGTAATAAATTAACCCCTTTTAATTCGCGTTTCAAACATTTTAGCTTATAATAAGTTCTTCAAAATTGCGTAAGTAGTTCATTTTAATATATTTTTTTATTTATAGTCATAAGAATAATGTATATTTCTTATGACTATATTTTAATATATCTTTAGTTAGCGTTGAATAAAATTATTTTGTAACTGTTTATTTTTGCTAAGTTTTTATAGTGTTGTGAAAATAAAAAGGAGATCAAAATAATAATAATAATATTGCACGAGCTAGTTATTTATATTGTGTGTTTTGTTTTTGTTTTAAATTTCAAATTAAAGTCACGCCTCATACTTTCTATATAAATGGTAGCTAATCTACATTTTGATAAAAGGGTAGAATTGTCTCTGTAAGTAACAATAACTAAGTTGATTTAACATACACAAATAAGTAGTTATGTGATGAAATTTAACATTAATAATATTGTTGTTATATTAGTATTTCTTCTTTTGTTTTAGTTAATAAAAAGTTAAAAAGTAATAATTCAGTTACTGTCATTTATCCTTTGAGTCCACAACAATTTTATTACCTGTAGTTCATTATGTTACAAAGAACAAAAGGACAAAGCGTTGAATCATTTTGAATCACTTCCAAATACACCATCAAGTAACCAAAAATTTAAACATTGGTTTAAAACTTTTAAATATTTTTTAGATGTGTTATCTCAAGAAAACATTGACATGTCCTTTATCAGTGGTATAACTTATAATGAAATCTAACAACGGCTTCTAAAAAATAACATTAGAGGCATAACATTAGAGGTTATGTTTGACGAAGCTAGTGTAATATCTTTTAAAGCAAAATAACACTAACTCAACAGCTGCATCTATCTTAAAATCAAAATTAGCAACTACTACTAGTTGCATAAATCCAATTTTTCATAAGTCTAATTTTAATATCACAATCAATAAACATTCAATAAAAGCTCTTATTGAAAGTGGAAGCTTTGATAGCTTTATTTACCCTAAACTAATCAACCAACTCTCTCTCTCTCTCTCTCAAAGTATTATCAATTCACAGCTTAGTTCAAATGGCATCAACTTTGTTAACCCCTATTGTTGGAATTTTTTTATTTGATATAAAAATTTATGACTTAAACTATCGCAATGTAAGACTACATATTATGGACAATTTGTGTGCTGTTATTATTCTTAGTATTGATTTCCCGTCCAAGCACAAAAAAGTAATGCCTAATTTTGGTGGAGTGAGCGTACCTCTTGTATTTGGACTTTAAACACATCAGATAAACACATTAAACTACATTAAATGTAAAGCTTCTGAAAACCTGACATCTGACTGTAAGCTAATAGCTTCAAAATTTTGCCTCTACAGTGCTGTAGACAGAAAATTTTTTAGCTCTGAAATACAACACCTTTACATAGAAGGAATTATCAAACCTTTAACATCACCATGGAGATCACAAGTCATTATAACAAACAAGAGATTAAAAAAGTGCCTAGTCATAAACTATAGTCAAATTATTAATTGTTTTATATGTCTTGATGCCTCAAGTAGTTGAACTTGTAAACAAAATTTTGCAATATCGATACTTGAGCACCAAAATCAGCCTATCTCCAGATCCCAATTAAACAAGAATATCGTTTGTATATTGAAATCAGCCTATCACCAGATCCCAATTAAACAAGAATAACGCTTGTATACTGCATTTAAAGCTGACAGAGTTTTACATCAGTTCATGTGTATGCCTTTTAGTGTGACAAACGGAGTCTCAATTTAAAAAAACAGTGGACAATTTTATTGCTGATGAGATATTGAAAGACTTTTGCTTATCTTGATAATTTGACAATCTGTGGAAAGATGCAAAAGGATCACGACTACACCCTAAAAATGCTTCCTTTTAGCTAAAGCAAAGAGTTTAACTCACAATAACAAAAAATGTGAAAAAATCAAGACCACTACTAATGAAACTCCTCATGAAGGACTCTTTACGTATCAAAGATGTTATGCTAATGGAGATTCAATCCAATTATAGCTTACACAACCTGTCAAGGTGTTATTAAAGAGACATGTTAAAAATTCTAAGTATAAATTTGATGTAGATGAGGTATTCCTAATGGAAGCAAACCCACAGTATGTGCTTATTTAGCATGCCAACGGTTGTGAATCTATGGTTTCTATTCGTCACCTTGTACCACTAACTTAAGACTCACATACAGTTAACTTACAGTTAAATACGGTATCTAAACTCATCGGAACAATCTACTGCACACCTGTTACAAGAACCAAATAAGACTGCACACTAATTACAAAAACTAGATGAGACTGTATCATTATATCCACCAACATAATTTATACACCTTTAAACCAACTTAATCTTCAATGATACACCCGATCAGATACACTCTCTATTCCTAATCTCTATATAAGATCTCCAATTCTTTTCTTGTTTTTAGAGTTGCACCGCACATCTATCTGATTGTTGCCTTTTCAATTCTTTCTAAATAGTGGACATCATCTTTATTGCATATGTTTCACTGCTATGCATCATTATAATCTAGACTCACATAGCGTATATTTTTTCTTTATTCTTATGTATGTATGTATATATATATATATATATATATATATATATATATATATATATATATATATATATATATATATATATATATATATATATATATATAATTTTAAATGTGTTCTTAAAAGAACAGAGCAATAAATTAGTAGAAATTATAGATGATAGTATTCGATAGATAGTAGTATTCGATATACATATATATGTCGAATAGTAATATATCGGTAGAAATATTCAATATCCATATATATCAAATGTATAAATATTTAAAAATGCTTAAAATATATTAATCAACATATTTAAAAACAAACACATTTGGAAAACATCAAGTTAAAATACTTATTCCGAGTTAAAATATTATGGGGAGTTAATTTGTTTCGCCGACAGGGGTTTATTTATTTCAAGGGGAGTTAATCTATTTCGAAATAGATAAACTTCCCCGATAACTTTTTACGCGACGGGAGTTTATTTATTATGGGAGTTAATTTATTTGATGACCTCGGCACTAGAAAACTAACTTAATAAAAGATATTTCATATCTTTTATTAAGTTAGTTTTCTCCTTTATATGATAATATGTAAAATTTCTCGCGGAGACAAAGATTACAAACTTTTGATGCTTGATTGTAGGGCTTATATTGTGCTACTTTTTTCCATGTAATCACAGGATTTATGTTTCGATTTTAGCTCCCATATTTCTTTGGAAAGTTCAGTGTCATTTTTTTATATTTGAATGCATTGAAAGACTTATGATGGTTGGCATATCTTAATTGAAATGTGGTTTCACTTATACCAAAATAAACTTTATCTTTGAATTGAGGATCTCCAGAACTTACAGTGGCTTGGTATACTATATTGCTAAAAAGGCATTGGTTATTTAACGGACAAATTTTTTTGTCTATGCAGTTACATTTTGTTGATGTTTTATTTTTATCGCTTTGTAAAATTTTGTTATTATGTGCATTTATTAAAGACTTGATATTAGGCATGCAACTATAGCTAACTTTAATATAGTTTCGATTAAAAATTTTATGAAGCCTGTGTCCTACTGGAAAATGTTGGTCAGTTAAAGCTAAAAAGCGACTTCCAATTTTAGTTTCAACATTTTTGCTAAACGGGGGGTTGTACCATATAAATTTACTTTTTTGATTTTTGTTTATTTCCGGTTGGTAGGTGAGTTTTGATTTGTATCCTGATTTACGTAAAACCTCTTCATACAAAAGATTTGAATTATTGAACACAGTTTCATTTACTGCTATAGTCGATAATCTTAACTCAATAGTGCGAGGGATTTCTTTTATTATATTAGGTGGATGGTTTGAATCAGAATGAACATACGTAAGTTGGTTATTAGGTTTACAATACGGTTGATAAGAACTGTCAATCAGGTTCAATGTTACATTAAGATAATTGACAATTTTAATATTACATTGGAGATAAGTAGGCTGTTACGTTTAAAAATATGTGTAAAATGCTTTTTGATTTTTTCCATCTGTTGACCTTTTGTTTTCAAAAATAGCAAGCCCGTTGTCACGATACAAGCCAAAATTATTTTTATCAGAATTTTGAGAGAGCTGAAACAACATAAAAACGCCAACTAGTTCACAAACTTCAGCTCCGTTAAATACTCCCATTGTGACATCAAATAATTCACTTCTTTTCTTTATCCAAGCTTCATCGTTATTAAAAATTAAAGATTTTCTTGCATGATATATTATTTTTTTATCGTCATCATTTATAATAAAATGTTGCTCGGCGAAGCTGATTGCATTGGTAAGAGTGTTTTCACTGATAGGTAAAAATCATTTATATCAAAAATTAGAAATTTGCAAAGGTGTTTATTTTTTACTTTTTTAAACCAATCGATAACAAATTGGGTGCTTTGCCATTGATTCAACTGTAGTTTATTTTTTAATAACTTTACTAATTCTTCCTACCTCGTTTTTCAAAGGGTTTAAAAGGCGAACTGAAGGGTTGTTAATAAAATTATCCTTATGGTTTTTTTTAAGTGAAAAAACAGCTGGACGATCCGTTTATCTCAATATTGTTATACACTTCATGGTGGATTAAAAGGTTTAAATAGATGTTATATATATATTATATATATATATATATATATATATATATATATATATATATATATATATATATATATATATATATATATATATATATATATATATATATATATATATATGTATATATATATATATATGTATATATATATATATATATATATATATATATATATATATATATATATATATATGTACATATCATACTTCTCTTATATATACTATAAATATATTTACATATGTCTATCTAGATAATAAACGAAATATAAGTGGGACTGGTCCTTCGAAAAAACCTTCCTGCTTTGATGAAATTGATAAGGTTCTTAGTGATAAACCAACTACATTACCAACATTTTTGAAAAGTTCTTCAAACATGAATGTTTTTGTTGAAGAAACTGCAGATTTGAATAGTTTTAATAATTGTTTTAATGAGTTAAAAAACTGTGAACATATTGATATTGAAGTTGTTCCATCAACTTCTAAATCAGAAGAGTTGTTAAAAAAAGATAAAAGTTTTTACTTTAAAAAATCCAAAAAGAAAAAATCGAGAAGTGATGTAATGTTTGAGCAAATAAATACCACTGTTAACACATTTATGACCTCACAGGCTGATATTGATCGTAAAATTTTAGATTGTCTTTTAGAAAATCACAAAGAACAAGAACCATATGTTATATTAAAAGTCCATCAAGCTGGAAATATATACTTTATTGAAATATAATTTTTGTTGACAGATTTGACACTAGAAAAACTTAAAAGCACAATAAAAGAGAAATTTACAATTGAAAATAATGCCACTTTATTGATTACCAAGTTACCAAATGTACTTATCCGAAATGATTAG
Organism: Hydra vulgaris; assembly: GCF_022113875.1. Taxonomy (NCBI): domain Eukaryota; kingdom Metazoa; phylum Cnidaria; class Hydrozoa; order Anthoathecata; family Hydridae; genus Hydra; species Hydra vulgaris. The sequence goes on from NC_061157.1 coordinate 68,051,289, forward strand.
GATGTTAAACGTCTCAAAAGTGGGGCTGAAATTGAATTTTCGATTGTAATGAAAAAACTATTTTTTTGTGATGTTATGTAGTTTTTCAAGATAAAAAATAAAACTTTTTAAATATTATTTTAAAAGTTCATTTACACCTAATTATTTGTAAAGTAATGTTTTTTTATAGCACTCCTTATAAACTCAGCTTGATTGTCAATTTCAATGCAACTGTGGTTTAATAGAGGGTTTACTAAGTCAATTTCTGTTTGTTTAATCCATTCATTTAAAAAATTTTGTTTTGTCAAAGTACAAAAATTATGTAGAATACAACATGTTGTAACAATATTGACTGTTTGTTCAACTGTTGTTTCTAATTTCTAAAACTGTTTGTATCTAATCTTTTTAAAAGACATTGAAATCGACTTTTCAATCTTCCAAATGTATTCTCTATTACAACTCTACATTTACTTAGTGAAGCGTTAAACTTGGCTTCTTCTATACCTAAATTTCCACAATCTGAGTAGGGTTTCATGAGCCAATTTTCAAGGAAATAAGCTGAATCACCGAGAATAAGAGAATCAATTTATATATTATTAATTATTTTTAAGTTATTAGGTAAAAAGGTTCTAGCTAGACACTTTTTATATAAAGGAGAATTTTTAAAAACTCTTGAATCGTGAGATTTGCCAGTCCACTCATCAAAAATATCTCTGAATAAGTACTTGCTATCTGCCAACCCCTGTAAGATAATTTAAGAATATTCTTTTCTGTTTATATAATCCTCTGAATTTTTATAAGGAGCCTTTATTCCATGGCCTACTTTATAGAAGGCCTCGACACCGTGCGGGAATTTTTTTGACTGAAGGCCGATTTAAAAATAAAATGGCGGTTTATTAAAAGAGAAAAATGCTGTACAGCTTTGCTAACACTAATTATTTAATAACTAATTATTCTATTTGAAAAAATTTTAAATGCATTTTTATAAAATGAGTTTTTTGACGTTAATTTCACAACTATTTTATAAGCTAAAATAGTTTGTAAAGTTGAATAGAAACATTTTAGATCAAATTTTTGAATATACAAGAAATAATAAATAATCAAAAAAATACACCAATAACAAATCTAATTTTTTTTGTACTAAATCTTCCCAAAAAAAAATTACATAAGCTTGATTTCTTTTAGTTTTGCTTCTTTATTACTTTTGGGAGTGTGAAGTAATGCAAAGTTCTTTAAAAAAATGTTTGCTAGTGTTTGGCATTGTTTCTTTGCAATAGAAAAACTATACAACTCTGCAATAAAAGCAAACTATCGTATCAGAAATGTTCTGCAAACTTTTTTATCTAATAAAGAAAAAAATATGTAACAAAATAAAGACCACTGAGATAGAGTATCAGATGGAATAGTTAATCCTCCCCTATTTAAAGTATTCAAATAAGTTCCATATTTTTCATAATATGTAGTTGTATCTTCACCAATTTCTTCAGTAGAACACTTTTGAACATAACCAGCAATATAGACAATAGCATAAAAAATTTCTATATTTATACTATCTTCTAGATCTGGTAAATTGTAAATTATATCAATTTCCATATCATCTAAATCTTTAAGACATAAAAGACAGTCATGGCCATCATTTCCTTCTACTTCGATATTAAGCTGTAGCACCAGCTTAGCATGTTGAATACGTACTTTTTCGATAACTGATTTAGCAGTTATAAAGTACGTATTTTCCAAAATTCTATAATCAACTCCAAAAAAATAATAGTACCCTTGACACTTTCTTGGTCTATTTTAGGATGAGTTTTTAGAGCTGCAACTGTCTCTTCACTAAATACTTGTAAACAAATGCTTACTTTTTGCCGTTCTATTGGTTTAGGATTTATTGATGTTTCAGTCAATCTGGATAACTTTATTAATTGGTTTTTTTCAAGTGTATATAAGTTAACTAAATCTCTCCAATTTGCAATGTAAATTATCTCATTTTGAGTAAACTGTAACTGACCTAGTTTTTCTGTCAGCCAATTGTTTCTTATGCACTTTAAAAGATGGACATATTCATATAAAATATAAGAGCCATTTTGACATAACCAAGGTTTTCCGTCTACGGTTTTGAATTTAGAAAAAAAGCTTTGATTAACTTTATTTCAATCTGTAATAATTGCAATAACTTTACCATTACTCATAGAACTTTCTATGGTGTCTACAATTAATTTCCACTGTTCTTGTTGGAAATCTGATGTCAGATTACTAACTGGTAAAACTCTTGCTAGAAATTCAGGTCCACCATAAAGGCTTTTTACCATGAATGAAAGTACAGTAGTAGCTGATTTCTCTGGATTATTTACAGCTTTTCCAAAAATACTTCCACTTTGATATAATAATGCTGCTTTTACATAAACTTCATCTATCAATAAAACACAATTTCTTTTTTTTTCATCAAGGTTCGATAACACAGAACTTAAAAAAGTTAAATCATCTTGAGAGTTTATTTTTGAAGTTATACGTGTCAAAGTTCGAATACTTGGCAACTGATAATCATAACATAATCGATGGTAAGTGGAACGACTTGTTGCAAAATATTCAAAAGCTCTGGTTATTATATCTGGAGAATACACAGCACAGCCAACAGTATAATCTCCCATTACATTTAAATGCTCAAACATTACTTGAGTTTTATGATCCTTATCTTCAACTTTCAGATATCTAAGGGCTTCATTTAAAGATGACTTTGTACAAAGGGAAGTGATTCTGTTATTTGCCAGAGATTTAATAGTACATTTTGAACCAAAATGAAATGCTTCGAACGACAAACTTTGATTAATTATTAGCAAAAATAGTGGAACACCACAATTAAATATTTTAGATTGGATAAAAATTGAATTATTTTGCTTGTATGAAATCAAATCATTATAAGTTGATAAGTGTTTTTCGATTTCTTCAAAATTTAAATTATCAATTGTTTTATATTCTTCTAATTCACCTTTTCTGATACCTCTTTTTGAAGAAGAAGAGTTTTTGAAGAAGAAGTCTTTCTTGTTTTAGGTGGTGGAGAGGATAGACAACTTTTAGATATATTTGGAAACACTGATGGAGGATGAATCGGTCTCAATTTACCACGACATAATTTAAACTCTGCATCATCTGGCCAATGCAATTTACAAACAACGGTGTAATTTGTTACGGTCCAATTTAAACGAGGGATGCTCATAAACCATTTAGTTTTTTCACATACTTCACGAGGGAATTTATACACAGATACATTACAAGCTGAAGACTTATAATTTAAGGAACAGTTTGGAACACAACATTTTAAAGGCATTCTAAATAATTTAAATTAAATTTACTAGAAGAATAGCTGTAAATTTTTCTGAAAAAACGTAACTAATATTTTACTCCTTTTCCAACCAAAAAATGCGTTTGTAACAGTTTTAAATCGGCCTTCAGTCAAAAAAATTCCCGCACGGTGTCGAGGCCTTCTATTACTTCTATTATTACACTACTTGTGGAAAACCATATAGTTTTTCAAAATTTGCCATTATCTCTATTGTCTCCTTCCTTGAGGGTAAGAAAATGTATTTTTTCAGTAAATAATCAAAAAAAGTTTACTTTATAAACTTTTGTACAAACAGTAGATTTTCCCAAGCCAAGCAGGTTGGCTATTGTCCGGTTATCTGCAGATCCACTTAAAAAGTAAAGTTGATAGCTAACTTTATTTCTATAGGCAATGATTTGCGAAAGTTGTTTTCTTGTATAGGCATAAAAATTGAAACTTCCTTGCATAAATAGTTAAAGCCTGCTTTTGAAATTTTTATGTTTTGAATCCAATCGTCGTCGTTCCACCAGAACGACATAGTTTAGTACCAAAAGTGCTGACTGCGAAGTTTAGTCCAAAATCTTCTGTGAATGGAATAATTATAAGCACGGATACAGTTTATCAATATGTGCTGTCATTGCATTCTTTTTTCTTGATATATACAAGAATACTCTTAATTTCCAGATCGAGAACGCCATTTTTAATGTTGAGATTAAAACGTTTGATGTGAACGCAAAAAAACTGAAAACGTGTTTTAAAATAAAACTAGTTTTCCTTCAAAAAAAAGTTTAGTTTGAAACAGCATTTAGTGGGAACGGGGTTATAGAAAGATTTTTTCTTATCAAGCTCCCCTAACAACGTCCTTAATTATATCATTTTATAATTAGAAAATTTTCACATATTTTAGATGCTAAACCATAAAATTATACTCAGAAATAATAATTTTTTACATATATTAATAAATCAATAAGTGTAAATCAGCGTTTTAAAAGTAAAAATGTTTACCTTAAGAAGAATTACAGAAAAACGATCTATTTATTTCCAAACTTCATATTCTTAAATAATATGTAAATATCTGGAAGAAAGAAAAAAAAAAGCTGTTTTTTGACTTCGTAATCAAAAAAACTTAATTTTTATTTTTGATTGAAAAGATATTGAGATTGAGGCAAAAGAAAGTATTTATGTTTAGGCACAACCAGAAAGTAAGAGGTATTCTTACATGGAGCCCTTCATAAATAATACTCAGTACTATTTAATAGTTCAAGCAATTGCTTGAACTATTAAATAGTACTGAGTATTATTTATGCTTTGAGTCAAGTTCTTTTACAAATTTAAAAATGACTTAAGTACCAAAGACTAAAAAACACAAAAAACATCGTCATCACCAAGTTCTCTAAACCGAGCATTTACTAATATTCGTGGTCTTCGAAGTAACTTTTTTTTCTCTTGAGTCTTGTCCTATCTGCAAAGTTCACATACTTGGCTTGACATTTACATTTCAAATTTACCCATTTGTCGGGAAACTAGGTTTGAATCCACCGATCATTCTTTTATGTGCTTTTGTTTATCATCACTTCACTTTATCGCCTTTCTTTTCGTTCTATATCGCTCTCCTTCATCTCAAGACTGCATTCTTTTCCATGTAATTTCTGACCAAATTGATCAAGCTCTTCAACCATCAGCCAATATCGTTGTTGTTAATGACTTTATTGCTTATTACACTGAATGGCTTGGCTCTAGTGTCAGTAACTCTGCAGGCAGAGTTACTGACACTACTAAGGTCCACAACTTTTGCCAATCTTTAACTCAAATAGTAAACTTTCCAACTCGCTTTCAAGACAATCCGAATTATATCTTCTCTACTCACCTTATACCTTGTTTCTGATCCTAGTCAGTGCTCAGTTTCTCCACATTTACCCTTAGGTGTTTCTGATTACGGTTTGATCTCTCTAAAACTATTATCTTATTCTTTTTTATCATCAGAACCCCCTATTATCGTACCTCTTACTGCTACCTAATAGCTGACTGGGACTCTTTCCGTGATTTTTTTTGTGAAGGCCCTTGGATACATATCTTTTGTCTCCCTGCTGACAAATGTGTTTCTTACGTAACTTTTTGGATTCTGTTATTTGGAGTGTTATTATAGATAAAAAAAGTAACTCAAGTTTACTGAGAACAAAATGTGGTGTACCCCAAGGTTCCATTCTTGCTCCTCTTTTGTTTCTTATTTATATAAACGATCTTCCAAATGCCTCTAATATCTTTAAAACTATAATGTTTGCCGACGACAAAATCTTATTTTACTCAGCAAAGACAATCAAAGACCTTTTTGAAAAAACAAATGCTGAACTAAATAAAATTAATATATGGTTTAAATCCAATAAACTGTCACTCAATATAGAAAAACTAAGTACATGCTATTTCACTTTAATCAACAAATTAAAAAAATACCCCTGAACCTACCAACACCTAATATAGAAAATATAACCATCAAAAGAGTTCTGAATACAAAGTTTTTAGGAGTTCTAATTGACGAACATATCTCCTGGAAACCCCACATAAACTACATTAACACAAAAATATCAAAGAACATTGGTTTACTATACAAAGCAAGACCATTTTTGTCGCAAAAAAGTTTTTCACAAACATTTCATTCATACATAGCTACCTAATGTATGCCAATATAGCATGGGGCAGTACCCACAAATCTAAATTAGAAACACTTTACCTACGTCAAAAACACACTTCATGATACAACAAAAATAAATTTAGAATACGACAAAAATAAATTTGCTCATGCTCAACCCTTATTGGAACAAATGAACGCACTAAACATATTTCAAATAAATATTTTTCAAAATATACTTTTCATGTTTAAATATAAACTAAATCTGGTTCCAGAACATTTTACAGCACACTTTTTTAAATAAATACAATACAAGAGCAACAGGCAACTTTAAGATACCGTTTGAAACAACAAGACTCTTAAAATTCTCAATTAGATATCGTGGTCCCTGTTTATTTAACAAATTAGTTTCCAGAAACGAATCACTATTAAACCTAAACAACAAACACTCTCTGAAAATAAAGCTAAAATCTACAAAGTCAAATTAAACAACTATAAGGAATTTTTTTTAAATATTAATAAAAAAAAATTTTAAATAATGTAGCTTAACTTTTAATACAAATCAATAAAAAAAAAAAAAAAATTTAACAAGGTATATATGTACAATATACATATATACAACGTATACAACTGATTTTTATGTGTTTTAAACGTCCAGAAAAAGGTACTTAATGACAAGACTGACTTAAGTCTTCTGCGAGCTTCCTATAACTACTAACAAGTAATTCGTCTTATTCATCTTACGCAAATTTTGTTTTTATTATACTTATGCACAAACATTAGTTTGAAATGTGGTAAATAAACTTATAGCCAAACATCTAAACACTTTTCCGAAAAATCAGCTTATTTATTTTTATTTATTGTATTTTTTTATTTTAACAGGAATAATATAGAGATATATTTATCGGGTTTTTTTTACGTACACGTTAATAATATATAAATATTTATATGTATATATATATATATATATATATATATATATATATATATATATATATATATATATATATATATATATATATATATATATATATATATATATATATATATATATATATATATATATATATATATATACATATATATATATATATAATATTGTTGTAATTGGTGTTTATTTTAATCGTGTGTCGGAGTTGTATGCAACCATATTTTTGTTTACTTCGTATATTTCGAACTTTATGTTTATGATATTTATGTTTGTGTATCTTTACCGTCAATCTGTGATTGGCTACTTGTAAATACTTTGTAGTTGTAAAATAAACATGTAAAAAAAAAAATAAAAAAATAAAAAAAGATTCAGGCTGGCATAGAATTCTTTATTCTCGACGATTCCAAATCAAGTCTCACTCCTCTCCATCGTTTTCTTTACATTGTGCTGCTGCAATTGCCAATCGAAACTATTATTTCCATATTTATCAGCAAAATAGTTTTCCAGAAAACAGACGTTTATTTACTATTGCTAGAAACCGTTGTAAAAAGGTTTTATTTAACGCCAAACCCATTCTCAGGTGATAAAATCTGGTATTTCATCTTAAAAATTAGGCTCTCGTGGCTTCTGGAGAACCTTTAAAAGTATCAATAATAATGGCAAATGTATTATTCCACCTCTCTTGTATGGTTCAGATTTTGACACCTCACCTACAGACAATTTTTTTTTTTTTTTTTTTACAACTTAAATAAATTTACACATCTTTACCTTATAACTACATGACATAATATAATCCCACGTAAAAATATAAAATAATAATACCACGTATAACATAGCATAAAAAAGTTGGTTTAACAAGTAAAACTAAGTATAGCGTAAGTTAATAGTGTTTCTTATCATAAAAATTACCAGTATTTTTAAAAAATAAGAAAAGAAAAAAAAAGACAAGAAATTTTTTGGTACTTCAGATATATACATGTTGTTGTAAAGGAAAAATCGTAGAAGTCTGTGAAGACTTATCATCGAGTACCTCTTTAAATGGTTAAATAAAGTCTATTTTCTTTTTATATATAGTCAAAAGTGGTTAAACAATATACAGTCAGTGATACACATAAATACTTTAGTATAAATTTTAATGTTAAGTTTAATACATGTCGGTATAATTGTTGGTATTAAGTATGAGGTGTTTTAATTTATTTTTCAAGTTGACAGCATTATTTAATACTTTAAGCTCTATATTTTTGGATATGATTTTGTTATATAGGTATATTTGTATATATAAGTTTGTATATATAAGTTGCCTGTTGCACTTGTCATATACCTATTAGAGTTTACTTGAAAGAAGTTATCTAAAAAATGCGATGGGACTAGTCCAAGTTTGTATTTAAGCATAAATAGAACATTTTGGTAGATGTTATTTTGGTAAACACTTAGTGGATTCAAAGTTTTTAGTAAGGGTTCAGCGTGGGTGAGGTTATCTTTATTATAAACTAATCTTGATGCATGTTATTGACTTATATAAATAGTACTCAATTTGGATTTGTGTGTACTTGGCCATGTAATATTAGCGTATGTAAGATATCTTTGGATGTAAGAAAAATAAAGCGATTTAAGATTATGTTGGGATAACATAGGTTTAACTTTGTAGAGTATCCCAATATTTTTTGAAATTTTGATGTTTATTGAACTTATATGGGCTCTCCAAGATATATTTTCGTCAATTAGTATCCCAAGAAATTTAGTTGTTTCTGTTCTTTCAATGTTTACTTTATCTATTTTTAGTGAGGGAAGGGTAGTTGGTATATTATTTTTTTGTTTTTTGGAATGAAACAATATGCATTTTGTTTTTTGTGCATTTAGTGATAACTTATCTATTATTTCAACCATAATTTTTTTTTTTTTTTATAAACTTTATAAACTATTGCTACAATTCCTTCTCTTGACATAATGTATAGTCAAAGAGAAAACAACAATAAATGTATACATATACAAATCATTAAAAATATATTGTCAAACACACTGTATTAAATACAAAGTATATGTTTTATATATTTTTTATGATAATAAATTTGATAAGATAATTTGGTGAAATAATTGTGATGTTGTAAGGAAGCTCGCAGAAGACTTAAAGAAGTCTTGTCATCGAGAACCTTTGAGACATAAAATAAGTAAAAAATTAAGAATATAAGAATTTTGGATTTTTTTTTTTTTTTTCTTTTTCACTTTCTTGACAAATATGTTTAAAACTTTAAATACTTTCTTCAAAGTATAAAGATTACCAGAATTACTAAGTTCTATATTTTGGGGTATGACTTTGTTATATAGGTAAGGGCCACGGTATACAATTGCATATTGCGAAATTTTTGTTTTTTTTATAGGCAACGTGAAATTTCCCGTTTCTTTTGTAGTATACTTATTAGCGTTAATTTGAAAAAAGTTATTAGAAAAATAATTTGGAACTAGTCCAAGTTTATATTTTAACATAAATAAAATATTTTAATATATATTTATTTGATAGATATTTAGTGCGTTAAAAGATTTAAGTAAAGGATCGGCATGAGTAAATTTATTTTTATTATAGTCTTGATGCACGTTTTTGATGCACGAATAGAAAATTTAATTTAGATTTATGTGTGCTCCCCCATGCAATGTTAGCATAGTTTAAATAACTTTGAATATAAGAAAAGTAGAGAATTTTATAACTATATTGTGAGAGCATTGGTTTAGCTTTATAAAGAGCACCTATATTTTTTGATATTTTGTTATTTATTGTATTTATATGGGCCTTCCAGGAAATCTTCTCATCAATAATTATTCCAAGAAATTTAGTTCTTTCAGTTCTTTTAATGCATATGTTATCTATTTTTAATGATGGTAGGATTGGTGGTATATTATTTTTCTGCTGGTTAGAATGAAACAAGATATATTTGGTTTTTTCTGTATTTAAAGATAATTTATTTGCCTTGAACCAGATGTTGAGATTTTCAAGATCAGTGTTCATTGATTCATAAAGTTCTTTGATGGATAACGATGAATAAAATAGATTTGTGTCATCGGCAAACATAATAACATCAAGTTTTTTTAAGGCTTTTGGAAGATCATTGATATAAATTAGAAATAGTAGGGGACCAAGAATGGAACCTTGAGGAACTCCGTATTTATTTCTAAAAGGTTTGAATATTTGTTATTGCCTGAAATTACGCATTGTTGTCTGCCACACAGGTAGCTTTTGAACCAATCAAGATTTATATTTTTTATTCCATATTTTTACTTTTTTTTTTAGTAATATAATATGATTGACAGTATCAAACGTTTTTGATAGATCTATAAAAGTTCCTAGTACAAAATTTCGAAAATAGCCTTGCTTATTTTTGAAAAACATTGAAAACAATATTACTGCAAATATCGTCTATACCTGGAGACTTGTTTTTTTTTTAAGAGATTTTATTGCAGTTTCAATTTCTTCAATTTTTAGTTCTTTAAAAATTAATTTGCAGTTAAAGTTTTTTTGGATAGGCTTCAAATGAGTTATTAGGAGAATAAATTTTTGAGGCCAGACTAGGGCCAGTGTTTACAAAAAATTTGTTAAATTTTTTTGAGATTTCAAGTTTGTTGTTATACTCTTTATTATTTATGAAAATTTTATTAGGTAAGCTATTAGATTTATAGTTTTTTATTCCAATTATTTCTTTCATAACTTCCCATGTTTTTTTTAATGTCACCATTTGAATTTTTTATTTGATTTGAGAAATAATTTTTTTTTGAACTTTTTTAATCTTTTCAAACAAATTTTTGTATTGTTTGTACGCAGTTAGGTTAGCTTCATTTCCATTTTTTTTAAAACTTGATATAAAGTTTTTGTTTTTTTTTTGAAGATTTTCCTATACCTTTGGTGAATTTAATCTTTTAAGCTTTTTGTACATGCATTCATAAAGGTCTTTAATTGAGTTCGATGAATAAAATAAGTTTGTGTCATCGGCAAACATAATAACATCAAGTTTTTCCGAGGCCTTTGTAAGGTCATTAAAATATAGAAGAAACAGAAGAGGTCCAAGAATGGAACCTTGGGGGACACCGCACTCAACTCTTTGTAGTTTTGATTGTTTATAATTATCTAAAAAGACACATTGTTGTCTGTTACTTAGATAGTTTTTGAACCAGTCAAGGGTTATATTTTTTATCCCATAGCTTTCAATTTTTTAAGTAAGATATTATGATTTACAGTATCAAACGCTTTTGACAGGTCTATAAAGATGTCTAGAACATACTGTTTTTTATCAAAAGAATCACTTTTGTTGTTAACTAGATCTAGGATTGCGTGTTCAGTTGAATATTGTTTTTGGAAACCAAATTGCTTTTTATTTAGGATTATATTTTGGATTAAATACACATACAATCTGTTATAGATTATTCTTTCGAGAAGCTTAGAAAAGGTAGGGAGTACCCAGATAGTTCTATAGTTATTAATTAAGTATGATTCACCTGTTTTAAATATTGGTACTACAATGCTGAATTGTTTGCTAATAACTTTTTATCGATATCATTTTTTGATTCCACTAGTTGTGTTCTACCTGATATAGCCGACAAACAGGTTGATCCATTGCTTGACATTCACATTACTCCAGCTTCTGAATCTAAAGTGATTTTCTGCTTGGACTCTTCTACAGTTTGTGGTTCGGACAACATACCCGCTATAGTCTTGCAAGTGGTCTCCGGAACTGTCGTCTATACTTTCAAAACTATTCAACAAATGCTTATCAGATTCTTGTTTTCCAGCCTGCTGGAAAACGGTATCTGTTATCCCTATTTTCAAAAACTCTGGAGAGCGATCTGACTCTAACTCTGCGATCTTACTCTAACTCTGCGATCTTACTCTAACTCTGCGATCTGACACTAACTCTGCAATCTGACTCTAACTCTGCGATCTGACTCTAACTCTGCGATCTGACTCTAACTCTGCGATCTGACTCTAACTATTTTCAAAAACTCTGGAGAGCTAGTCTAACTACCGTCCCAGTCTTCTTCTTTCTTCTTTCAGTCGTCTTCTTTCTTTCATAAGTAAGGTTTTTGAGGCTTTATTTGAATAAACACTTAATTCTTGATTCTGATAACTTACTTTCTGATCACCAATATGGATTTCGACTTTTTCGTTCTACATCTGATTTACTAACAGTAATAACCAATAGGTTTTATAGTGCATTAGATAGATGTAGAGAGGTTAAGATAATCGCTCTTGAAGTTTTTAAAGCTTTTGATAACGTTTGGCATGCTGGTCTTCTCCATAAGTTTTCTACTTACGGTGTATCAGGTAACATCTTTAAGAGTATTGAATCCTTCCTTTCCAATCGTAGTATAAAGGTTGTTCTCGAGGGACAGCACTATTTTTCATAAAGCGTAACTTCAGGGAATCCTGAAGTTACGGGTTATCTTTTATACGGGTTATATTTTAAACATAGTTGGACCTGCTTTTGCAGCCAATCTCCAACCATTATCATATTGTCGTAATATTGCTTTTCTTTCTCTTTTCTGTAAACACTATAGATAGCACAACAAACGCTAGCTCTAAAGAGCTAGCGTCTGTTGTGTCATCTACTAACAACATCTACTGTTGCATAGTGTTCCAAAAATTCTTATTCGTCTAGTTTCTTTCCTCGAGCATTACTTCTTTGGAACTCGCTTCCTTTATCTTGCTTTTCTGATTTATATAATTTGCAATCTTTAAAGTCGTCAGTCAATTGTTATCTTGCCCTATAAGCTTCATCTTTTCTCTTCCAGTAACTTGTAACTCTAATAATGATTGCTTGCAGCCTTTTTGAAAGCAAAGATATTTAAAAAAACAAAAAACGGTTGTCTTTATAATTTGAAGCAGTAAGGAAAAGTGTTTAAACTATGTGTCGGAAGCTATTGAAACTGTCTAAAATTTTCGCGCTCTGTTTATGAAAACAATTTTATTATATGTCAAATATAAAAAGAAAATTAAAACTCATTAAAAAAGGATTCTATGATAAGAAAATAAAAATGGCCGCTGATTCAGCAGGCTTAAAATACAATAATTTTTTTTTTAAATCACTTTAACTTTAATTAAGCATTTTTTTCAGTATTTAATTGAATCAACTGATACTTGATGCCATTTACAATTGCACTATTTCATAAGCATTTACTGAGCAATTACTGCAAAATATATTAGCAAAGCTGTTTATAAGCATTTACTGGGCCAAATACCATCAGTGAGTAAAAACATTAAAATCTTCTGAATTTCTTTCTATTATGACTTTATAAAGAAGAGTTGTTGATATTTGCATGTCTTTTAATCTTAGTTTGTTAGATATTTTAATTATTGTCATTAAAGCATCATCTTTTAGTATAGATGTTTATTTACTAATCATGAATAATAATACAGTTTTGATATCTTGATATTACCAAAATTTTACATTTTGAAGTAAAAAATTCCGATACTGACTTAAGCGAAATGTCTTGCTTTGGAAACAGACGCATCCTTTAGTACTTGTTTTTAAAAACTTTAAAAACAAAGAACAAAACATTAAACGCAAACAAAATACCATAACACAAAAATAAAAAAATACTTGTAAAACTTCTATAACCCTGAGACTAAAACCATAATCCCAAGGATAATTTATTATAAATAACCAAATTTATTAAGAAAAAGCGTATTACTCGCCCACTAGTTTATATTTACAAAAAAATCTACAGTACTTTGATTACAATTTATGGCACACAATTCATCAGACATAATTTCGTAATTTTTAATCTCGAGCAAAACTAATAATACTAAATGAGAAGAAATGAAATCTGATGCTTTACATTATGAAAAATGAAATTGGACTATTGTTAATTTAATTTGAAGAAAGATCTTTTTAAAATGCACTCGAGAAGTCCTATAAGGTACAATATACAGTATATATATCGAGCGAATAATAATTTTATGTCCGTTTGCTACACAGCCGAAGAATATAGTGCAAATAATTCTTGGTCTTTAAAGCATGCATTAGAGCAACGGTAGACGATTTATGAAGCTATGCAATAAGCAATAAGAATAAAGATGAAATTAAAGAACAATGCATCTCCTTGACTTTTCTTTTTTTCGTAGAGGTTCGACTGATGCTTTATTTGCATTTCTAAACAATAAAATTATAAATAAAAGTTTCACATATTTAGTAACACATAAACACATTAAAGAGTAAAAATAAAATTATTGAGGCGTCTAGTGATAATTGAAATATTTGTATATTTTTTTATATTAGCTTTAATTTTGATATACATCAAAATTAAAGCTAATATAAAAAACGCCTCAGTAATGTTTTTGATAGTTTCAAGATTTTATATTTAATGTTAATTAAATGTTGTTACCATGAGTAACAAAACGTGATGGTAAAATGGTAATTATAGGAAATGTTAATTAAATGTTTTACGATTCACGGTTAGCACGGATCCTTATAATGCCTACCTAGCTGTCCCAAGAACGTCACTTATACGGAAAGTTAGCGTACACATCAAGGTACCCTGTGATGCAAAATTTTGAAATCATTTAATTTTGTTCTCGGAAAATAATTTAATTTGAATGTTTAAATTAAGTCAAGTTTTGGCTTCATAGTGCGCCAATAAAAACACTTGTAGTATTTGAACCACTCAATATAATTTGATAAAAATTGGTGTAAATGTAGCCAATAGTCACGCCAAACTCTGGACAAAATTTTAGCCTGATTGGATGACTGGTGTAGGATTTATTGCAGTTTTAGTTGAAGTTTTGTTAGTTTTTTGCTACTTATACCTCAAAGGGTTACCGATTACTTTGAAATTCGGTCACTATTTTTATAAAATAATGGTTACATGAGTGCTCTACTATATAATAGCAACAATTTTTGTTATAATTCTTTTATCGGTACATAAACAGTTTTCATTTTATTGACCAAAATAGTGTATTTCTACTTAAAGCGTGATTTAAATACTCTTATGCTAATAGTGTCGACACGGCCTTTAAAGTGGAGGGGGTTGGCTCCTCAATTTCTAAAATAAAATCCATAATTTCTAAAATAAATGACTATATTTCTAAAACAAAAGGTCCTCGCAAAAAAAAAAAAGTAGAGAAGGACATGACCCCCTAGCCTCCCCAGCGTTGACGGCCATGTATGCTTCGCTTGAATATACCAACATTTCCTAAGGTACAAAATGCTGTCAAAAAAAAAAAGCTAAAAAAAAGTGCAAAACCTGGTCAAAGGACTACCAGTTTGTAAAACAAAAAAAATGAGTAGATCTCCTTAAATATTTTGTATTGACCTTCTTAAATACATTTACTTTTAAAATGAAGTTAAAACTATTTAAACCCTATTTTTTACATTGTATTACCATCAAATATCTAATTACATTTTAAGAAATGTTTTTTTGACTTTCTCCACCAATAGATTATTAATAAATAGCTCAATGTACTCTTTTAATACAAATACTCTATAATACTACTTTTAAAGATAGTGAAAATATTCATTATACGCCGTAAAATATGAATTTCAGCAGCCTAATTTCTAATAAATCAAATAATGTTCTTTAAAGAAGCTTACTGTTTAGATCAATTATGCAGCGCAACAATCTTTCTTTGTAATCTGGATGATTATTATTTCTTATACCAATGTTGATAAAAATCTTGACGAGAAGTTTTGACACTTTGTTCACTATAGGGCCCCAAGGGGGATCTTTGTGACTGATGAAATCCTTGATGTGGTAGAAGACGGCGTGAATTTTAAGTGTTACGCTTCCACCAGTTGTCATTAGGTAACACTTTTTTAAATTTTCAATTTTTTCAGCGAAATCCGGCTGAAGGATGTATCCAAAGCAAGCCTTGTCAACTAAAATGAAGCTTTTGAATGCTCCAATTAAGCACACAATATTGGCAACCATGTTTGTCTAAGCAAGTTGCTGCAGCATATCCACATTTTTAAGAAGCTTACTGCATTCATTTCCCTTAAACTGGCCCCCGTGATATAGGCTTAGTTGAATGTGGAGGGCGGCTGGCCACAACAGTTTCTGTCTTAGCAGTTTTAAGGATCTCGAAAAGATGGTTGATAACTCCTAAGAGGAGATATAATTCCATCGGTAGAATGATTTCCAAAATCAGAACATTGAAAGGCACGCAGATGATTGGCTTTCGAATGACATTGCCAAACAGCTTTGCATTAGCAACAACCCCGCCAGATTGCTGAAAAGACTCAAGGCTTGAATTAATTGAGCCCAGTGTTCGCAAGTTTCCAGATTTGGCAAGACAATTGGATTTGACGTTACACAAGGTGCAAGGGTGCGTACTTGAATGAGTTTGAAGACCATAAATTATATTTGCAACTTTCATATCACAAACCAAAATTAGTTTAACTCCATTTGCATTAACCAGTGACCAAATTTGTTCAATATTGGAGTGTCTTTCTGGCAATTCTTCTGAAACCCTAACAATAATCTGTCTCTTGACTCCAGTGTCTTTACCAGTCCTTTGAGTGAGAGGTTGTTGTTGGTGCGGTGAGCTGGTTTCATCCCTTAACGCAGTATCAACAATGTTAGGGCAAAACTTGAGAAAACCTTTGCCACCATCAATTCCGAGCTTAACAAAATAGCCACCAGAAATTTTGCGAGACTGAATAACATGATTCACAAGACTTGATAAATCATTGCAGTGAGCAACAACATGAACTGTACAAGAATCTGTTTTTTCGTCTGTGATTTTTAAGTTGCTGCAGGTGAAGAAATCGCCTAATTGTTGACCTAGTCTTAGAAAATTCATGTAGGAATTTCGCTCTACCATCTTGCTTCTTGATGTTTTTTTTTACAGTTCTAACAAGTTTCTTTAATTTGTTGTTTGACAGACCCGTATTTAATGGCACATTTACAAAGGCTACAGTGGTCAATATCGGAGCACTTGATGGTGTCTGCGCACTACTTTGACCTAAAACCAAAACCTACATATTTTATAGTTACAATAATCTTTGTTTAGAAAGTTTGTGAAAAAATTTCAAATTATTCATTTTTAAAGAAATTAGAAACTTGTCAAAAATATACTTCTTAAATCTATCTAGTGTTATTTCTAAATAGTCAAGACTTTATGTCAATATATATGTTAAAATTATTTAAGTATAAATATTTACCAGAGGTAACAGTAAGTGGAGGCCCGCTGGATGCTTTAGCCAGTAGAATAGTTCCTTCTGGAGATAATTCTTTATTGGAAATAACTCGAGATGCGATTTGTTCAGATGATTTGACATCTTTTGTTGCTAAAGACTGAATGTTTTCCCTTAACATTATTTGAGAGTATTGGTGGGGCAAACCTTTTCCTAAAGGGCTGAGGCATTTGCTGCAACACACATTTGGTTTTTTCAATAGTGGTTTGCTCTATAAGAGGATGTTTTTCTTGCAGCTTTGAACGACCAATTCGGCATATTAGGCAACAACACACCGTGCCTCTTGTTTCAGGTCTCACTTGTATTGACTTAAAATCAAACTAAGGAGGGAGTGCAACTTCTTTCCCCTCTTGTTTTCTCCGCAATGTAATTCTACACGATTCGCAGAATCCTTTTGTTACCCGTATCACTGATATTGATCTTGGTCTTGTACAGTTGGCATATTCGATCTGCTTGAAAAGTAGTAAGCTGTCTTAAACATTTTTTCAGACAGAGCAAGCACACAAACTTTTGATTTTCATCATGATCCTTTGCTTGATTTGGCATTGTGGCAATTTGCTAAATTTGACTTCAATAAATCAAATTTTGCCTTTTACAAAATTTGACCTAAATTTATATTTGATAACAATCCACTTAACATAGTAACACATATTATTAATTAAAAACTATCAAAATAAAGCAAATATTTACTTGAATTAATTAAGGTAATATTAAATTACAAGGAAATAATTCTTGAATAGTTCTTTCCTTACCAGGAAACAATTGTTTAAACTATTTACTTGTAAGGAAATTACATTATTGATAATTGTCACACTGAAACAACCCATGTGACAAGTATCATAAGTAAACTAATGATACTTGTCACATGGGTTGTTTTTTTTCAAAACAACCCTTCAACCTAATTAGTTATTCAGTTAGAGTAATTTTCCTCTGACTGGCCCTCCAAACTTTGTATTGGTCAGATATCTTAGTTAACTTATCTAAATTTTTTTAGTCAATTATCTTTGTCAATATAAAAAATATTTGGTTTTTTCACAGTTGTTCTGTTTTCAGATAAATAAATATTTTTATTTTCTATGTAGGTATCCCTAGAAATCCTTCTTAACCATTTTTTAAAAATTTGTTTGCATTCTGGCAGTAGTTTATACCTAAGGAAATGTTGGTATATTCACGCTATGCATACATGGCAATTATTTTAGAAATTATGGATTTTATTTTAGAAATTGAGGAGCCAACCCCCTCCACTTTAAAGGCCGTGTCAACGCAATCAGCATAAGTTAATTCAAATCACGCTTTAAGTAGCAAATCACTATTTTAGTCTATAAAATAAAAACTGTACATGTAACGATAAAATAATTATAAAAAAATTTGTTGGTATTACATAGTAGAACACTCATGTAACTGTTATTTTAAAAATAGTGACCGAATTTCAAAGTAATCGGTAACGCTTTGAGGTATAAGTAGCAAAAAACTGACAAAACTTCAACTAAAACTGCAATAAATCCTACACCAGTCATCCAATCAGGCTAAAATTTTGTCCAGAGTTTGGCGTGACTATTGGCTACATTTGCACCAATTTTTATCAAATTATATTGAGTGGTTCAAATACTACAAGTGTTTTAATTGGCACACTATGAAGCCAAAATTTGACTTAATTTGAACATTCAAATTAAATTATTTTCCGAGAACAAAATTAAATGATTTCAAAATTTGCACCACAGGGTACCTTGATGTGTACGCTAACTTTTTGTATAAGTGGCGTTCTTGGGACAGCTAGGTAGGCATTATAAGGATCCGTGCTAACCGTGGATTTTGATGATTGAGCTCAAGAAAAACAAAAAGTTGGTATCTGAACTGGTCTATCAATCTGTCAGTTGATAGACCAGTTCTGCGATTAGAAATATCTCCGTTTATACAAAATCTTAGAATAATAGTTTCACACATATGTATATCGTTTATTACGTGATAAACGTTCTAGGTAATAATTACATTTTTGATGTTTCATGTAATATGGCTTTTTAGATTTTCCAAATGTTATTAGATATTTCAAAGATTTCAGGTTTGTAAATTTTGCACAAAATATTTTTTTATTTAAATAATATAGTTTTTTGTTGATTGTTACTAGAGCTACTTTGAAGAAGTATTCCTAATGATATATTCCTAATGCTACTTTGAACAAGTATTCCTAATAAATTGGGAAGTTATTTAAAAGCCAATACTGGATGAATATTAGAAATAATAATCTTAACTTTTTATTAAAAGTTTAAATAAAAGAAAAATAGAAGCGAAGATACTTTAAGCAAAAGAAAGGTTCCTAAACAAGAAATGATATAAAAGTTTTATTTTAAATATATCAATGATGGTTCTATAATCTGGCCAAAAAATTTTGGCATCAGAAAATTTAAAAATTCTGAATTAAACTGAATTAAAGGACTTAAATGGTTCTACAAAGGATTTTGGTACAGAATTTACAAAAATCGATAACGCCGACAGTGTAAATAATCTTTTAGTCAGCAGTTATTCTTTAAAGCTACAAAAAAATTAAAACAGATATATAATATAAAAAAAACATTTTACTATAACATTCATTGATCATTACATATTCATTAAAACTTAAAAAAGAATATTCTTTATAATTTAAATTAAAAAATAATTGTTTTTGCATCTGATTACAATATTGAAAAAGTACTCTTAACAGAATTAACATTTAAATGCCCTCTATTTTCAAAATAAGACCTGTCCTTATTCTCAAGACTTTTTATTGGTTCTCACAAGCAACTGCATTAAACTTTTCTAAAATGTTTGTGGCCACTTTAACTTAACTTTGCAAACTGACCTTAGATGCCAAGAAAAAATATTTTTTCTTCATGTTGGGTCTCAAAAATATTGAAAAATGATGAATATATTTTGAAGTTTTAGATAGCTTTGCTTCTTTTGAGACCTAACATAAAATAATTTAAGAAACTTTATTTTTTCCAGCATTTAGGGTCAGGTTGCAAAGTTTAGATTTGAAGCAGCCCCCCTTAACTCAGTAACATTTTATAAAAATTTAACATATACTCTCAAGTGCCGAATACAGCGGGGGTGGGAATTTTAGTCAAAATCTAATAAACAAGGGAGGAGGGGGGGGGGGTTTGGTGAAGATTTTTTTGAAATTTAATAAACGGAGAGGGGGGGGGGCATGTAGACAAATAGCTGTAGACAATTGTGTCATTAAATATTACATTTGTAGACTACTTGTGTTTTTTAACAAATTTATTCTGATAGACAACTGGTTCACTAAAATTATAAATTTTTTAAATGTGGTTACCTGATGGCTCGAACTAAATCATGAAATGCTGCATCAACATTAATTCTTTGCTTTGCGCTAGATTCTAAGTAAGATACCTAAATAAGCAGAACAACAATTATAAAACAGATATATATTACAATAATTTACATGCCTTCATGATTTAGTTTAAATGCGCTTGCATAGTTGGTTTCCATAGTTCCATTTTTATAGCTGCTGTTGAAAGTTATATTTTTATGTATTAGACAATTAAAGTTAGCTTTTTTATTACACAAAAATTTAATTAATTTAATAATTTTTACTTTTAGCTTTCTTCCTAACTCTTGTGCTTCAGCAGTTGAAACAGTTCTTTCATTTTCTAAATCTGATTTATTTCCCACTAAAATCATGGGAAATTCTTCTCTAAAAGAAAAGCAACAAAAAGAATTATCTTACAAAAGAAAAACAAAAATTTAAAATAATAAATTGATAGAATCACTAACATGTGAATAATTTATAAAACCATTGACATAATAAATTTGTAGCAAAAGCAAAAATTTATTTAAAGATTAACTTACATATCTTTAACTCTTAAAATTTGAGTGTGAAATCTTGGAATTTCATCAAAGCTAAATATAATAACGTATAACAATAATACAACACACAATTTTCAATAAGAAATCTTATATGTATTGAAATGTGTCAGACCTTTTTCTTTAGCTAGATATAAAAAAAAGGTTTTGGTGGAACTAGACCTTCATAGAAAAAAAAAAGAATTTTCAGCAAGTAACAATAAGTTTTTAAAAAAACTTTACTGATTACACCAAGTTTCATTAAACTTAACTTTCTATCCCTATATATGTATAATGTCATAACCAGTGATTTTTTAGGCTTAATACTTCACAAAAAGGTTTAACTCTTTTAATTTCAGCTGACCGTGTTATCATGAGGTTTTAGTAGCACAATAAATGTTCTAACCTTAAATAGCTGTTTTCTAAAAGCTTAAATAGTTGCTTTCTAAAACTTAAATGTTTTCTAAAAGTTTTGAGTTGGTTTGTGTTTCTTATTTTGATCAGGATTGCATGAACAACTTGTTTGCTATTATTCAAAGAAAAAGAGGAATGTTCATCTTACTATTTCATCATCACTTAACATTTCATCATTCAACGAGCTGCCTACTGAAACACTTTATCTGTAAAGTGAAAAGCCACATAGCAACTGTATAAAAAACTTTAAATTTGACCACAAGTTTTGATTAAAATGATCTTAAAAATAAGTTGCAATTTTACAACAATTGGCTGTGAAATTTGTGAAGTAAAAAAATTAGCTGTCAATAATCTTCATTAATAATATCTTGAAAGAAAGGGACTGGCCATTACTCTTATCAATAGACCTAATTAATATAATATATTTCTTTCAAATAAAATAACTATGAGGAAATTTAATTATTTTAATACATTTCCTCATAATTAAATGTATATTAAAATTTTTATATTTTTTACAAAAAAAACATGAAAGATTTAACCCCTCCCCCCCCCCAAATTATTTAATTCATTGAAATAAAATAACTTAATGTAAGTTTATACAAATTGAAATATCTAGTAACAAAATTAATCTATAAAAAAGAAACTTGTTAGTTGTGGAAAAGGTCTGATAGACATCTCAGAATTGTTTAATTAACAAAATTTTTGCAAAGCAGAACTTTCGATGTCTAAAAATTAAATTACACATTTTAAAATAGTATTACTTATGCTGTCATTCAAGCTAAACCCTAATCATTACACTTTTTTTCTATATTCACCCAAGGCCAATGGGATGTGATTGCTGAGGAGCTAACCTTTTTACTTTTCTTTTTTCTATTTCTAATTGTTGTTTAACAGCTGTTACAAACTTTTACTGACCACCGTGCAGAGACCACTGTGCAGAGAAACAGGTTTATAACTTTTCTATCAATAATCATATAATTAATTTAATTATTTGTTGAAAACTTTGCAAATTGTAGCATCTGTACTCTTTTAAATTCATTATATAATATGAGCTAATTACCTGGATCTATCTGTAACTGAAAACACCAGAAGAAAACCCTCCCCAGTTCTCATGTATTGCTCTCGCATAGCACTAAACTCCTAAAAGTTAAAAAAATAAAAAATTTAAACACACAATTACACAACAATGGTATGTTTTCATTATTAAAAAAATGACTAAACCCTAATGACAATACTTAGACATGAAATATTGAACAAATAAAATCTTACATGATAAATTTCAAAAAAATTTTTAAAAAAAGAGTTACTTACAAAGACAAATAGATTATCAAGTATCTCTATACTTAAGACAAATAGATTATCATGGACATTTTTGTGTAAAATTAAATAAGTAAATAACTTTTTTGTACCTATAAGTATACTTTTTTTGTAAAAAATGATTTCTATAGCAACTTTTAGGAAAAGTAAAAAGTACATACATTAACTATCTTATAGCCAGCTAAATAAACTGTTGGTTTGGTTAGGGTCAGAGTCAACATCAAGGTTAGGTTTAAATATGGTTAAGTTATTGAAATTTATCATTTTTGTAAACACATAAAAAAAATATTTTTATAACAAATTATTAAATTTTAATATACATAAATATAGATATAAAATAAAAGTATAAAAAAAAAGAAGCTATATTTTAAAAATAATAAATAAAAGTTATTTAAAGGAATAAATAAAACATCCCCATGAACATCAACTAGGAAAGTATATATATATATATATATATATATATATATATATATATATATATATATATATATATATATATATATATACACACACCCATATATGCGATAGCGGTGTAGTGGTAGAGAGTTTACCTTATAAGCTAGAAGTCTGGTCAGGTTTATCATGCTACTGGTAACATATAAACCAGTGCAATCTGCTTCATGTCCTGCTGTCTTGCAGGATACGCCTTTACAGGCAAAGGCTAGGAAATGCAAACTCCAACATAAAATACCCCCTGCCTTAGAGCTCTTGGTTGAGTTAAGGCTAGAGATAATGTCTTGATAAAAATACTCATCTTGGGCATATGTTAAATGCATCCGACTGCTGTCTTATAGAAGGCCTCCTAGGCAAAGTCTTAAGGGGTAAACAGATTCTATCTGTTGACCAGCCTCGCATAAGCATCCCTTCTTTATCTGTTAAGGCTGGCGCAGATGTATTTTTAATACAGTTTCCAGTGAAGGGTGTTGAATGCTGGATCTTCTTGACTCAATGCTTTATTTTTATGACTAGGCAACTCATTCTATTATCTCCTAATAAGGGTACAGCTCTAAAACTCAGTTTTATGATTCTGAAGCTGGTTGGAAGTCAGGTTTCCTGAACTCTGTGGTAGCTCTCAGAGAGGCTAATTCCATCAACAGCTGAAAAATATCAAAGTACTAACAGTGCCATGCTGAAAAAATATCAAGTACAACAGCTGAAAAATATCAAAGTACTAACAGTGCCATGTTGCGCATTGATGGTGCATCGCCAAGGTCATATTAAAGCCCTTTGTTATGGTTTAGGGTTTATAATTATAATCAGGCAATAGCTGGGGCTATTAAACAGTGTACTGAGTACTATCTATGTTTCGAGCCAAGTTCTTTAACAAATTTAAAAATGAATAAAGTAACAAAAACTATACAACATAAAAAACCACAGTCATCACCAAGTTCGCTAAACCTATCATTCACCAATATTCGTGGTCTTCGAAGTAACTTTTCTTCTGTTGAGTCTTGCAAAGTTCACCAGACCTATTTGCTCTTTGTGAGACTAATTTGAGTTCAGCTGTCTCATTTTGTGATCATAGTGTTGATGGTTAGCTTCCTTTAATTCGTAAAGACTCCAATAGTCACTTGCTAGGCCTGAGCATTTACATTCGTAAAAATTCACCCATTTGTCAAAAAACTAGATTTTAATCCACAGACTACTCTTTTATGCGCTTTTGTTAAGCACCACTTCACTCTATCACCTTTCTCTTTGTTCTATATCGCTCTCCTTCATCTCAAGACTGCACTCTTCTTGATGTTATTTCTGATATTGACCAAGCCCTCTCTCTTTCTTCCTTTATTTCTCTTTTTACAATATTGGCTGATGCAATATTGTTGTTGTCATTGACTTTAATGTTCATCATACTAAATGAATTGGCTCTAGTGTCAGTGACTCTGCAGGCATTAAAGCCCACAATTTTTGCCTTTCTCAATCCCTAACTCATATAGTCAACTTTCGAACTCGCTTTCTAGACAACCCGAATCATTTACCTTCTCTACTCACCTTATCATAGATCATCCAGCTCATATTTTAAAAAACCAGAAAATCAGTAGGGTAAAATAGCCAGAAATATCCAGAATATATTTTCGCTAATGTTCCCCTTAATTTTGATTTTAGCTGAGCTGTATTAAATTTTTTTTAACTTTTCTTAGTTTTTGTATGAGTAATGAGTGAAAAAGCTTAAAAAGCAAATATATTACAAAAATATATTCCTAAACTTGAATGTATAGCAATCAATTTTGATATCCGGAAAAACTAAAAGTTGAGAAAAATATCCGGAATTCCAAAAATATCCAGAAAAAGATAATCCCTGCCTTATGTCTTGTTTTTGATACTAGTCAGTGCTCAGTTATTCCACATTTACCCTTAGGTGCTTCTGATCACAGTTTGATCTTTCTAAAACTATTATCTCATTCTTCTTTATCATTAAAATCCACCTATCATCATACATCTTAAAACTACCTTAAAGCTGACTGGGACTCTTTCCGTGATTTTGTTTGTGATGGCCCTTGGATAGAAATCTTTCATTTTCCTGGTGACAAATGTGCCTCTCACATAACTTCTTGGATTCAGGCTGGCATGAAATTCTTTATTCCCTCTCGACAATTCCAGGTCAAGCCTCACTCTTCTCCATGGTTTTCCTCGCATTGCCCTGCAGCAATTGCTAATCGAAACCGTTACCTCCATATCTATCAGTAAAACAATTCTCGAGAAAACAGATGTCTGTTTATTACTACTAGGAACCATTGTAAAAAGGTTTTGTCTAAAGCCAAAACCGGCTATTCTCAGGTCATGAAATCTCATGACTTCTGGAAAATCTTTAATAGTATCAATAATAAGGGCAAGTCTGTAATTCCACCTCTGTTGCACAGTTCAGATTTTGTCACCTCACCTGAAGACAAAGTTGAATTGTTTGCTAAGAACATTTTATCAATATCATCTTTTGAGTCCACTAGTTGCATTCTACATGATATAGCCGTCAAACAGGTTGATCCATTGCTTGACATTCGTATCACTCCAGCTTCTGTATTTAAGGTGATTTCCTGCTTTTACTCTTTTAAAGCTTATAACCCGGACAACATACCTGTTATAGTCTTGCAGAAGCTGTCGTCTAACCTTTCAAAACTATTCAACAAGTGTTTATAAGGGTCTTTTTTTCCAGCCTGCTGGAAAACAGCATCTGTTATCCCTATTTTCAAAAATTCTGGAGAGCAATCTGATCTGTCTAACTACTGTCCCATTAGTGTTCTTCCTATCATAAGCAAGGTTTTTGAATCTTTAATTAACAAACACCATCTTCTCATTCTACGGCTGACTTGCTATAAGTAATAACCGATAGGTTTTATCGTGCATTAGATAAAGGCGGAGAGGCCATTGTTCTTGACATTTTTAAAGCGTTTGATAAAGTTTGGCATGCTGGTCTTCTCCATAAGCTCTCTTCTTACGATGTATCTGGTAACATCTTTAAGATTATTGAATCCTTTCTTTCCAATTGTAATATAAAAGGTGTCCTCGATGGAAAGCATTCTTCATATCCTGTAACCTCAGGGGTTTCTCAAGGTTCAATCCTTGGCCCTATACTCTTTTTAATTGAAATTAACGATCTTCCAGATATTCTCGCATCTAAGGTGGCGTTGCTCACTGATGATACTACCATTTATTCTTGTCATGATAAGAAGCCAACTCTCTCTGATTGCTTAGAGGGGGCATTTGAGCTTGAAAAGGATCTTACTTCTGCTTACAGCATAGGGTTCACAGTGGCTGGTGAACTTTAATTTAGATAAAACTCAATTTTTTTTAAGCCAATCATTATCGCAATAATTTAGAACTTCCTATATTTATGAACGATAATGTACTTGATGAGTCATCTACCCTTCATCTTCTAGGATTAACTCTTACTTCTGATTTTTCTTGGTAATCATAGATCAAGTTCCTTGCAAAACTAGCATCTGCTAAAGTTGCACCTCTTTATCAAGCTTGACACTTTCTTACTCTGGATTCTATTCTATCTCTATAAATCTCAAATTAAACCTTGTATAGAATACTGTTGCCATATCTGGGGCGGAACTTTTAATGATGCCCTTTCTTTTTTAGACAAGGTGCAAAAACGCATTGAAAACATGGTTGGACCTGCACTTGCAGGCAACCTTTAACCATTATCACATCGTCATAATGTTGCTTCTTTTTCTCTTTTCTACAAATACTATAATGGGCACTGCTCTAAAGAGCTAGCATTTCTTGTGCCATTTACTAAAAATCATTCTTGTGTTACTCGTCATTCAATTAAGTCTCATCCTTTTTCTGTTACTGTTCCTAAGTGCTCCAAAAATTCTTATTCGTCTAGTTTTTTTTCTCGGACATCAGTTCTCTGGAATTTGCTTCCTTCATCTTGCTTTCCTGATTCATATAACTTGAAATCTTTCAAGTCGTCTGTCAATTGTTATCTTGCTCTACAATCATTATCTTTTCTCTTCTAGTAACTTCCAACACTAATTAGTGGTTACTTACAGCTTTGTTGGAAGCGAAGACGTTAAAAAAAAAAAAAAAGTTCTGAGTTTGCTCTCCACCACGCCCCTGGTAGTACTGATCTTAACTTGTTTCTCCATGCAGCTCTCTTGTTTGTCATGTTTCAGAGTTATAGAGTGGAGCGTTGTAACCACAATTATAGTAGCCTCCTTAACTGTAGTGGCCTTCTTAGCTTTAAGGAGGTGAATTAATTTACATTAAACTACATGATATAACTATATTTATTTAAATATCTTAATTCATACTGAAAATTATAAACAAAAATAATGTCATGCCTGTGTGCCAAACCAAACCCTCAGTCGATGTAGCAGCACTCCCTTGCGAGTCAGGCTATTTGTCAGTCAATGTAGCAGCACTTCATTGCAAGTCAGTCTATAAGATAGCTGATGTAGCAACACACCCTTGTAGCAGCAGGCTATAAGATAGTCGACGTAGCAACGCTCCGCGCATGTTTTAAAAATATTTTTTAATAAAATAACAACAAAAACACCATTAAAAAAAACTTTCTAGTCTTTTTTATTTTAAAAAACAATAAAATTTAATGTACTTCAGCATTAATTTAATTGCTTTGACATTTTGACGACATTAAAATACAACTTAAGAGTCAAGGTAATAAAAACTGTAGCCAAAATTACTAAAACTCTCTTAAGACATTATCCAAAAAACAAGTAATCAAAATAATATAAATTTCTCCTTTTTTTAAAAACATCATTAATATTACCTCAGCAATTAATATACCAAAAAAAAAGATGTTGCAAAAAAAAAAAGTTAAAGTAGTCAAGCATACAGTACTGCTTTATCTTATCAGTTACATAGGCATACATTACATTGATATTAATTTTGTATTTTATCTAATCTTTTGCCAAAACTAGGTTATAAAATGTAAAAAAAGGCAACAACAAAAAAAATTTTTTTAAAAAATGCTTATTAAAAGATTAACATTTCTGTTAACTTGTTAAAAATTATTGTTTCCACTATAAACTCATATTTAAAAAAAAAACTTTTACAAAACATACCTCTTGCCCAGCTGTATCCAAAACTAAAAACAAGTAAAATACAAATAAAAAATTTCATCATTCTATTTCCAAAAGTATCAAGTAAAAATTTAGAGGAGCCTATTTTGGTAAAATTGTCAAATAAAGCCACAAAAGATGTAAAAAATGAGAAAAAAAACTTTTTACTTTGCAATTACGTCTTTAAAAAAAAAATAAACTTGAAAACTATTTTTCTTACTAAAAACAACTTTTTTTATAAATGACTGCTGGCACCCTCTGAATATGTTGTATATAATAAAAAAAATTCTGGATTTAAAAAATTTTTGAATAAAAATTATTTTATGGGGTTGCTACCGACCTTCAAACATTAAATAGGTCCCTAATCAGCGACATATCCAGGCTGATTTTGATACCGGTATACCGGTATGGGCCCCCAAATTTCAGCCCAAACTCAATTTAAAACAGTTTTATATTAGTATTTGTTGCGATCACAGAAGTACCAACTTTTGAAAAGCGACTTTTAAAACCAACCAAAATGCCTAATTCAAATTCATGTTGATGAAATAAAGAATATGTTGTAATTGGATTAAATGTAAAACGCACGTTTTGATTGGATTAAAATATGAAACGCTTAGGATTTTCAAATAACATTTTAAAAATACATTAATTTGAGTTTCTCCTCCGCTGACGTTTCATTAACGTAATTTTCGAAGCGATTAAACTGAATTTAAACTTTTTCATTTCAAATAACAGTAAAAATTGTATTAAAAATACTTTAAATAATAAAACGAATGAAAGTTTTTAAAACATAAAATTAGAATAACATTTATTTAAATAATTAAATTAATATTTTAATATTCGCGCCAAAAAACTTGATTTGAATAGTAAGAGTAGAACTGAAAAAAAAAGGTATTAATTTTTGAATGAAGTAATTAAAATTTTGAATGAATTTACCTTGTTTTAAATACGCTATGTAATAAATCTTATCAAGTTTATACCAAAGAGTCATACAAATATTGTTTACTAAACGTTATATAAATATTATAAATATTTCTAGTTAACAATAATTAATATTTTGAATTTAATAATTTAATAAATACTATTAATTATAATTTATAATTAGTAAGTGAATGGAGCAAGTAAATGAAAAGTAGCGAATAGCTACTTTTCATTTACTTGCTCCATTCAATCGTTTTTAGTTAAAAAATGTAATTTTCTGTTCACTAAAATCTAAAATAAAAAATTAATTATAAAATGATTAATATTTTTGAAATTTTTATATAATTTCGCTTCGTTTGAGACCCAACATAACATACTTTTAAAAAACTTTTTTTTTTATAATATTAGGGACTTATTTAATGTTTGAAGGTCGGTAGCAGCCCCATAAAATAATTTTTATTCAAAAATTTTTTAAATCCAGAATTTTTTTTATTATATACAACATATTCAGAGGGTGCCAGCAGTCATTTATAAAAAAAGTTGTTTTAAGAACCAGCCTAATATATATATATATATATATATATATATATATATATATATATATATATATATATATATATATATATATATATATATATATATATATATATATATATATATATATATATATATATATACATATATATATATATATATATATACATATATATATATATATATATATATATATATATATATATATATATATATATATATATATATATAAAGTAATCAGTAAATATTTTTGAAATGTAAAGTAATTACAAAATATTTTACAACAACATTAAAAGACTAAAACATAGGTAAGTTTTTATTAGCAGTTAAAAAAGTAATACTGCAAAATAACAAAAGCTTGTTTCAAAAAAGTACTAAACCTATATTTCTAACTAACATAATTACTTAGTTAAAGTGTTAAGCAGAGTTCGCAATTATCCATAAAAAGGAGAAATTAGGGAATATTTGTGGTAAGCTGCATGTTTCATTAAGGATTTATTTTGCAACTATAAAAAAAATTAACTACATCAACACAAATGTTAATATTAGTAATATATATATATATATATATATATATATATATATATATATATATATATATATATATATATATATATATATATATATATATATATATATATATATATATATATATATATATTACTAATATTATTTTGGGCAACTGAATATCTATATTACAGAGCAGTTTAAAATTGAAACTTTTATTCAGTACAGCTAGAAAAAAAGCATAAAATTTTATTGGAAATATTATTGGTAAAATGGATAACAATTATTTTTAAAAATTACATAAATTGCAAAATTTTAGAATGCTCTTTAATCCCATGTTAATTGTATCTTAATTATTGTTAAACTTTTGAAATCCTACAATTACCATTAGAATTATAATTACCATTAGATTGCTAACAACTAAGATACAACAAGTTTAGATTTCGAATCAAGCAGGCCAAAGAATTGAATAAATAAAAAATGATAATGACTTATTTCTGAAGGCATCAAATTTATACTTATTACCAAACCCATAGATAAAAATAGACCACTATTAAACTTTACTTGTAAAACTATTAACTCACTATCTAAATGTGCAACTTTATCATCAATTACACACTGTTTCCTGTAAGAATCTTCAATCGTTGGATCATAGTCTTGAACAAAATGCGATTGAATGAACTGTATGGTTAGTGCACTTTTTCCAACACCACCTCCTCCTACAACAACAAGTTTATACTGCCGATCTAAATCACCAGACATTACTTATGTTTCTTGTTAAAAGTATTTTCAAGCAGTACTTTCCTTCTCGGAATATGAGAATACGCACTTGTATAACGCGTTTAGTTTACAATACGAAACATTCAATCTCCTTAACAGAAGACCTTTTTTTTTGTGCCGCACCCAGCGAGATGTGCAAGCTTAACAATTTGCTCTACGATTTTACGACACGATATTGAAAGACTGAGAATAGAAAACATTACAGAGAACTTTTCGTTTACAAACCTCTTTTGTTTTTTAATGCAAAAACGATAAAATTTTAATAACGGCCTGAGAATGAAGCTGTACGCAACTTCATGTGCTGTGGTCATTTTTTTTGCTAATTTGGTGTTATATTTGGTGTTTTCTGCTAATTTGGTGTTATATTTGGTTATATTACATAGGGTATTATACTTAACGATAATTTTTTTTCTAAGCCGTTGGCGAGTTTGGCTAATGTCTACGGAATGCGAGTTAAGCTAATGCCTATGGAAAACACAATATCTTTGAATGACGGAAAAAAATCTGGCACTTTAGCTGGCGCAAGACTAACCCCAATTTTAAAGTGTTATATGTGTATTATTATTATTATTATTGTTATTATTATTATTACATATATATATATATATATATATATATATATATATATATATATATATATATATATATATATATATATATATATATATATATATATATATATATATATATATATATATATATATATATATATATATATATATATATATATATATATATATATATATATATATATATATATATATATATATATATATATATATAATTTATTAAGGCCGGTTTAGATCATAAGTCTCGCGTCATTAAAGATACATAATTGTGGATAGCTTTGTGTTAACTAACAAATAATCGAGCTATTGAAAAAGCTAGATTTACGAATGACAAATAAAACGAACTATTTTCTCACAGTTATTTTTATCTAAGCACAGTTTTTTTTTTTTTTTTTTTGCCAAAACTTAACTTTCAGTAATTTAGGACATTTTTCAATTCAAAACTATCACTCATTTAGATTAAAAAATTTATTAGATAAAAAATCAGAATCTTTATCTAAAGTATCGGTTTAGGCATAAATATTATCTAAAATTATAAAATCAAATGGCAAAGCTAAAAACGTTTTCTAAAGAATTCTTTTCACAAATTAGTGTAACTTAGTGTAACTTCTGTTTAAAAGATAAATGCGGAAATTAAAAATTAATTACAATAATTCCTTACTTCAAGTGATTTTTTATTTTTTATAACTTTAATTTTCGGAAATTTTAGATTCATAGAATCTTAAACATAAATTACATACATTTTTCATTATAGAAGTGAACAACAAAAATGTTTGGCTTCTTTACCTGTTTGCAGAACAAAATATTTCAACTATTTATGTATAATTAATTAATTTTAATTCAAATGTATAATGAATGCATGCGCACTCTTCTAGTCTATGAAATCAAACAACTATTTAGGAGTAACCATTACATATGACGCAATTGGAATAATTATAGCATGAAAACATTTTAAAACTAAGAAAATATCAGAAAATCAGAAAATTAAATCATGAATTGACTGAGAACATTCATTCAAATAAATTGTTTTATTTTTAGTAATTTATCATATAAATTACTAAAAATAAAACAATTTATTGAGACCAACTCATTATGACGGCACTTGGATAATCGAGTATGGATAATACTAATAGAATCCTTTTAAATAATGATTTATATGCAGAACACCTATCAAAAATTCTGGTTAAATGAATTGGTCAAATGTTTTTTATTTAATAAGTATTAAATTTTATTAAATCTAAATGGAAATTTCAGATTTTTTCATGAGCATCGTTTTCTCCTCCACAAAATAATATCTCTGCTAATATTTAAACTCAGTATTCACAAACAATAGTTTTTTTCAATATTGTGTTTTTTTATACATATTTATAGCCAGTTGCAAAGTGAGTCGGCATAGTAAATTCAAGTCGGCGTCAGAGTAATAGTGACTAGAATATTAAACCAAAGACAGTAACGTTGCGAGACGGGGGTAGAGGCGCCAAAAAAAAGGAGCAAAAAAAAAAAAAAAAAAGAAAAGTTTTTTATTAAAAGTATTTTTATTCGAAATAATGATTTTTCGCTATAGATAACGCTTTATCAATATTTTGATAAAAACGTTATATAAATATTTTCTCATTAAGTTTGAACTGGTTAAATTAGTATTTTGTATTTGAGTTTCAGGTTGTTTTCAAAGTAGTATTTAGCAAGCAATACAGTTTTTATAACGAGATAGGGGTTGCCGGTTATGACTGGTACAAAGGTTTTATGGAAAGACAAATATTTTGCATGAACTATACTTGTTCAAATACAATTTTAAAGTCTTTCAAGCATAATTAACTCTCTCTCAAATATAATTAACCAAAGGAAAAAATTTTTTTTTCACTTCACATGAATGGAATCAGCTAGTCACATAAGTTACTTGCTATTCTACAAGTGGGAGGTACATGCCTCCCATAATAAACGAAGGAAACTAGAATTAATAGATGGAGCCCAGGTGACTGGATAGAATGCTACTCAAGCGTATAAATACAAAAAAAAAAATTTATTGTTAGGTTAAAGAAATGAAAAAGTTTCAAGTTTTACCTATTTTTGACGGACATAAATCTCATAATAATATAAAAATGGTGACGTTTTTCGTTGTCTGCTTCCTCATCGCACACATCAAATCCAGCTATTAGATTTGGTTCTTAAGAAATCAATCAGCACTCAATAACCACAAAATCAGGAAACGGTTAAGAACTTATCCTGGCTGAGTGGTCACATAATTTTAAATAGTTACCATTTTTAGCTAAAAAAGAAAAAATGCCCAAAAAAACTTTTGAAAAGCTGGCATATTGCCGGTTAATAATAAATAGTTTTTTTAAAGCTGACTTTTTGGTAGCTGAAGGTATTGGTATTAATTTCATCGATAAAAAAACTTGTTTTTTGTATTTATGAGCCGTTTGGGTTTTATAAACCAATTATCTGATTGTACTAACAAACTGATAATTAATATTGGCTAACACCTCTTACAGCCTTTAATTACATCTACTAACAATTAAATTGTTAGTAGATGCATTTAAGGATATAATAATTAAAATTCCAAATCATTTCAATAATTATCTCCAAGGTTTATTATTCCAATATTAAAAAAGCAATATAAAGCTTTCAAGAAAAAAGAAGGACTGCAATCTGTATGGGAAGTTGGAGCACAGAGTTTTGTTACGTTATTCACTGTGCCCCAGTACAGTCAATGAACACAGCTATGAACTAATGATAGTGAATAAATGCATACCAAATAACTATGAGCCTGGGGGGAGGGGGTAAAAACACTGTACACTATACTTTTGATATTTTATTAATTAGATTACTATATAATCGAAAGAAAAAAAAGACATTTTAAAAATTGAGAAGAAAAAAAGAATTTAATTGATAACAAAATTTATAAAATATTCAAAAATTAAAAAATTATTCAAAAATTATTATTTATAACTTAAAATAAATTCATTTTCATGTATTTTTTTGTTAAAAATGCATGAATTAAATATTTAAGATCGTTAATGAGGCATAGTGAACCAACCTATTCACTCTAACCCGATTCACTCTGCCCCACCATGACAAATTAATTTTAAGTCTAATTTCTTCGGACATGAGTGTTGTAAAAAGAAAAGCTAAACTATTAAAAAGAAGCATAAATATCAATAATCCAAATGACTTTCAAAATTTTTTTAACCATGATCTCCATAACAAACATAAAGAAGGTAAGAAAATTTACTTTAGTTTGCTAAAAACAAAAATTTTCTACCAAAAACTGGTAGTCAAAAATTATGTGGTAACAACTATAAGTAAAGATGGCTGATATATAAAATGATTACATTATCAAGATGAACAAAGTTCTAATTTTTGAGAAAATACTTCTTATTTACTGTGCCCCTCAATCCACTGTACCCCAACTTCCTCTACATTCTCTCCGTATACAGAATTGCAGTTAGATGCCCAGATTGAAAATAAACTGAAGGCACTAATAAAAAATAAAAAAAATAAAAAATGCTAAGTACACTGACATAACACTTTTCTATCTATAAAAAAAAATGCTTAAAAAGTCAGAGAAAAACAGTTCTTACCATTACTGCCAAGAAAATTAGTCTAGTTTTTTCTAGTTAACTAGTTTTAAAAGTATTTTTAAGAAATCTAACTTTTAAAACTAGTTTTAAAAGTTGAGTTTCCTGTAGTGATTAACGCAGTTGAACATGCGAAATTAGAAGAAAAAATGTAAGACTAAGTTTTATCTGTGAACTAAGCCTAAACAGTATATAAAGTATAAATCTGTTTTTATTGTTCCACTGTATACCTCTACTTTAAAATGTTTTTTTTTTTTTTTTTTTTTTTTTTTTGAAATTCTTATTGAAATTGAAACTTTTATGTAAACTATTATGTGCAAAGAGCATCTTCTCAAAATATACTGCTTGTTTTCTTTGTGCCAATAAAGTTAACGACTTTTTTTTGCCAGGGATATTATAACCTAATGAAACATCCATAAAACTTAACTTAATTTGTTTAAAAAACTTAAAATTGTTTTTTATTTTTTTTTTGTATTTATACTAATATTTTTTAAATATTTCCAATATTTTATAGATAGGTAAGAATGTTTTTAGCAGCAACAGTTCTTTATATACTTTAAAGTATATAGCTTTATATACTTAAAAGTATAAAGCAATGTTCGCAAGCAAACCGAAAGAAAAATGTTTCATTTTTTAAAGGTGAGTTTCCACTCATCCATTTTTCTACGGGAAAGGGAACGGAAAAATAACCACGTGAGCATGCGTAATAAAAGTTTTTATTTGTCCGTAAGGAAACTGCGCATGGTCACGTGATTATTTTTTCGTTCCCTTTCCCTTTCCCGTAGAAAAACGGATGAGTGGAAAATCACCTTAACGTCATATTTTCAACCTATTTACATATATAATTTTTGTCTCATTTTAATAAACTTTTACCTTCTCTCAAGCGTAAAATAAATTAAAATAAATTGTTTTTAAACACTTAAAATACTGACGTTTTTAGATACACCTAATTTATTTTTTTTTTAATTATTCTATTTCAAGCGTAAATATTTACTGCTACGTAAAAGTGTTGCGTATTTTATGACTGGAACTACATTGAAAACTAAAAACTCTAGATCCGCACTGAAAATTGGTTGTAGCTTTTTTATATGTATATACAGTGGCGGATTAAGACTTCTTTTGGTCCGGGGCTATTTTTGTTTTTGGAGATCTTTTTATGGGCCAGAGCCTAAAAATGACTAAAAAGAAAAAAAAAAAATTCCTCTAAAATTTTTGGGGGCCCCTAAATTTGCGGGTCCGGGGCTATAGCACCCTCTAGCCCCCTCTTGATCCGGCACTGTTTATATACTTTTTAATGCTAAAAGATCTTCCTTCATTATGATTATTGTGATGTCTTCTAAATATTATATAATAAAATTTTGTGAGCTTTATTCATAGAATGATATCGATACCATTCTATAAATAAAACTCACATTATTTTATTATCTAATATTTAGAAGACATGAATGCGCTGAAACAGCAATCCATGACATAAGTAAAATTATATACATGAAATTGTAGATATCTATAATTTCATACATATAACTTTAATTATGTCATGGATTGGTTTTTATATGATATTATTTAGCAAAAAAAAAAAAAAAATAGAAACAAGTCCTCAATTTTCGTTTCCAGTGATCAATCAAAATGTACGCAATTTTCGTTTCCACTGATCAATCAAAATGTACGCAACTTTCCAAAAACTAAGATTACGCAATATGATTAATAAGGGTTTTAACAAAACATTTATTTTTTCACGCCAATCAATCTCATCAAAAATGAGATTGATGTTGATTATAAAGTAAACATTTTTTTTGAATATATCCTCAAAATGTTTTTGTTATTTTTCTTTAATTAATTCTGTAATTACTTTTAAAACTTCACTACCTTCACGAATTCCAATTTTATTGAGACGTTTTAATGCAAAGTACTCTTTAAAGTATTACAATGTATTCATCACAAATCAAGTAACTGCATTTTGAAATAAAATCATTTTTTGTATATAAAAGTTTTTTTCTGAAAAAGTAGTTACTTGCTTTTTAAATGGTTTCTTTTTCTGTATTATTGATCATATCCATACTTAACATTCTTTCATAAATTTCATTTTTATGTGATCATTATCTAGTTCTATTAAAATTGTGTATCATTATCTAATCCCATTAAAATTGATATGGGTTCATTATAGTTAGGGGTTATGTGTAAGAAAATGTATTATTGTATTTATTATTACTAAATTGTGTTCTATATTTTTGATATTTCTTTTTCTTTCTACTTATTATTATTTTCTTTTTTTTTTAAACTTTCTTTTTTACAAAAACTGCGCAAAATAGGTTTTACAATGACTGGTAACTTCTGTTTTTAGTAAACAAGATTGCAGGTTGTAAAGACCATAAGCCTTTCACTTTCAAAACATTCTACAGCACAATTATAAATAAAATTATTAATAAATGTTAAACATGACAATTATAAAAAATAAGTTTATTCCAATTTTGGTATAATTATTTTTAATTTCAAGCAACCGCGGTACTAGGGTTCAAACTTTCATAAGACATAAAAAGTGTCACTGGTTTAAAAATTAACCTCTATTAAAGTTTTCCTTAAAGTTTCTTAACAATAGTACAAAAAAGCACATAAATTAAAAGTTCTTAAAAAAAATATTTCGTCAAAAATTCTGTTTGAAAGTGTTTAGAATAACTTTTCGTGTCACTTTACATAGTGGATTTACAATGTAAACGGAGTTTCGGCTCTTATTTCAAAGACAAGTTTTAATGTTTTACACTTGGTAAACAAAAGTCGTTGCTTGATTTTTAACTTAATAACTTTACCTTATTAAATCTTAGTAAACAAAAGTTTTTCGTTGCTAGATTTTTAACTTTATAACTTTACCTTCTGAATAGTTAGTATGTTTTTATAGGAACGTTTTTTAAAAAAAAAATTTAATTTTAAAGTTTTAAACTAAAAAGTTAATTAGTAGTTAGTCAATTCTGCACAGTCATTTTTAAGTTAGCAAACTAATTATCCTAAAGCTTAGATTTATTGATTAATATTCAAGACTTGGTTATCAGGGTAGAATATGTGTTAAAATAAAAATAAAAATGAAGTCTTACTTTTTGGTGACACTGTTTTTCTATAAAATCGAAGCTTCTTATGTTTTTTATTTTGCTGAAAATCAACCACCTGGAAGTAAAGTTGGTCAAGTAGACGGTCATTTTCCATTTAAACAAAATGGTGCGATTGAGTATTTTAGTGTAAATGAGTTATCAGGGGAAATATTCTCCAAAAAAAATTTCTCAATGAAATATTATGAGCCTCAAGTAAATGAATATTGTTTTAACTTTACTGTATCATCTGCAAGTAACAAAGAATTAATAGAAGTTTTTATTTGGGTTTTTAGTGTTCCATTATTTTCTGAATTCTCATATAGTATTTATATGAAAGAAAACAGTAAAATCAATTCACTGACAATGCTTAAATTTTTAAATAACACAAATTTAAAAGTTAGATATAAATCTGAAAACTTTGTTGATAAGTTTCAAATTGTGACCAATGACAAGAATGAGTTATTTTTAAAGCTGTTGTTGCCACTGGATTATGAAAAACAGAAATACTATTTAATAAACATCTCAGCATGTGTCTCATCATTTTGCACTTTTTTATTTGTAAATTTAAATGTTTTGGATGAAAATGATAATCTGCCAAAATTTGACAAAAAAAAATATGACTTTGAAATATACGAAAATACCACTGTATCTGAAAAAGTTGGATATGTTCATGCATCCGACTTAGATTCTGGGTCTAATTCTCAGATTAAGTATAGTTTACATGAAACTGCTGATTTTTATATAAATGAAACAAGCGGCGATATATTTTTAAAAAATTCTGTTGATGCAGAGTCACGGATTTTATATCAAGTGATGTGTATAGCAAGTGATCAAGGAAATCCTCCAAAGATGTCATCTGTTATATTAAAGTTTTCTATTTTGGATTGCAACGATAATCCTCCATTAATAGATGTTATTTTTACACTACCAGGTATTTATCAAATAGTAGAAGGTGAGATTATTGGATGGAAAATAGCTTCTATCTTAGTAAGTGATCCTGACTCTATGAATAAAAATTCGGTTTCTGATCTATTCATTAATGATACTAATTATTTTGAACTACATAAAGAAGAAAATAAATTTTCCTTGCTTACTAAAAAAGTTATTGATAGAGAAACAACTCCGTATCTATTTCTTTTGCTTATAGCCAAAGATAGCTTATCAGCTCTTCTTTTTACTCAAATGAAAATTCAAATTAATGTCAGTGATATTAATGATAATTCTCCTAAATTTTCTCAACAAACATACAATATTTCAGTAAAAGAATCTATAGGTATTGAAGAACTTATTGTTAGGGTTTTTGCACAAGATCTTGACTTTGGTGAAAATGGAAAAGTGTCATATAAAATAGATTCTTCCAGTTTTTTAGGAGCTGAATTTGTTAAGCTTGATCAACAAAATGGTAAAATAGTTTTTGTTCAGAACGTCGATTATGAACTTTTTTCAATAATAAAGTTTCAAATTTGTGCCTTTGATCACGGAATTCCTCAGCATAGATCCTATGCATTTGTACAAATAAATTTAATTGATGTAAATGATAACCCTCCGTATTTTTCTCCATTATTAATGGTTTTTAACATAACAGAAAATCAAGAAGTTGGATCATTTATAGGTATGTTGAATTATATAATTGTATACATATATAATATATACATACATACATATATAAGTTATTTTTGTTACAGAAATAATAATAATATTAATAATAGTTTTTATATATATATATGTATATATATATATATATATATATATATATATATATATATATATATATATATATATATATATATATTAATATATTTATACAGTGCTTGCAAAAAGTATTAGCACACGCAGAGTTTTTTTATATTATTTTTTTTTATCTTCAAACAAGTTTTATTCTAAGAAAATTTTATGTTTTATATGGCCACCTTTGTTTTTAAAACATGCCAAGACTCTAGACTAATGAAGTTATCAACTTCAACTAAATCGACTAAAATTTGAAAGTCAAAATTAGTCGACTTTGAAAAATTGAATAGTCAATTTAAACGACAATTAAATAAATGTTGGTTTTCCTAGTTAAACAATCTTCTATTCATTAATTATTTAATAGGTCAGGAACATCTTTCAGATCTTTCAATTGTTCAAATAGAAAACCAGTTATTGTCTTCCTAGTAATCAACTTAATGTTGGTTTAGTTTAGTAAAAATCTTAAAATCCTTATATCTTTTTATTTGATTTAACTTTTCAATCTTTAATTTTTGTTTGTTCATTTAGTATTAAAAGCATGTACTACTATAACAATTATTTTTTTTGTTTACTCTCTAAAAGTTTTTGCTAATTCATAATGAGGTTCGCTCCTCCGCGTTGCTCTGTGATAAGACCGTACGGACTTCTGGAAGCACCTTAACAGCTATAAAAAAATAAAAAAATGATGTCTAATAAAACTTTCAGTTATGTATTTCATTAAATATTTTTTTTGTTTTTTGTTTACTCAATGCTTTTTATTTTCATAAATACTTTCATACAGGGTGGCTCCAAGCTTGCTTGGGCACCTGAAGCAAAATTAAGCTGAGAAGCTTCAAAATCTTTATGTCATCTATACAATTGCATTGTAAATATGATTGTAAAGACTTTGAAGGGGTGGATGCAGCATTTTTTGATGTTTGAAATAGCTAACTTCTAGACATGGGAGAAACTCCAAATATTTATATGGTCATAGTTTTTAAGCCCTAAGAAATTATTTTGTGATTTTTAAAATTTATCAATGAACATAGATTTAGTTAAGATTAGTAAAAAAAATTTATCAACTTGTTGCTCTCACGTTTGGAGCAGGTGTAGCTAAAAGTTAAGGGCTTTTTTTGTACCCAGGCAGATGCAGCATTTTTTAATGTTTGAAATTTTTTCAAACATTAAAAAATGCTGCATCTGGTCTACTTTGATATATAGTAAGTACTTAAGGCAGTCCCTAAATCATTGGCGTCTTAGAATAAGTTGTCCAGTTGTTGGCGCAGCCTTTTTCTTATATTGTTTTGCTCCATTAACATTTTAATGACATGATGTTAAAAAATAGAAAGCAAATATAAATTTAGTATTTTTATTACCAAAAAAAAAATTCCTATATTTCGACTAAATCAATTTTTATACGACTTAGTAGAAAGTTGATTTAGTCCGCTTTTATTTCAAAAATGACATTTATTTTGACATTTATTTCAAAAATGTATTTGTTGATTTCATTCGACTTAGAAAATATATTATTCAATTTAATTGACAGTTGAATTATTTAATAGTAGTAACAACACTACTCTGTACGACATGGAATTTATAAATTTTTTCTAATTAGATCTTGTGGCATGGTATTCCACAACACTTGTATTTGAGTCTTGAGTTGCACCAACTAAGTAAGCATTTCTCTGTTATAAATTAATTACTAGTTAATTTCCAACATCTGAATGATAAATTCAACTGCAGATAAATGAATTCTAACAAGCAATCCTGTTAACTTTTTTCAAAATGCAACTTTTTTCAAAATGCAACAAATATATCATTTCGGGTTTCAAATAAAGTAAAATTTTAAAATAATAAATATTATACAAAAATTATTATTTTAAGTTTTATTGCATAAAAACTTTAGTTTTTTTTTTATCAAAAAATAAAAAAAGTGTAGTTTCCCATAGTTTTTGTTCAATTTTTTTTTAAAGTGCCTTTAATAACAAAATATATTTATTTTTAAAAATTTTTAAAATTTTCCTTTTTTTAAGACCCAACAAGATATACATTTGAAAAACTTTTATTTTGGAGTTAAGGATCTCGTTGCTAATTGCGATTTTTTTATTTTTTTTTTTTACATAACAGTCACTGATTGTTTTTGTAGTGCTTGAGATTATATTTTAATTATGCATTCTATTATAGAAAGAAAATATAAAATATTTTTTATAAGCAGTGAAAACTTTTACTGCTCTTTGTTTGCAGCCATTAGAACAATAACCAATGGCTGTATAATTTTATTGCAGCTACTAGAGATTAACATCTTAAAAATTTCTAGAAAAGTCTAGAAAAAATTTGGCTTAAATATGAGTGTAAAGTGTAATTATATTTTATGATTGTTAACAATGGATTTGCGTTAATTTTAAATAGTTGTATATAATATTAATTCATAGTTGTAAATACCAAGAGAATATGGTTGTATATAAATTATGTTGAATTGCATTAGAAAATATGAGGCGTTTTAATGTTTAATTTTTTGTAGTTTTGTAGTTTCACATCAAAATTAACAAAGTTAATTTTGATGTGAAACTACAACCTATTTCGGTGAAAATGTTGACTAAAGTTGACTTAAAGTTAATTCCGGAGTTTAGTAGAAATGATCAACAATCGGTTGCAGAATGGCTGGAAAAAGTTGAACTAATGTGCAAACTAATTGGTGTAACCGATCTGGCGAGTGTTGTTTCCTTCCGTCTCACAAATGGTGCATTTGCAGTATATCAACAGTTAGGAGAAAGTGATAAAGAAGACCGGATAAAAGAGGCGTTGTTAAAAGCTTTTGCTGTTGATGCATTTACAGCTTATGAACATTTCATTACAAGAAAGTTAAAGCATGGAGAAGCAGTTGATGTTTATTTCGCGGAACTGCAGAGATTATCTATGCTGATTGGTGGGCTACCAGACAGAGCTATTGCATGTGCCTTTGTTTCTGGGCTTTCTCAGGAAGTTTGACGGATGCTGAAATCAAGTTCTTGTATGGATGTTCTTACTACTATACAAATACTTGCGCGAGCAAGAGCACTCATGATTGAAGAACAGAACGATAGAACAAATGAAAATTTTGCTGCTGCTGCAACAA
Source organism: Hydra vulgaris (assembly GCF_022113875.1). Lineage (NCBI taxonomy): Eukaryota > Metazoa > Cnidaria > Hydrozoa > Anthoathecata > Hydridae > Hydra > Hydra vulgaris. The sequence continues at coordinate 68,094,203 of NC_061157.1, forward strand.
GAAGACTTGATGAGTCGAGATCGCTTGAAGATCAAACACAACCAGTTTGTTATGAATATAAACTCCCCAATCATTTTGCAAGAATTGTTATCTACGAAGACATAGCAAGCGAAGCAATTTGGGTTGAAGACAGGACAAAAGCGATGTTTTGTGTTACTTGTGTCAAGAGAAAGGACACATATCAAGAATGTACCCAAAAAATGTGCTGAGGGAGAAGATGTTTGCGCCAGCTCTCTCCCTAAACGATCAATAGTGGCGTTACCTATTATATGCTTGGACATTAACGGCGTTGATTGGGATGTGTTGATTGACTCTGGATGTACCTGCTGCATCATTTATAAAAAATGTGTGCCAAAATATGCGAAGAAAGTAGTTAGCATGGTAACTGTAAATGGACAACAACATCAATGCGAAGGCGTTAGCCAAACTTGAATCGTCACACCAAATGGGAAAGAAGTGGATGCACTTGTAGTTGACTTCAAACCACTTGTTTATTGTTTTTTGATGAGTATGGATGGAATAGTGGCTTTTGGTGGAGTATCAATATCTGCAACTTGCGATGTTTGTTTTATGGAAAGACACGAATCATGTTTACTTGGAGTAAGAAGTGATTTGCCAAAAGATGTCAGCAATTTGAATATAACAGCTTGAGATTTCACAGCATCGTTTGAGAAACAAAATCAAGAATGGATAATTGCGTGGAAATGGAATAATAATTCTCAACCTGAAACTTTAGTGAATAAGATTGCTGAATACACAATCCCTGTTGGTATAAAACACGATTACAAAAAAGAAATTGAAGGGTGGATAGAGAAAAAATGGCTGCAAAAGTACGATTTGAAGAAACACGGTCAAATAAAAGGTTTGGTTCCTCTCATGGCAGTTGTGCAACGAAATAAAGGAAAAGTACAACCAGTATTGAACTTCAGGGAGCTAAACACATTTATTGAAACATTCACTGCGAACACAGATGCGTGTGCTGACAAACTTTGAAACTGCAGACGGTTTGGAGAAAATGTTTCAATAATTGATTTATCTTCAGCTTACATGCAACTAAAAATTGATGAGAAACTTTGGGTTTACCAAACTGTTGTGTTCCGTGGACAAAGATTTTGTTTAACACGTTTTGGATTTGGACTGAACGTTGCGCCAGTCATAATGAAAACGGTGTTGGACAAAGTGCTATCGCAAGGCGAAACAATCTGGAAAGGAACGTCATCATACTTTGATGATATTTTTGTGAATGAAGACATAATACCTGTTCGTCACATACTTGATTGTTTGGAAATCTATGGGCTTCATTGCAAGCCGGAGGTCCACGTATCTGATGGAGCAAGAGTTCTTGGTTTACAAGTCGGAATGGAAAGTTGTGTTGGAGAAGTGATAATGATTTTGGTGAAATTTTAAAATTGCTAACAAGACGAAACATCTTTTCTTTGTGTGGAAAAATGACAGGGAATCTTCCAATTTGTGGTTGGTTGTGTGTGGCCTTGTCATATGTTAAAAGAACAGCAAATGCCCTGACGAAAACGTGGAATGAAAAAATAAAATGCAATTATCTGGAGAAAATGCTGAATGATATGGTGAAAAGAACACAAAATGACAATCCTGCTATAGGAATTTGGAGTGTTTACAGTAATGAGGCAACAGTTTGGGTAGATGCTAGTTCAATAGCACTAGGCGTGGTTGTCGAGGTTGATGGCAATATAATCGAAGATGCTTGTTGGTTAAGAAAAGACAACACAACACATATAAACATGTCTGAACTTGATGCAGTAATTAAAGGACTAAATATGGGCCTTAATTGGAAAATGGAAGTTCTGCACATATGCACTGATTCGAAAGCGGTATTCCATTGGTTACCAATGCACTTACTGGAAAATCTAGATTAAGAGGAAAAGCTTCAAACGGAATGCTGATAAGAAGAAGACTTCATAACATTGCAAATATAGTGGAAGAATACCAACTCAAAGTAGATATTAAACTTGTTGCTTCGGAATTTAACTGGGCCGATGCCCTTACTAGAGTGCCTAATAGTTGGTTAAAATTGGTTGATAAACCCTCTTAAATGGCAGCAAGTGGCATTATTAGTACTTCGTTATATTTCAAAGAAATCAAGCACGTTTATAGATCCATAGGACACTATGGCGTGAAGAAAACATTGTATTTTGCTCGTAAAATTGACCCGTCAGTGAGCAAGGAAGAAGTAAAAAAAGTTGTTGAGAAATGCATAGCCTGTCAATCAATCGATCAAAGTCCAATAAAATGTCCGAAAGGGGAAATAGAAGTAAAGAGAATGTGGCAACAACTTGGCATGGACATAACTCATTATGAGGGGCAGAACTATCGACTGTGGACCTACACGGTATGCAATATGGGGATATCTTAAAGATCAAACCAGTGCATGTGTTATTCAGGAATTAAACGCAATATTTCTCAAATGAAGAGGTCCAGATGAAATACTGATGGACAATGATACTGCATTTAGAAGCACATTGTTTTCTCAGTTTGTAAATAAATGGAACATTAAACTTCGATTCAGGTGTACCTTCGGGAAATGGAATTGCCGAACGATGTCACCAAACTGTCAAAAGAAAGGCAAAGAGAGTGCCATGCCACTCCGATGCGAAGAAAGGCAAAGAGAGTTCCATGAGTTCCGATGCGACTTTCAATATAAGATTGGAATAATTACAGGGATAATCTCGGGGCAAGCAGTAGAAGTGGACAAAATGTGTCCACATGTACAAGACCTAAGACAATTAAGAGTAAAAACTATTCGAATGAAAATTTTGGACAAGAAAGAGGTGACAATGATTTAAACGAGGATAATGAAGAATTATGCGTTGTGCTGCCTGGAGAAAAAATAAATAAGATGGCAGGGTTATTTTAGTAAAATATTAGAATTGCTAACAAATATTTGCTTTATATTCTTTTTTTCTATTTTTAAATTTATGCATATAAATTTAAAAATAGAAAAAAAAGTTCCAATTGGTTATATGATTTATACACCTGTAATTGTTTTGTTCTAATTGTTAAAAATGTAAAAAAACTTGTATTTTCTGTTAATGATGAGCCAGTTTAACATAAAAACCGTAAAACTTAAATTTTACATTTTGCACATTCAGTTAAAATAATATTTTTTAAGGACTTATTTAGGTCATGTATGTATATATATATATATATATATATATATATATATATATATATATATATATATATATATATATATATATATATATATATATATATATATATATATATATATATATATATATATATATGTATATATATATATATATATATATATATATATATATATATATATATATGTATATATATATATATATATATATATATATATATATATATATATATATATATATATATATATATATATATATATATATATATATATATATATATATATATATATATATATATATATATATATATATATATATATATATATATATATGTACATGATAATGATGGTGATGATAAAAAAAGTCGTTTTACTTCTTTTTAGGCCAGGTTCATGCTGATGATATAGATACAGTTGACTCACAGAAGATTACTTACTATTTGAACAGTAGTGTTATACAGATTGATAATAATACAGGTATTATAACATCACTAAAAATGTTTGATCGTGAAGAGAAAAGTTGCTATGAATTTGAAGTTAGTACATTTGATAGTGGAGGACTATGCGGAAAGGGAACACTTTTTATTAACATTATTGATTTAAATGACTGCTCTCCTAAATTTGAAAGAGGTGTTTTCAATGTATCAATCACTGAAAACTTTCCTCTTTATGAAGTAGCATTTTATATTACTGCTTATGATTTAGATGAAGGTAGCAATGCATTACCATCTTACTCTGCTATCTTTGAAGATGATACATTTTCTATTGACTCAACTACTGGGGGTGTTATTTTAAATCATAGCTTGAAAAAACATCCAAAACGCTTATTTAATTTCCAAGTTAGTGTGAAAGATGCAGGAGGTTTTCCTGGAATAAGTACAGCAAGAGTTTTACTTAATATATTCCCTCCAAGTATTTTGCCTCCAGTGTTTACTGAAAATAATTACATTTTTAATGTGGTAGAAAATAATCAAATTGGTAAAGTTATTGGAGTCTTGCAAGCTGTTAGACCACTATCTCAAAGTGCTGCTTTTATTATTTTTGAAATAGCTAATGGCAATAATAGCTTCACTATTAATTCTATATCAGGTTCTTTGTGGGCAAATACAGTTTTAGATTTTGAAAAAAAAAAAGAGCATTTCATACTAGTTAAAGCAATTGATTCTTTAAATATAAGCTTGATAAATCTTACAAAAGTTCAAATTAATGTTTTAGATCAAAATGATAATCAACCATGGTTTGTAAACAAAACTGAAAATGTTTCTATTTTAGAAGGTGTTCCAATTGGTTATATATTTTTCAAGTGCCAAGCATTTGATAATGATTTGGGTTTAAATGGGTTAGTTAAATATAGCATAACAAATACTAGTGGACCAATCAATGTCTCAAGTGAAAGTTGCAATGTATTTACTACTGGGACAATAGATTATGAATTGGTTAAAGAATATATTGTTTATATAGAAGCAGTAGATCAAAGTTCACCATTTCATAAAGCTACACTACAGCTGAAAATCCAAGTTCTAGATACAAATGATAATTTACCAATATTTTCTAATTACTCATATGTAGTTCATCTTGCTGAGAATTTACCTTTAAACTCTCTGATTATTACAGTTCATGCAACAGATCAGGATTCTGGTTTAAACGGAGAATTGATTTATGAATTAGTTAGTTCAAAACATTCTGAAATGTTTTTTCTAAGTATAAATGGATCTCTTTACTTAAAAAAAGCTATTGATTATGAAGTTAATCAGTATTTTTTACTTACTTTAAAAGTTATTGATAAAGGTTTACCCCCTCAGAAAAATGAAGTTAAATTGACTATTATAGTTGAAGATGAAAATGATAACTCTCCAGTTTTTGAAAAAAACAATTATATTTTTTACTTGAATGAAGAATCCCCAGCAGGATCAGTTGTTGGGATTGTGACAGCTTTTGACAATGATCAGGGTACTAATGCAGATATGGAGTTTTTTATTTCATCTAATGATTTTACTTATGATAGTGAAAACATTTTTGGGAGATCTGACTGCATCATTAGATCATTAAGGAAGTTTGACAGTGAATCCGGGGACAAAGAATTTGGCGTAACTATCACAGTAAAAGATCTCGGAAAACCTTCATTAAAAAGTATTGTTCAAGTTAAAATTGTTATCAAAAACATAAATGATCACCCACCAAAGTTTTCCAAAGCTACTGCATACTTTGCATGTGTCGTTAGAGAAACAAGTATGAATTCTTTTGTGATACAAATAGAAGCAACTGACCCTGATGTAGTTCCTTATCCACTAAAATATAAATTAGGTGCAACTGAAAATATAACTTCTAATTTTTTATCCATATTTAGAATAGACTCCTCAAGTGGTGCTGTTTACACAAAACAAAAAATCGGTTTTGAAATGCAATCATTTTATGAAACAACAGTCAGTGTAGAAGAAGTTGGAGACGGATTAATACTGTTTAACTATCAAAAGTTAGTCATATTTGTTGTGCCACTCCTTCAGCATACATTTTTTACTGATAGCTGCATGGTGGCTGCTGTTTCAGAAAAGTCTCTGCCACAACAAGGAATTATTAGTGATGCAATCAGTTACAATAACCAATTTGTTGTGTCTAACTACAGTATTGTAGAAAAAAATGTACCTTTTTTAGTTTTAAAAACAACAGGTTTATTGCAACTTACCCAAACTGTTAGTTTCGAGAATTCCAAGTACTACCAGTTTCGTATAAGTGCAGATGGGTTGTGGAAAAAAGATAAAATGACTCTTTTAACAGATTTTATAATGATGAATATATATGTAATACCAGAAAATAAGTATGTGCCCACATATCCTGATAATCCTGAGAGATACACTATAAGTGAGGATTGGCCAACTCTTATACCTTTTGCAGTCTTGCAAAAAGCTTTAGATAATGATGCTGATCTTGGTGGCTTTGTTGTTTATTCTATTAATTCCACAAATCCATCTAATGCCCCAGTACAATTGTCTCCAATAAGTAGGGAGCTTTTTTTAACTCATTCTGTTGACTATGAGGAACAAGAGGTTTTGAGTTTAAAGATTGGCATTACTGATCTTGCTGCAAATATAAATGAGCGTCTTTTTAATACATTTACAGTGTATATTTCTATCAAAGATGTCAATGATAATTCTCCTGTGTTTAAATCAGCAACATCTGCAAAAATTCAAGAAGGAGAAAATCCTGGCACTATGGTATCAACCATTCAAGCTGAAGATCCTGATAAAGGTGAAACTCACACTGCAATAGGCTACTATATTATGTCTGGTAATGATGCGGGATTTTTTAATTTAAATTATTTAACCGGCAATCTTTTTACTTTAAAACCTCTTAATGCATCCGTTGGAAGAATCTACATCTTAACAATTAAGTTGGTTGAGTTAAGAGAAAATAAAATTTCATCTTTAAGTAGTACTCAAAATGTTACTATTTATGTTGATGATATTAATGATCATCCACCTAAATTTAGTAAAGCAATTTATCATGCAGTAATAAAAGAAAATATGATAAATGGTTCCTATATTACTCAATTGGCATATGTTGATTCAGATATTTTTAAAGAAAATACTCAATCTGTTTTTGACCTTTTTGATAATTTTGACAAATTTTCTATTGACACAGAAACTGGAATTATAGTTAGTAAAAAAAGTTTTGATAGAGAAGTTCACTCTTCCTTTATTTTGACAGCTGTAGTAAAAAATATTGCTTATCCATATGGGCAAGATTTTTGCACTGTGGTAGTTGATATTGAAGATATCAATGACAATGCACCAGTTTTAAGTGGAGGAGAGAAAGTAAAACTGCACGTCTTTGAGAAGCTAAGAGCTGACAATACTAAGATTCATAAGTTTGAAGTTTTTGATCTGGATATTGGTATAAATGCTGCTGTAAATTTTTTTCTTTCTCCTGTTCAATCTTATTTTTTCATTAACAAAACGACTGGTGAGCTGCACCTACTAAATAGTTTAGATAGAGGAGAACGTCGCAAATATAAGTTTAGTGTTTTTGTTGAGAATATTTCACCTCCCTACTTCATGAGTTATCAAAATGTGACAATAGTTGTTGTGGATGATGACGATAATAAAATAGAATTTGAGCAAAAAGTGTATTATGTTGAAGTTCAAGAAACTACTTCTGTTAATATGACTATTTTACATGTCAATGCCACAGATAAAGACTCTAGTAGAAATTCTGTAATTTACTATGAGTTCGTTGATTCAAATGATCATTTTATTATTGATCGGTATAGTGGAGCAATATCAACAACAGTTTCACTTGATTATGAACAAAAAAAAGAGTACCAGTTGGAAGTTAAAGCTATAGATAGTGATTCAAAAATGTTTGATTTATGTCAAGTCATTATTGAAGTTATAGACATGAATGATAATTACCCAGTGTTTTTGCAATCAAAGTATACAAAAGTTATTGAAAAAGTCACCTCTTCATATGTTTTGCAAGTGCAAGCTTCAGATGCTGATCTTAATGGAAAGCAAGGAGTGAGTTATGCTTTTGACCCTCCAAGTCATCATTTTAATATATCAAGTTCTACAGGTGAAATTTTTATTACAGATAGAAATCTTATGCCAGGACAATACCATTTACATGTCAAAGCTGTTGATGATGGTGGTTACAAAAAGTCATATGTTCAAGTTTTAATTACAGTTGGCAACAGCACTGAAATTGAGATTCTTAATAAATCTGTTATTTTTACAGTTGATGAAAATCCACCAAATGGATTTGTACTTGGTACCATATATGCCAAGGCCAAAAGCAGTGATAAAATCACTTATAGCATTTTAGAAGCTACCAATCCAGATTTAGGTTTGTCCATTAATCAAAAAGGAGAAATTTTTGTAAACAAAAGTGAATCTTTAGACTATGAAAAGTATCCAATTATAATGCTTGGAGTCCTTGCTTCAATATTTGTAAATGATGAAACATATAGTTCATACTTAACTGTAGTGATCAATCTTAATGATGTGAATGATAATGATCCTCAGATTATACCACTGAATAAACAGTATAAGTATTTGGAGTCTGATTCTTCTAATTTCAAACCACATATTTTAAATTATTTTGATGTTAAAGATGATGACCATATTGATTTAAATAAGCTTAAAGTTGTCATAATTTCTGGTAATGATGATGGCATGTTTGAAATAGTTGAAGGAACAACAGTTATGACATTACTTAAGCCTATTGATTATGAAACTAAAAAAGAGCATAACTTACTTGTGCGGGTATATGATGGTGGTTCTCCTCCTAGATTCAGTGATAGCTATTATACACTCATCATTGAAGATAGAAATGATAATCCTCCAGTTTTTCAAAATGTTGATACTATATTTGTAAATGAAAATGTAACTTCTGGTAGTGTTGTAGGAAGTGTAAGAGCTACAGACATAGATGTTTCAACGACTGAAATTATTTATGAAATAGTAGACGGTAGTAGTTCAACATTCACTATAGATGAAAACCTTGGCTCTATAATATTAAAAAAATCAAAATATTTGGACTATGAAAAAGTTAAATTTTATAACCTAAACATTTCAGCATCAGATAAGCTGCATAAAACCTATTGTCAACTAAATATTAATATAACTGATTCTAATGATCACCAACCAATTTTTACAAAACAACTATATTCAGTAAAGGTTCAAGATACCATCAAAAAAGGAGAATACATAACTAAAGTCTCTGCAGATGATTTAGACAGTGGCAGTTATGGATATGTTCAGTATTTGTTAGATCCTCCACAAGATGCCTTTACAATTGAACAAGATTCTGGCAAGATTATTACAAACAAAGAATTTCAATTTAACGAAGATGCAACAGTGATGGAGTTGCAGGTTGTGGCATTTGATTCTAACATGGCACTTGGTTATCTTAAATCTACAACAATTGTGTTGCTTGAGGTTGAAGGTAAGAAAGCAATTTATCCTAAATTTCAACAAAGCCATTATTATATGAAAATATCAGAAGGCGCTAGCATAGGTGCTGTTGTAGGAATTGTAACTGCATTGTTTACTAACAGCATCCATCAGAATATAAAATACTTTATACGACGTGAAATGGAAACATTTTCAATTAATGCTTATTCTGGACTTATAACAGTGAACAATCAACTTGATCGCGAGATGCAATCAAGTTACAACATTGAAGTTTATGCTGCAATTGCCCATCAGCCAGATGTTTTTACAAAATGTATTGTCTCAATACAAGTACTTGATATTAATGATAATAATCCAATATTTGAAAAACATGATTATAATGTATCAGTTCTTGAAAATGAAAATACTGGTCAAATTTTGCTGACTGTATTAGCTACTGATGCTGATGATAGTGCAACAGAAAATGGTAAAGTAAGATATGAGATACATTCAGGACAAGATGAAAATGAGTGGTTATCAATCGATGCTGATACTGGTGTAATAAGAACAAAAAGACTTCTTGACAGAGAGATTAGGCCATATCTGCAAGTTACCATAAAAGCTGCTGATCACAAAGGTTATCAATTATTTTACAGATTTTTTAATTTATATTTTATAAGTACTTTATAAGATCTTTATAGTATTTGTCAACTTTTAAAACTTTTTTCTCACAATCTGATAGGGGGTTTTAACAAATTTTGCTTTTAACTGATTCCAAATGCACAAAAATGTTTAGAATATACAGGGCATTTGAAATGTACAAATACCAGTGATTTAACCACTACTGTGGATAGAACTCTATTAAGTCCTGCAAGAGACAGGGTACAAAAATTAATTAAGAATCTTAATAAGAAACTATATAACATTTGCTGTTGAATTAATTAATTAATTAAAAAAAAATTAAGAATCTTAATAAGAAACTTATATAACATTTGCTGTTGACTTTAGTAAAAGCTTTCCTGACTTAAATAAAGTTTCTTTAAAAAAGGCAAAATAATACACAAAATCTATAGTGAAAATTATGCTTGCAGGAATTAAAAATTTTAAAAAAACCATACAATTTAATTGGTTCTTGGCTATGTAATGGTGCAACCTGATTTGTTTGCAGGGTTTCAGCACATGAAAAATCAGATAATTTGATTGGTCCTTCACTTCTGAAAGCAGCTGATTTGTTATAAATAAAACTTTAAAGTAATGCATTATGGGGCTACAAATTATGCTTATTTGATTGGTTGAAACTTTAATTTGCAGGATTAAGATATAGTAGAAGTTTTGCTAAAAAGGTGTTTCTTAGCTCTTGCATTGTATACACACCACATGTGTATAAAATGTGCAAATAAAGAGGCAAAACAAAATTTTTGACTTTTTATTTTGTTTTGTTATTAAACGTTTAAGTGTCTTGAAATTATAAAATAAACACAAGAAAAAATGTTTATGAGAATATTTTTTGTATATCTATGCGGTGAAATGTAACTTAGTTACAATATAATATAGAAACATAAATAAAAACGTTTTATACCTTATTTAAAAAATCAATTACAACAAAAAAAGTTGCTAAAAATGATTTCAATAGAATATACTCAATAGAATGTAATATAAATGAAGTTTAAAATGAAAGTTCATTTAAAAAGCTATATAGAAAAGTTATTTCTACATAACTTTTTATTAGAACTTATTTTTATTATATGTTTTGTGTCACAACATAGGGTAAGGTGCTTTATTACGACAGGGTTAGCTAAAAATTGGGCCTCAACCCCTGAATTTATTTTCTCCATCAATACCAAATTTGACTGTATGATTGTTTAAGCTCCTTTTTAAATCAAAAAAAGTTTTCCAAAATATTTTACCTTTTATTTTAATTTCAACAGATTTAAAAACTTTCAACAGATTCAGAAACTTATCTAGCAAACTCCTCAATATCTGCATACTTTTTTTAAAAACAAATTCACTCACAACTAAACTGCAAGCTAACATATGCAACCACTGAGTTATTGAGTTATGATCGCAAAACAGAGTTAAAGAGCAAGATTGCAGTTGACAGGTGACTTAAAAAATTGTAAATTGTATAAAAGGCTTTGTTAATGACGAGTCACCTGAAATTGAGTTTTAGTTGATGGAACAAGTGATGATAACTTGTTTCGACAGCAACTATGGCACAGGGTTGCCACCAAATCAGGGAATTCAGGGAAAGTCAGGGAAATTTAGATTAGATTGGGAAAATTAGGAGAAAAATATTGATTTAGTTAAAAGTTAAAAGTTTAAAATGGTTTATAGCAAATAATTTTTTTAGTTTACTTATTTAATAATCATCTCAAAAGTTCAAATATTTGATCATTAAAATAAAAAATTAACTTTTTTTTCTGATCATTTATTTACAATACAAACCAAACAAAAAAATTTATGTAAAACATTTATACAGGTTTGATTTATCAACCATTTGATTGGAACCATTATTAATAATCTAAATGAAATTATTATGTGCTTTTTTATGTAAAAATAGCTGCAGCATGTGAAGATTTTCAAAGTTTTTTAAAACCATATTTTCATTCTCTTTTTTTAGAATAAACAAAAAATTAAAATTTTTTAAATATTATCTTATTTTAATAAAGAGTGATTGAGTGATCCATTGTTTAAAAAATAGCTGGTAAATGGCACAGATAAAAAGAGCAATATTCCAAACAAGAATAAATAAAAGATTTATGTAGGTAGAGATTCAAGAGTAAGAAAATGGTAAACACAATAAACTTTGATATGGCTTGTAAATATGGTTCCCACGAGAGGTCAGTATTGAATGATAATCCAAGTAAATGCAAAGTAGAGGTTTTGATAAGATTGTTATTTATTGATAAAGATCAACTATTGCAATACAAAACTCAAATGATTATTTTTGTTTGAATTAAAATTTAACAGTCACTGAAAGTTCCATGTTAATAACATGGAGAAGAAAGATCAGATTCAACATCAACTTGTTTTAATGATAACAAAATAATAATCTTTTAACAAGACTGCCTCATCACCAAAGAGAACAACTAACAGCATCAGAAAAATCAATAAAATAGAATAAAATAAAACAGTCATTCAATATTTCTTACTCAACGCTTATAGAACTAAATTTAAATAAAACAATGTCGTGTAAAAACAAAACAAAAAATTAAAATAATATAAAAATTATTAAAATAATTTTACTGTAAAAATAAGTTATATAATTAAAAATTTAATAACAAAGTGAAAATTAATAACAAAGTAAAAACTTTTTTGAAAAAGTATAAAAAGTCAATGAAACTTCCCCTATGAAAAAAAGAACATTACAAGTTATCTGTATAAAAAAAAAACAAATATTCTTTAGAAGATTTTATAATAATGTAAAATATTTTTTAAACTTGTGTTTTTTTTTTTAATACGAAAAGTCAATATAATACACTCCATAAGCAAATTAACAAGATATTAATAAAGTCTATTTATAAATAAATATCATTTGGCAAGGCATTCCTTTTTAATTGATGTCTGGTAAAGACTCTGAAATAAGAAATATTTGTTTCAGTTATAGACATAATATTAGTAAATCTTTTTCTAAAACATGCTTTGTGTTTAATTTTTTTACAAAGCATAACCCAATTCAAACTAGCTGATAAGTACACTCATGAGGAATTATCAAATATCCTCATGAAACCTTTTCCATTAAATCTTTAACTTCATTAGTTAGTATAGGTTCATCCTCAGCATAAACTAGTTCACCATCACATTTTTTCTCCAGCCACCTTGCCACATAGGCAGCAGAGCTCCCTTCAGTTTCAGAAAGATTCACATCATAAATACAAGTTTCAATTGAGGTCACATCTTCAAAACTAATTAGACCTTCACATTGTGATCTTTTGTACTGGGTCCTACTTCCACTAACTCTAGAAACATTGCATTCTACTTCCACTAACTCTAGAAACATTGCAGCAAATTGAGCAAAATGCTTCGAGTCAGTAAATTGAGTATAAAAAATGTCCCCAGTTGCCATAAAAGCATTTGCCCCTGTTGATTATCTGTAAACATTAAATTCTTCAATTCTGTCACTTTGTAGTTTGTGAAGCAAGGCATAATCAAAGCCAACTGAAAAAAAATGGTTTAAGACAGCTATCAACCCTTCAGTAGTTTGCACAAGGGATTTTTGGTATCACAAGTAACACATTGAATTCTTTTGGGTCCATGTCATGATTTTTATAGATTAAAATTGTTTTAAAATTAAATGCAGATCATTTTAATTTTTATTTTGTACAGATCAGTTATGGTCTCTTAGTCTAATACTTTGCCCTTTTGCAGAAATATTAACAATATTCCACCAATATATAACCTGCTGAATAAAAGAAGATGTTTCATAAGCTCCTTTTAGTTTCAGAGCAGGTACTACTTTCTTGTTAAATATCCTTAAAACACATTCTGTAGTTGAAGACAAGAAAGATAAACAGCAACATGGAAACTGATTTCAAAAATGTATTTTTTCTAATATTGATATAGATTTTTAACATCAGAAAAGGAATCAATGGTTTTTGTTGTTATGAGATAACTTTTAACACTTTTCAGAAATCCAGTTACTTAAACATTTAAGAAGATGAACTGTATCAAACAATAGAAATCAAACAGGCAGATAATCTAATGGATAAATGACCTGATAGTCAGTAGTTCTATTGAAAATTTTGCAGTATTGCTAATTGATTTTATGATTATCTTTTACAGATCCTAAAATTATGCTGCCATGTTTTTCAACTATAACAGAAGCTTTTTTCATAATATTAAATTAACACATTGATGTTAGTTTGTGAACAGGGGTAACAGAAACAATTAAATTAGGTCCAATTTTAGGCATTTCATTATGATACATAGCATAAAAGCTGCTTTACATTTTGGATAATTTTTTCCTATCCCATTTAAAACTGAACCAACTGTTGGTCTGATTTTTACTTCATCGACTATCAAAAAAGCATTTTTCTGATGATCGTTCTTTACTTTTTTAAAAATGTTTTTGTAAAACAAGATCCATACTTGTGCCAGAAATTGTAGACTGCAGCTTTCGTTAACTTGGAATCACTAAAAAATTACAAAATTGGCCATAGTTGCAGTTATAAAAAGATTCAGTAGCCATGCAGTAATTAGCTATAGAGAAATAGTTTTAAATTTAAGTTGTCTTATAATAAAATTCAATTTCTTTTGCATGATAGCATCCTTTAATCCAAATTATAATCTGAAAGAATAATGTCACTTTTTCAATAATATCATTAACATGTAGATTATAATTATGAACTAAATTAATAGCTTCAAAAAATTTTTGAAGCTATTAATTTAGTTCATTTTTGAAAATCTCTTTCAATGCCAAACAAATGCCAAGTTGCAAATTATAATGAACTTAAAAATTACTGTTTTTAAATTACCTAAAGATAAAGTTAAGAAATAGATTAACATGCTTCCTCCATGTTAAGATATGAGAATAGAGCCATTATATTTTTCATATGTGAAAAACATTTGCCTGAAAATATAGAAATGATTAAGCTTCCTTGTGACTATACTCGACAACTATGTGCACCAAGTATTTTTAATGTTCCTTTTTCTTGTTTACCAATACCCAAGTCAGTGCTTCACCAATCTAAGCCTGAGGATTGGCAACTTAATTATTTTATTAAAAAAGATAAAATAAATTCATTTTCTGAATTCTATCCTGACAAAATGCAGGTGAATAAAAAAAATCAATTGCTTTTACTCAGTAATTGGTCACCTTTACATGAATAAAAACTTAAGCAGTTTTGCTCAAATTTTTATCCATGTAAAGTTAAGCAGCTTACTCAGTAATTGCTCAGCTTTACGTGAATAAAACTTAAGCAAAATTGCTAAGTTTTTTATTCAAGTAAAGCTGACCAATTACTGAGTAAAAGCAATTGATTTTTTTTATTCACCTGCCTTTTGTCAGGATAGAATTCAAAAAATGTATTTATTTTATCTTTTTTAATAAAATAATTAAGTTGCCAATGCTCAGGTTTAGATTGGTGACGCACTGACTTGGATATTGATAAACAAGATAAAGGAACATTAAAAATACTTGGTGCACATAGTTGTCGAGTATAGCCACAAGGAAGCTTAATCATTTCTATACTTTCAGGCAAATGTTTTTCACATATGAAAAATATAATGGCTCTATTCTCATATCTTAACATGGAGGAAGCATGTTAATCTATTTCTTAACTTTATCTTTAGGTAATTTAAAAACAGTACTTTTTAAGTTCATTATAATTTCCTTTAAAATTTGCAACTCAGCATTTGTTTGGCATTAAAAGAGATTTTCTAAAAATATTACTGCAATGCTAAAAACAATTCATATTTGATAAGAATAATGGCCTTTGCTATCTAAGTTAGAAAATCAACTTTGAACATACTGTTATATAGTACTTCTTTGTCAAGAGCGATTGCTCTTGCATATCAGCAGTAGAACAAGAGGATCAAAATCTGTATTGATTGTCAGAAGGAAAATTGTTAGATTTAAGATAATAGAAGTTTGTTTATTAAAAGTTCAAAAATCTTTGCTAATAATAGTAAAAATACTAATTGAGGAAGAATTGAGCTAAAAGGTGTGACCAAGGTAATCTCCAGTGTTTTTAAATATTCAAACCATTTTTTAGCAATGAGGACTCTTTTGCATTAATTTCTTATCTCAGACGTTTCTAGAGACTTTTGCCAAATCTTTAGCAGTGCCATTAACAAAGGTCTAATATTCCATTTCTAATACATGGGTCTTATCTTATTATCTCTCCCAAGGATCAAGCAAAACTATGTTTGCATCTATTTTTTTTTTGTTTTGCATTTTATATTTTATATTTATGCTGTTATTTTATACTATTACATATATGTCATTATCTTTTTAAATAAATTATCATTAATTATCATTAGGATCTGGGCGAAGTGACTTTGCGCGTCTAACAGTTGAAGTGTTGGATGTAAACGATAACCCTCCAGAGTTCAAGGTAGATGTCCCAAATTACCAAGAGATAAAAATTTCTGAAAATCTACCTCCGAACACACAAGTTTTCAATGCATACGCATTTGATCCAGATGAGGGATTGAATGGAATGGTAAATAGTTTCACTTAGGTTACTGATAAGTAAATTATTATATTTCTTTTTAGTAGGTTTTAATGTTTTTAAATTTATTTAAGTAGATTTTGATAAGTGAATTAGATTTTTTACTATAAGTTTTTATATTTCTAAAATTATATTTATTATTTTATATTATTATCCTATTAGATATCATACAGTATCTTGGAAAGAGATGTAATGTTTTACATGAACGATTCAACTTCAGGTTTAATTTACACTAAAAATTCGTTAGATTATGAATCAGTTTCACTTTATAATTTAACAGTGGTAGCTACTGATTGTGGGGAAAAACCGCTAGTATCAAGTTTTGAGTATCAAATTCATGTTCAAGATGTTAACGAATATGCTCCATTGTTCACCAATTCTAAATTTATTTTTAATATTCCTGGTAATCTTCAAGTTGGTGAAACTATAGGAAAGGTTAAGCTTTGAGTTCAAATTTTTTTTAATAAATAAAAATAATAACTTTGCAAAATACTAAGGTTACCTTCACACTGCATCAAGAGCAAATTCAGACCATCTAGTAAGAGGGGCAATATTCAGGTTTTTTTGATTCGGTGATTGGATTTGGTCTAAGCCATCTAAGGAGGAAGGAGGGAGGGCAATTTTTTGATTTGGTGGATCCAGATTAGGGGGGTGGTTTTCAGGTTTAATGATTTGTGAGCAGGCAAGCCCACTAATCGCAAAACATTTTTAATTAATTTTTTAGAATATAAGTCTTACACTCAGATTTTTTTTTTTTTTTTTTTTTTGCACCACATCATTTTGTTAAAATTTCTTATCACTTTTAAACAACCACCCTAGTTTACACCCGTTTTCAAACAATATGTGTTGTTAAATATATAAAGAAACAAAAAAAAAATTCTTTCTAAAATATCTAAGTGGGTTGATTGCCCTCATCGTCCTCCTTTGATATCCCCTATGGATCCGCCATTGCACTGCATTGCATCACATTTTTATTTTTCTTCACTGCATCGATTTTTATTTATAGACAAATGTGTTTTTCTTGCTCTGTATAGGTAGGGCTTTATTGTGACTTGCCACTTTTTACAACATTTTATTTAACTTACTTTCTTGTCGGTTTATTTTTTTGTTGTCCGCGCAAAACAAACACGAGGTCAGGGGTAATAATGAAAGATATCGTTAAAAAAAGTAATTAAAACAAACAACGCTAGTTTAGCGTAAATAAAAGAAATCGTTTAGAAAATTAAAACAAACAATAAACAACAAACTTTTAGCGTTTTAGTTTATCGTAAATAAATAGAATCGCTGTTGAATAATAAAAAAATTATAATAAAAAAAACTTTTAAAAATGGTCTAAAAAGTAAAAAATAAACTATTTCACGGGACTCAAGGATTTTGTGTACGTACACAACCTGAAATATCCATTAAAGTCAATGACTGAAAATGTTGGGCGCCAATAGGAACGAGTTGCACTTAGTTGCCCAAAATTGTGTATGTACACAAAGTCCTTGGGTCTCGTGAAATAGTTTATTTTTTACTTTTTATTCCATTTTTAAAATTTTGTTTTTAAAAGTTTTTATTTTTTGATTTTATTTAATCAGTATTTAATTTAATTTTTGAGCCCTCTTGTAATGTTTATATGAAACTATTAACTTTTTTTTTATAAATAAAATGTTGTTATTTAGTTTGTTAAAAAGTTGATTAAAGACTTATAAATTATATGATATTATATAAACTGAATTTGTCATTATTAAGCCAAAGCATAACATTTAATCTTTAATCTTGCCTTGAGATATGTTGTTTTAGCATTATAAGTAATTTAAAAGATTTGGTCTTTGACAAATGGAAGATTTTTGTTATCTAATTTTGTTCCATATTTACAAATTATATTTTTGGTAATTCAATATTTTTATCAATAGTGATGGTAATTTTTATATAAAAAATATATTATTATTATATTTTATTATATTTTCATAAAATATTTTCTTTAAAATACTTAGAGTACTGAATTACACTAGAATTTGCTTAACAGTTTGAATTTTATGTAGTTTAATAAAGACATTCTTCAATATTTATTTATTAAAATTTGTTGTTGATTTTTAGGTTGATTCTTTTGACAAAGATGGTGGTGAAGCTAACATCACTCATTACACTATAATATCTGGATTTTCAGACAAGTTTTCGTTGGATTCTATTAGTGGGTCTATCACTTTAGTTAAAGATTTACGCTTTAATAACAAACAAGGTGCTTCTGATGTTGCAAAATATATTTTAAAGTTAAGAGCGGACAATTATCCTCCTAGCAACTTATTATATTCTTTAACAGATGTTTTTATCATAGTTAATCATACTTGTGCTGGATGTGAGATTTTTTCTGAAATTACCCTTAAACCCAAACAGTCTATGGCAAGTTCATCAATTCTTATTGTCTTTGCTTCTGTTATGGTTCTAGTAATTCTCATCTTTTTGGTGTTATGCATTGTTTACTGTCGTCGAAAATCATATAGGTGTTATAAAAAACCATTTTTTTATAATAGTAACAAGTTAAATCTTCCTAAATCTTCAGTTGAATGCAAGCTTCTACATACATATAATAAACATTCAACCCTTGATATGGTTGATACTCGTTTCAGTTCAGACTTTCCTGAAAAATCTTGTGGAACTCAACTTTCTTCCGTCATAGGTTTACTAAACAAAAGCAGTGAAACCTCTGCATCTGTGACGGACAAAGCCAGTACTTTTTCTTTTGGTATCTATCACGAACAAGGTACAGAACATCGGCCGTTTCTAAAAGGCGTTTCTAAGTTAAACCCTAAAAGTATAGACGAGAAAAACAATTTTAGATATAAGGCTTCTAATTCATCACCGAAAAACTCGATATCAATTGATTCACGAAAATCTAACAGTTTCCAATCAAGACAGACAGGATCAGGTAATGGCATTGTAAGAGGAAGTCATGAAAGTCTCAAAGATTTTATGGAAGAAGGAGGAGGCGAAGCTGCAGGAGGAATCGATGTTCGCAATTTGTTGTACGCTAAACTTGCTGAGGTTGAAGATCAACACGAAGACAACATGGACGGTGTAAAACCATTTAAGGATGAAGGTTTTATGTCACGAGGAGGTTCCTTAA
The DNA here is from genome assembly GCF_022113875.1 of Hydra vulgaris. NCBI lineage: Eukaryota > Metazoa > Cnidaria > Hydrozoa > Anthoathecata > Hydridae > Hydra > Hydra vulgaris. The sequence goes on from NC_061157.1 coordinate 68,113,514, forward strand.
GTACTATTATAGCCAGCGATGAAGAGCTATCACCGTATGATTATGAGTGGCCCTCACATAATTTAAGACAGAGTGGTGTTTTTCACGAAGAAGATCGTTACAAAGGCCCTGATCCAGCGGCTATTTCTTTGCAAACAAATCCAATTGAAATAGTTGAATATACTTCACAAAAAAGAAACCAATCATCTGGATCTCTTTTCACATTGTCAACAACATCTGGAAATACAAACAATTCCCCAGATAAAGAAAGAATTTGGCGTAGCGAGAGTGTTTGTAGTCAGCTATCAAGGATCACACTCTCTGATATAGATCTCACAGACGACGAAAACGTCCGAGTTTAAAATCCGTAATCATAGCTTTTCTTTTTAATTTACCTGTTCGAATTCAAATATCGGAATATCTGAAAACAGATATCAGAAATGATTTCACGATATCAAAATTACTTTTCATCCTCATCTTTACAGGTACTTTGATTAATCCATGAGGAGAAATTCTTTAATTAAAAATTTCGCTAATGGTTTTTTTTAATTGCTTCAGATATTCTGTATTATATTTTTTTATTTATTGTGATTCTTTTTTTAAATTTAATTTTTATGGTGTACATATGTAAATATGTTTATATTTTGATTTGATTATAGTTTTTCGTTGTGTTTTTTTTTCTATTTTTAATTTTGTTGGAAATTCCTTGTTTTTTTTTTATATAAATTAGGTAAGAATAATACTGATTTAAATTATAAAATATTTATCTTAAATGAAAACAAATGCAAAAATCGTAACGAAAATTGAAAATCATCTCGAAGCGCAGATACCTACTTAGAGCGCTGACTTTTGAATGAAAATGTCTGTGATTTGATGCCCGCTAAGGTCATTAGCGACCACGTTGAGTAAAGCGGCGGGAAATTCTTTATTAAATGCTATTTTGCAGTATTGTATAACTAGTCCTTTTTGGAGTACCATTTAAAAATTTTAAGTCAATTTTTTTGCATATTGTGTCAAAAGAAAAATTAAAAGACAGATTCCCACAAAAATAAATGGAAACATTTTCTAAAAACTCTTTTAGAATAATTGGTTGTTTTTTTTCATTATTATCATTATCATCATTTTTTTATTGCAATCTTTACATTAACATAAAGATGTTAATATAATGCAATCTTATATTAACAAAAAAATATACAAATATAAAGATATCGCTAAAAGCAAAAAACAAATTAAGAATACAAATGAAAAAAAGAATACAGCGGAAAACTCGAAGAAGACCAACATGATTTTCATATTTAAATCCTTAACTTTAATTTATAACTTTTAGAATTTTTCATTATTTCAGCAAATCAATAATACCAGCAAATATCCAAATAAATAACACCAGCAAATATCCAAATAAATGGATATATCCAAAATAACCTCAAATAAATAAATAAGCGATTCTTAATTGTCAAAATTAAATTATTTTTTAAAATTAAAAAATCTACTTTCTCCAGTAAACTATATATATCAACGTAGTTAAGGAGAGATCCGAAGAAATATATAAAGCGTTTAGGCGCTTTCGTTTTCAAAAAAAGCCGTTTTATTTTGTGTGCGTTTTGATTTGTTTATTTTTTTAAAAAAACCACGAAGTTTGTTGTTTTATTTTGTTTACATATATTCGGTAATTTAAAATCTACGAGTTTAAGATTTTAACTAATTACTTTGAGGCAGCAGTTATTATTTTATTATTATTCTTTTCATCACCCAAAATTACAGGTAAAAGATACAGAGGTCATAAAACTAATAGTTTATACTCTAAGTTAAAATTCTAATTTAGATTTTTCCTGGAATGCTTTCTTCCATTAAATTTTTGAATATTATTCTCAGCTCTCTGATGTTCCAGAATTCAAAGGACTAGTTTAAAATTCCTGCTATATAAAATATATAAAAGCTGAAACCTTTTCTTTTGGTAATTTATTCAAACGACTATAAAGATAGGGGGTCCTTAATCGTCTTTTTTTAGATTTTTTATAGTTTAACCAATTTTTCTTAATTAGTTTTTCATGCTGATTCTGAAAATCATAATCATTTTTTTTTCATTTTAATTATTTAGCCTTCTACTTCGCTTTAATAAAAGTGAATATATTGACAAAAAAAAGGCATTGTTTAAAATAGATGAAATTATTATTATCATTAAATATAAGAAAAGTAGAAAACTAGAAATCTTTTTCTGTTTAATTTATCAATAATATACCTTATCATTTATAAGTAACAAAAAATATTAAGCATTATATATGAAAATAATTCCTACAGTTTGTTATTTACTATTGAAAATAGAAAATAACTATAAAAGTAATCATATGTGATAGAGATTGCTGCGTGAACTTTCCTTATAGAACATCTAGATTATGAGCGTGTTCTTTGGTAGACATAAGATGGAGGTTTGTATTTTTATATCAACAATCATGTATTTAAACAGAATAGACCTCCGCGATAATGACCTACATTGTATCCCTAAAATAAAGAACCTCATTTTTCGAACTTTTTTTTCATTTTAACATATCTTTATCTACTTCAATAATGTCTAGTTCACAGCTAAATGGGCTGCCTTATAACTTTAATCAAGCTAAAACAGAACTCATCTTGCACACCTGATGTAAAGTTTGCTGCTCTTCCATTGTTATCCATTTGTTTTTGTAGCTGGTTTCAACTATATTCCATAGTTTCAACTTTTTGGACAAATAACTAAACAATAATTTTCCAAAATATTTTTAAACTGCGCGAACCTTAATTTTTTATATGGTTTAAACAATTAAGTATTCATCTGTTGAAATTAAATGGGTTTTTTTCAAAGCTTTCCAACTGCAACAACTTAATTAGAAAGTTAATACTAATCATATTCCATTATCAACCAAACACATAATACTTTTCTCTTTTTTGAAGTCCTGAGGCTAACTTTTACCAAAATACTCTAGCAACAATGATACAATCATTCAACCTCTTTGAGGTATACTTATCAACTGCTTCTAGATTTTTTTTTAACTAGCGATTCACTACGTTTTAGGGTAAAGCAGAAAATTTCAAAATTTGATCACCCAGTTTGTTTTTTATAATGCCTTTTAGGTAGCGGTGTTCCTTTAGCCTGTTTATCTTTAGAAGTGTTAAAACTTTAGAATTTAACTGAACTTCTACTGACTGGAACTTTAAAAGAAGATTTATTCTTGACTTCATTAAAGAAAAGTGAAAAAAAATGAAATCTTGAATAGCCTTCTTGATAGCTTGAATAAGGATTAAAAATAAATAAAAAAAGGAAATTAAGATATTTTGAAGCAATCTGTCTTTTTGATTACTTAAAACGTTTTGTTTAGAAAGAGACTTCAGATATAACTTTTTTTTGAAGCAATCTGTCGTTTTACTAGTTTAAAACGTTTTTTTAGAAAAAGATTTCAGATGAAACTTTTTTTTTCTAAAACGTAACGATTAAAAATCAAATTTATCTAATCAAAATTTGAATAGCATAAATTTGAAAGAAAAGCTGCGTAACTTTATACGCAAAGAAACTTTTGCAAAGACTTTTATTTTTTATATCTTTAAATTTTAAAAATAGAAGTAGAAGGTCAACCATAAAAAATTAGCAAAAATTTGTTTTTTGAACTTTTCTCAAAAAATTAATTAAGAATAACTGGTTAAGCAAGAAATATAGAATTTTGCCCCCCCCCCCCTAATAAAGAGATTATGAAAGTAAATTGTTATGAGAGAAAACTAATGTGAAACCTTTGATTTTAACGTTTTTACTGTTTACGGAAAGTTAAAATATGAGGTTTTTAGCCATTTATTGAATACTTTGATGCTGTAAACATGGTAGCTTTTTATTTTCCAAAAAAAGAGACTTTTGGAATGTAAACAGTTAACACATTTGTTTCACCTGTTTTCATGACGCTACCCCGTCGTATTTTGTGTATTTTGTTTTATACTTAGATTTATGAAAAAATGATAAATTATATAAGAAAAGCTTAAATTCTTTTTTTTTTTAATATATAATAGCAATAGTTGAAATTTAGTAAAAATAGTTGAAAAAATCTTTAAATAAAAGAGATACTTTTTGAATGTAAAAAATTAACAGATTTGTTTCACCTGTTTTCATGACGCTGCCACGTCGCGTTTTATGTATTTTAGTGGTTGTTTTATTTTGTTTTATACTTTTATTGAAAAAAGATTTATGAAAAAATAATAAATTATATAGGAAAAGCTTAAATTTTTCTTTTTAAAAATATATAATAGTAATAGTTGAAAATAAGCAAAACACACAAAAAGTTGAAGTTTAAAAACGCAAACTTTAGTTTTTAAGAAATGCAATTTTTTCGGATCTAAACGTAACAACGCTGAGTAGGGAAAAGTTGCCGAAATTAGAACTTTTAAGTAATAAATATTTGTTAACCGAAGATGGCTTAAAAATAAAAACTTTATTTGATTCATACAAACAAAATATCCTACTATCCTATAACAAAATATTCTACTAAATATCCAAAATATCCTACAAAATATCCTATACTTTTAACCAGAGTTTAACTTAAATTATTGCACTGTTATTCGGTTTTGTAAAAGCACCATAATGTTCCAATCAACCGGTTTCCTATATTGGAACTTTTTGATTTCATAATCAACACAGCTCACTTCTTTTTAAAAAAACTTATTATCGGATTTAAATTGTCTGGGCAAAATCAAATTCCTTAAACAATAAACTGTACAAAGCTTCAACTGTTATAACTTTCTTTTACTTTATTATTTAAAATCGCTAAGTAAAGTATTATTTTTGAGGTTTATGTTCTATTTATTTTTAAATTCCCATTGCATTACACACGAAAAATCGTCCACACCAGTATAATTTACCCGGTACAATCAATATAGTATGAACACAAAATTAAATCACCTAAAAAAAAGTTAACACAAAAAAGCATTAGATTGATGAAGCACGTGCATTTTTTGAGGAATAACTTTCGAAATCTCTCAAAACGTAGAAAATAAGACGTTTTGTTAAATGTAAAATATAGCCATAAGAAGTTTATTTCTAAAATAAATGCAAGTGTTCAAATTAAGGCGTTGTTCCAATTAAGGCAACTCTTCCCCAAATAGATTTTTGTTGTGAAATATATCAGTATATATAAAATTTAAAATAAAGTTTTAAGTATATATGTTTATACGGATAGATATATGTAAGCATATATAAAATAAAAATATCAAAAAAATAAATAAAAATATCAAAGTGTCGTTTTTTTAAGGACCAAAATTATGCAATTTTGTTAGCCATTCATACATCGACAATCCATTAATGTCTTTTAAAATTTTATTTTTAAAATTTTTCTATTGCTTGGAGTCTTGTAATAATTAAGAACTACAGTTTTTATAGTTTGCTCTAAACCAAAATGGCCCTAAGATTGATCGCCAAGGAACCATACATCTGATATCCAGAACACCTGACTCCTGATAACTTATTAATGCATTAATCATTAATGACAAACTGCTTTCTATTACTCAAGTAATTTTTATAGCGTTTACATATTAGGCCTTTGAAAATATTTTAATTTTGGTAGTAAAATACCGTGATTTTGTTCAATGATAGCATGCTCAGTCAAACAACTTTTTTGAAAAAAATTAATTTTTATATATCAGAATTTGTTTAAACTTAAGTATATACTAAGTATATCAGTATAAAGTGAGTGTTAAGATATGTCAATACATCGACAAATGTGTCCATAGGAAACATTTGTTTTGAATGAGCTTTAATTTTTTTGTTTATTTGTTTGGTTGATGTAACACTCCGTCAGATATATTTAATATATATCAAGTCATTGAACAAATAACATCATATTTTTTAATCGTGTTAATTATCATTTGGAATAGTGCAAATCCATGTATATAGCATTGGCTGCTATAATTGAATATTAATAACATTAACACCAAATATTTATTTTTCATAAAAAGAACATGAATAAAAACTAAATCTATACTAAGTTCTCCAGTAAAAAATCAGTAGTGCAGATACAAGTGACGGATACAAAGGGAAAGGGGAGGGGAGGAGAAGGAGGGTAACTACCCCTCCTAAGAAATGTCAAACTTCAAAATATTCTTGAAAAATTTATAAAAGAAATAACAAAATGCCAAAAATTATTCTGCAGCTAACTATTAACATTTTTTTTTTTTTTTTTGCAATACTAAAACTATTTCATAGCATTACAAAAAAAAGCATAGCACAGCATATATATATTTTTTAATTTAATTTTAATTTGTAGTATACTTTATATACGCGATACCGTTTTTGGTAGTTAAAATTTCAATAAAAAAGTATTTATTTTTCAACAATTAAGGTTGCAATACAATTTATATTACACTTATATACACTTTAAATTGTATTTAAATAAGATACGAAGAATTTTTTTTTTAAATAGTAACTAAAAGGATTTCTAATGAATTAGTTTTTTATTTTTATATTTAGAAACTAAAAGTGTGCTTATTACTATTTTAAATAAATAAATGACAAATAATTTTTACTATTTAAAATGAAATTATTTTTATAAACTACAATGACCAACAGGGTAAAGAGGACAAGCTCTTTAGATCACTATTTTGTCAAAAGAATTAAAATTCTACCAATACAGGACTAAAATTCTACCAATATCATGCTGGTCCTAATGTTTTGTCTTTATCTTTAGTGTCATCATACAAACGATTTAGTTGTGCATTTATTGGCAGGGTTGCAAATAATCAAATTATAACGAAACTTGACTACCTGGACTTGATATGGAAGCTGCTAAATTTACAAGTAAAACTAACGCAGAAATTAGTAAATAAGATTAAATACTCGCGACGAAAGATGATAGCTATTTGCTTATAGACATTGGGGCATTTTTAACACGTCAGCTAACTCAATAAGATTAATACCGAATATTGAAATAGAATTGGTTTCCTGGTCCAAATTACAAGTATCTATATTCTGTGCATTTAAAGAAGGGTACATATACATAAATTTCCGTGGATAATGATTTCAAAATGCCTATGGAATTTTATGTAAGTATTGCTTTCTTTTTACAAAAGTTGGGGGAATACACAGTCAAGTGCAGTTACTCAAGCTAATTACTTTACCTCTTAAAAGTTATTCAAAGCTTTTGGGTAAGGATGAAGACTTACAATTACATGATTGCAATGCGTATCACAAAGTTGTTATGTTGGCAAAAACTAAATTACGTACATTTGTTAACTAAATTACGTACATTTGTCCGTCTACAAATGTACGTAATTTAGTTAACGAAGGAAGACTCAAACAGACTGAAAAAAATTGAGAACGATTAAAGCCTATAATTGAATGAACGGGATTCTTCAAAAAAGGCCGCATTACTAAAAAAGACAACATCTGAGCCCTTATTTGTAATAACACTTTGTTCATTAACCAATGCGTTAAATACCACAGTCTCTTTAAGTGAGGCTATTCAAAAAAATTATCGGATAAGGAATATGCTAAAACTATTCTTAAACATACCATATAGATATTAAATAAAAGACGACAGAATGAAGAAAACTTTAATGCTATATTTATGACTGCATCAAAGTTGCTAGAAGACTTAGGTTCAAAAATCAAGATTCCACAAATTACAAGAAAACAAAATAATTGCGCAAACCTCAATACCAATGATCTCTTAACTTACTCTAGAGTCAATGTTTATTTACCGGTAATTAATAGCATACTTCAAGATTTACTGTTCAAATTTTTTGATAAAAACTTGAACTCTTTTGAATTAAATGAAGCAATACCTAAAAATTTATTAAATAAAACACAGACAGAGTAAACAGCACCCATAACTAATATATTGAGTTTTATGAAAATGCTGCCCCACATAAATACTGTTGATGTGAATGTCCAATTAATGGAAGTTTTTTCAGAATTCAAAATTTGAGAGCTAAAATGGAAAGACGCAATTAGCTAGCAACAAAACCTACCTGAATGTGCGCTGGAAGCATACAAGCAATGTGATGGTAGTGTCTTCCCTTTAATTAAATGCATTTTGCAATTGCTTTGTACCCTTTCTATTAGCGTTGCTTTGGGAGAACGGAGTTTCTTGATTTTAAAAAGACTTAAAACTTGGTTAAGATCCAATATAGGACAAGAACGATTAAATGACTTAGCTATGATGCATATCCATAGAGATTGCATTATAAATGTCAAAAAGATTATTAATGGTTTTGCATCTTTGAAAAAAAAAATTTAACAAACTATATAAATACAAATGTAAAAGTTTTAATTAAAAAAAAGAATATACTAAAGATATTATTTTGTCTTTTGTTACACATTACAGGCAGGGCCAGATTCACCTATAGACAGACAAGACTGCAGCATGTGCACTATAATTTTAGCGAGCTCGATTATTAAATGGAGTATCGTGGAAAAAAAATTATTTCTCCAAAAAAATTTTCTGCCTAGGGCCCTCGAGGATATAAATCCGTCCCTTATTACAGACAAAATATCTTTTTTCAACATTTGATTTTTTTCAAGAAATTTATATACAGATACATTTAATATATTTATAAGCAAATATTTCTAATAACATAATATAAAAACTAATAAAACAGTAATTTATCTGAAGAAAAAAATCGAATTTTTATTTTGTTAAAAAATCTCTCCATCCATAAGACAATGACCTGGATTCGCCACTAGTAGATACACGGTATTATTCGATACTAGTTATTTAAATTTGCACTATCCCTGACAATATGTCAAATATTTTAGTAGAAAGTGATGATTTGTGGAAAGCATTAATTTTTTGTTTCCATTTTATGAAAAGTGCAGAGTCGCATTGAATGCTTATTGAGGCATATAGTGATCATGCTCTATCAAAAGAAACATTCATGAAGAACGTGGACGACCATCAAAAATGATTGAAGACGCCGAATTGCAAGCAATATTGGATGAAGATGATACTTTGAGTCAAAAGCAAATAGCAGTAAATGTAGCACAATAAACAATTTCTTACCATTTAAAAGCTCTGGGAAAGATCCAAGAGTAGGGAAAATGGGTGCCATAAAAATGGAAAACCAAAAAAACACTTGTAAAATTTTGCTTGTATGACACAAAAGAAAATTAGTTTTACATACATACATTCATAAATACACATTGGCGTAGTAACAAGGGGTGGATGGAGGAGGCGATAGCCCCTCCACCAAACAACAACAAAAATTTGTTTACATACATACATACATACATACATACATACATACATACATACATACATACATACATACATACATACATACATACATACATACATACATACATACATACATACATACATACATACATACATACATACATTCATACATACATACATTCATAAATACACACGTAATAGTTTAACAGTTTTATGCAAGTGGTGTTTTAAGTTTGTTCTGCACCATACTTCAACGAAAAGCTCTACAACTAATAATAGTAATGTGAAAAATGCTGAATAATTATAATGTCAATAGTTCTGAATAATAATAATAATGTCAAAAATTTACGTGGTAGTGATGTAGTTACCACAGTTTATTTATAGATTTTGCCTTTATTATTCGACGCTGACTACTGTTTTTTGTCGTTTGTCTTTTTTTATATCCGTTTTTGGTAAATATATCTTTAAGATAATAATTTTTTTTTACAAATTCTTTGAAATTATCCTCTGTGGGTAAATATTTTGTAAATGCCATCTAAAATATGTAAATCGTGGTTCGGAACACAAGCTTGTTACATAAGGTGCACGAGCGTGTGCATCACCACGAGCGCGCGCGTTTTTTCTTATTCCGTTTCCTGACTGTAAACAAACATAAGTACTCAAAAATTTATTCTCTCTTTTAAGTGATGTTATCATGGAAAAAAAAGAACATAAAGAAAAAAAAGTATCACCTGGTATTGTTTACTTAAGTAAAATTCCTCCATCCATGAATCCACTGAAAATTCGAAGTCTTCTTTTACAGTTTGGGAAAATTGGAAGGGTTTATCTTCAAGCTGAAGGCAAGTTTATTATATAGGAGTAGTTATTGTTTGTGATGTTGGTTAATGATTTCATTGATTTACATTCCAAAAGATGCTTTTAAAACATTTTGATGTTTTCAGAAAGAAAAAAAACAACATGAATAAGTGGACTTTTTGTTTTTGTTTATTTGGGGAAAAGAGATTTTGAAAAAATGATTTCTTTACATCAGTTATTTCAAATTGGAAAACTAATTTTCAGTAAGCTAAAATTATTAAGTTAATGGATTAAGACATTTAGTAATCAAGTTTATCATAATTACTTTAATCAATTAATTAATTTTAATTACAGACGTCAAATTGAAAATATTCAGATTTAACCATTAATTTATTTAACAAAAAAAGCAATTTGTTACTAATTATTTATTTAATCTATACTTTACAAATACTCATGGTCTTCCAATTATCTTTTTATTTGTTGATTTACAAGATCTATTTGATCTTTGTGAGACTAATTTGAATTCAGCTGTTTCATTTTTAGATTTTATCCCATCAGTGTTAATGGTTATTGTCCTTTTATTCACCAAAACTCCAATAGTCATATGCTTTGCCTGGGCATATACTTATATATCAGTTCACCTATTTACTTTGAGATTAAATTTTAATCCTCTGATTTTTCTTTTGTGTGTTCTCCTTTTTCACTCAATCACTTTTCTTTTTATTCTTTATTGTTCTCTTTTATCACAAAATCTTTTCAATGTTGTTTCTGATCAAATTGATGCCTTTTTATCTTTTTTTTCTTTTTATACATCAGCTAGTATTGTTGTTGTTAGTAACTTTAATGCTTATCAAGTTGAATCGCTTGTTTTTTTGTTTGTTTTTTTCCCTATATCTTACTCAGATTTTCTGACTATTTATCTATAGAAATAGAAATTCTCATTTATAATAATGGTCTTTTTAATAATCTTACTTTAAAAATGGTGATTTTTAATTTGGTTATCACAACTATATACTAGGAGTATATGGAGTATCTTGACAAAAAATCACTTTTTAACCACTTTAGAACAAGAAGATAATCTTGAATTAGTTCTTTCTTCTGTGACAGCTTGATCTGAAGTGGATTAGATTCTACTGTATAGCGCGCTTTTTCTTAATTATTTAAAGTTTGTTTTTTGCAGATTGTGATTTCATTTTTCATTCCAGTTTCACATTTTTTATTTAACATAAAAAAGTTAAGGTACTATTTATATTAAATTCGCTCAGACAATAAGTTGTATTAGACATATGAATATTTGGTCTGACATAATTTGTATGAATCAGTTTAAAAAATAGGTTTGAATTTCATAATATTTTTAAGCAACAAAAAACTATTATTATACAATGATTTGATTCAAACTGCTTGACAGTTGTTCTGTTCTACCTCAGTAGTTCTCTCATTGATTGCATGATATAATTCTGCTTTAATTTGTATAATTTTTTCTTCTTTAGTGCTTTCATCCATTTTTACACTAATTTTATAAAGTAAAAATAAAAATTTGAATAATGTAATAATTTATACCATACATACTTCCAAAGAATTAAAGATCAGAAATATTTATCGATAACATTAGTTAGGACATACCATGTAGTTACACATAATATACAAGGATTAGGCAACTAAAAGCACAAGTAAAAAAGTATGTACCTAAAGATAACCATAGCTGAGTTGAAGTAGAGGTCCAAGGAAGGATATTTATTACCATAGTTTGTTGTACACATTAATCACTTCAAAACAAACGGAAAACTATTAAACCTCTTAAATAAAAAGTTTATTTTAATTGTTAAAAATAACATTAAAAATATAAAAAATAAAATACAAAAATAAATACAAGAGTACTAAAGTCTCAACATGACACAATTTATAATGCTTCTTTAGTTGCTATCACCAGTTGCAATCACAAGTGCTAACAGGCAGTCTGCAGGAAATCTAAAACAATGTGAATGGTTAATGTTTGATGTTATTAGCTTTGACATGAATAGTTTGTAAACAACTATGATTTAACAAGACTGCATTGTTATTATTTAAATTTTTAAATCACAATAAAAATCCATTTACAATTATAACCAAGTGTAGAATACTTACAATTATAAACATGATTATTCAAACATAAACAAAGGTATTTTTAATTATCTTTGACTAAAACTTCTTTTTTAATTTTATGTTGCATTTGAGGTACATGTTATGATTGTATATTAAATTTGATTCAACACTCTGTGATAAATTATTTGAAAGTCTAATTATACATAGATAAATTTTAAATGTCATGTAAACCATTTTCATGTAAAATCATCAATCACTACAGTGTAATCGATGATTTTACATGAAAATACTACCATTTGTAATTGTATAAAATGATTATTGTAATCATTTTATTAACTTGCAAATGCTACTATTTGCAATTTAATAAAATAATTATTAAAATGATATCGCATAAATAGCATACATGCTTTACCATGTATGGTCTATTGTTAGAAAAAATATATAATCAGTTGATAAATGAACATGTAAATAAAAATTATGAAAATAATACCATAGAGGTATCAAATGAAGTTTATCTGATAACTCCTGCAAGTTTATATTTATTCATTACTCTATAAGTATTTTTTAAAAGGTTTTTTTTAACATTTATTCATAACATTTTATTGAAAACAATATAAAACATACTGTTCTTGGTCTAAAAAAATGTGCTGCTATTACACCATTTACATCTCCTTGTAGTTGACATCATTTTCTAACCAACTCAAATCTCCGACATAATCCATTCACAGAAACCCAGGCCAGACACAACAAAAACCTGTATGTTTTAAAAATTTTGTATATTTTTGATATACAGAAAGTGTTTTTTTTAAAAATCTGTAAACTATTAGTTTGTGATATTAAAACTCAGGGTAGGAAAACCTCATTTTATGAAACATAAAAATATAAATACTGAAAATAATTTTGCCAGATTAAGTGTTACTTACTAGATTAAGATAAACTATTTCAGTTCTAAACAAAACCTAACCTCACTAGCAAATTTGAGAAAAAACTATATTGAAAATGATGTCATAAAATAATGAAAATACAACCATTAAATATTAATACTTATTACTTATGGTATGCATAGCTTAAAAGATAAATTTTGAAAATCAAAATTTTAGGAATATTTTAAATGAGGTTGGTACTGCTGTTACTTTTTGCATAATTTCAAAAATGCTCTAAGAGAAACTTAAATTTAACGTAAAACTTAACTGGTATGCATAACAATTCTAAATCTATTGACAAAGCAGCTTTCATCAGAAACTGATAAAACTGTATGGCTTACTTGGTAGCTACTATGTAGGTTTATAGAATTACTTAGTAGCTGCTAAACAGGTTTACAGACAAGGAAAGTTCATTACAACAAAAAAATACAATTGAAAAGATATTTAAAAAAAGTTATATTTAAAAACTGCACTTTAATGTAATATTTATGTATTTCTTTAACAATTAAAAAAAAATACAGGTCTGATTCTTCTATTTAATTTTGTCGACCCAAAAAGGTTAATGATAAATGCTATGAAAGAACTAAAAATAAACTAAAATAAAAACTAAGTTTTATAATTTTAAGGGCTTACTGTATAGTTATTTATACATTATTTAAATAATTACATATAATTTTGGCATTTGTCCAAAGTCTGCACCCAAATAAATTAATGTCTAAATGGTCTTAGATTACAAACCAAATGAAAAAGCCCAAAATAAGCACAATCTGTGCCTATGTTTTTTTTTTCATTTGGTCATTATACAATGACTAAATAATTTAAGTGTTTCATAAATTTGTATAAAAGATAGATATATATAAAATATATAAACTTATATATAAAATACTTTATATTTTCTTTTACAGATGAAAGTAAGCGCAAAAATCGAAAGAAGCTTGGGGGAACTAGTCGAAAGCAGTTTACTGAAGGATGGGTAGAGTTTTTAGACAAAAAAGTTGCAAAATCTGTTGCTCAATCTTTAAACTGCACAAATATTGGTATTTATTTTTTATTCTAATGATAATAGTGTTTTTGATTTTAATATATATTCAAAAGATAGGTTTCCTTGATTATTGTGAAAAAATCATTGGATTAACATTAAAAATGCCAGTACTTGAATAGCATAAAAAATTCTAATATTGTTATTACAATATTAGAATTTCTGGAAAAAGTTAGTTTTGTAATATCGAAAATTTTTGTAGTTAAGTATTAGGGTAGGGTATATGACAAAATTTACATCTAAATTAGGGTAGGGTACATGACAAAAAATTTTCTGAATGAGTGAATCCTGAGGCCATTTGATGCGCTAAACATGATTATGAGGAAATTTTTGACCTATTCACACTCCATATGTCGGATTGCAGCAATTTTTTAAAAATGACTGCCAAAGTTGCCATTTTTTTAAGCAGACTTTTTTTTCTTCTCCAAAACAGGCCTAATAATATGTCATTTGTAATGTTTTTTGGCTTGGGATTCCAAAAAACCCACATTGATAACCATATCTCAGTGCATGTGATGAATAAAATTGCCTAGCGCAATATTTCATGCTCATAATGTTGAAACACGTTATCAATGAGTACAATTATGCACGCTCGGCATCAAGTCTTCAAGAGCGATGTTCAGAGTTGAAAATTAATTGTGATGGGGCTATCCATAAATTACGTACGCAAGTATGGGGATGGGGTCACTCAAAAGTGTACCAGAACATACAAGGGAAAGGGTGGACAATTTTTCATTTGAATTTTTTTCATGTGAAGTCCAGGAAATCAGATGAGAAAACTTTCATTTTTTAGTTAATGCATTTATCTACCAGAAAAAATATGTTACTGCAGCTTTAATATTGTAATATAAAAATGTAAAATAATGAACAATCGCCATTTACTAATAGTTGATAAAATATCGTGACATAATATAATATGACAACATTGTTTCCTATTGGAGTTGAACTAACATGCTTGATTGAGGACATTCTATACAACAGACATGTTTTTAATTTAATTTCAAATAAGTAATAGTTATAATAATAAAATAATAGTAATAATAATAAAAAATAAAAAATAAAAAGATTAGAATATTTCTTTTAATTCCAAAAGATGCGTGAAAAGTTATAAACAATAAAACAAAGAAATCTTATGTTTTTACAAATTCTTGTGGATTAAAACTTTTGATTTTTTAAAATTCAATCAAGTTTTAATTTTTTAATTTAAATTTTCTATTCTCATTGGGACAAAATGTTTTAAAAATAGTAAAAATTCCATTCTATCTATTAGCAGTAATAACTTGCTATTCATTGTTTGTACAAAACAGAAAACTGCATTCTAATTTAAACTGAGTGCATGATTTAATTATTATCAAGTGAATAATTTTTTATATACTTGATTATGATAACTTAATAAATATATAATAGACATATACTAATATAATATATATTAGTTAAGTATTTATACAAATATAATATATAAATAACTTATATACTGATGTATTTTTTGTAAGCACGTTAGTAAAAATAGTGATGTTACATTTTTTCTTTCGTTATTTGTGATCACGCTTCCAAAAGTTTTAATTCAATGTTATATAGCAAATATATTTGTTCAATGTATTGTTTATTGAAACTTTTATTTTTAATTATTAGTTTTGTTTAGCTTTAACTTTTTTAATAAATAGATTTTAATATAAGCTTAACTGATTGGAAGATATAAGTGAAAATATTTAGTTTATTAACTTAAATTTGACAAAAAATATTTGATTCCAACGTTTTGATGTTTTTGAATTTTAAATATAATAGTCATTAATTAATAGAATGTGATTGAACCTGTATGAAATCGAAGCTGTAAGTGAAGTTTTAGTTTGATAAATATTTTTGCTAGATATTTATTTAAAAGATAATTACAAATATTACGCTATATATTTATAAATGTTGCGCTAGATAATTTTTTAACATTTAAGTTTGGGATATTCATTGAAGTGTTGCAAGTTTTGATATTTTGTTACTTGGACATAATGCAATTCAAAGTAAAAATTCTAGAAGTTTTTTTTGTCAAATGGACAGTAAAAAACTGTACGAGTTAGCGAATGGTTCGACTTAACCAGGATACAATTAAGCAGATAATGTGATAAAGTTTAACTAGAATTGAAAAAAAAAAAAAATGCTGAACATAGCATAGAAATAGAAGAAATAGATCATTTTAAATTTGAACTTATGCCTCTTAAATTAAAATTAAAGTACATTACACATAAATTATGTGTGGCATACTTTTATTGCAAATATAAGTTATTTATTTAACAATATGCAAACTATGTTTAAAAATATTTTGATTTTAGTAAAAAAATTTTACTAAAAATATTTTCTTTGAAATCAAATTATATTTTCTACCTCGCAAGTTCTTCAGACAAGCGCGATTTTTTACTCTCATAGCCTAACTAGCAAGCGTTATTTGTTGCTCCTTGAAGGCCTTTTATGGGCCTGTTTCATCAAGTCAAGGTGTTTGAGTAATCTAAAAAAACATGTTATTTTTCTCTTTTTTTGCGCTATTGCACAGCTCTCTCTTCTAAATTTATCTTCTCACCAAGTGAGCTGTGTAGCAAGTCACACAGGCACATACAGTACACATGACAGTTGTCACATCCCCACTAGTGTAAAACAATGGACACTGCTCCAGAAGCCATCAAATCGAAAACATATGCTACAATGGGTTCAACAAATAAATAAAAGAGTAAATAAAAGAATTGATTGTGTTGTGAAATGTCTCTTCAATGAAGTTTACAGTGAACAGGAAAAATTCATCGCTCGCCCTAAACTCCAAACACACATGTTGGGTTGAATGCTTATTTGTGTACCACAAAGCCAGGACAGAAGTCTCAAAATGCTGCCTGTAAAACTGTAGCATTCAAGTTCATTGAAGATCAGATTGCGAAGAATGTTTATCCTTTACATGTCAATGTTGCGAAGAAATTTTGCACTATCAAAAATTCATAAAATTCAGCAAACAAGAAAGAAATAAAAGTCATAATAAAATGGATTAATAGTACGTAGAAGTAAATGAGTTCAATGATAGCTTGATCTAACATCCGTACATCATGCACTAAAGACAAGTTGTACCAAAAGAAACTGGAGCAACAATTTGGTGTGACAGTGACAGAAGAAGATGAACTATTCTATCAAAATAACTATTCTATCAAATGTCGGTTCTTACACTGAACTATTCTAACAAAATAGCTATTCTATCAAATGTCAGTTCTTCACCAAACTGCACGAAAACTGATGTATCCTGCATCACCAGAACATGTTGACAGCATCCCTATCAGTGACTCTGATCCTGAATTCCAACTTCTCACCATGAATCTGGATGAATCTAATCATCTAATCTATCATCTGCAGTGACAAGGCAAAAATTAAATTTTCAATTGCCGTCTACTTCAACGGTGGGCTCCTCTGTGCCAGATCATTGTTCATTTCCAAAAATAAAGGTTTGAACTTTTGTTTTTGTCGCCAAGCCATGCATCTAGGTCTGTCTCTCTCTCTACAACAAGTACAAACAATGGCTGAATGCTAAGAATGAGCTTGGCAGGTTCTGTGGATTTTTTTCGAACCGATTCAGAAGAATCGCAAATTTCCAAATAGTTCATAAAATAGAAAGAGTTAATAATGCAGTTTTTTAGCAATATGGTTGACATAAATTCTAACAAGTTAGTGCTGGCAGTATCTACGTACATTCAAAATGATTGGTTTCAGTTGTGTGCTGAAATCTATGCTGAACTTGGCAATATCTTGATATTTCCAGTAATGGATCTTCTGGGGGCGGATGACCGTGAAATCTCCACAGATGATGAACTGTTACACACCATTTTGGGATGGTGTGTGAACATTTGTTGAAACCAAAATTCCTGAACTCAGAAACCTGAAAGCCAAAAAAAGTCAATCAACTGCTGGTAAAGACCTTATTGGTGCTATTCTGGAAAAAGTATTAGAAACCCTCAATTAGACAGTTATCTGAAATGGACTTCTTCAAAAATCTGGATATTACTTGCAAAAAGTTGAAACTGTCACCTCTCACCAACCTAGGGTGTGAATCAGAATTCGCAAAATTTGACAACCAAGTCAAAATATGTGGTGGCTCCACAACTGTCACTACGTTATCCCAAAAAAGTTGTGATGACAAATGGTCGACTTAGATTCATCCTTTACCGAACTCGCATATGGGGACAAGAGAAAGAAATGGAAATGGGTGAAGATGTCTGCTGAAGTAAAGCAGGTCAGAAAACTAGAAAAGGACTTTATAGTAACCATTCAGGCCTATTACAAGGTTTAATCTGGATCAAGGTGTAGGGGCCTAAGAAAAATTTGTCATTATAATGGCCATTTTATAAAATGACTGCGATCTGACATCAAACAATATAGTGCAGCAAAATGCTTGGTAGATTTGTGTTCAAGATGAAATTTGGCCTCGGAAAATGTTTGTTCGTTAAGACTAGCTCAAAAAAAGTCCTCATGTACCCATTCCTAATAAAATATGAAAAGAAAGAAAACTCTTTAATTTAAAGTCTATTGATGTTTTTTTTGTGTAAAAAAGAAACAAAATCATTTTTTTAATTCTATTTCAGTCTTGTATCATAGTCATTGTTTTGGTTGATATCAATATCATGGACATTTGTGTTTCCGCATTGACATTGTTTAATAAAGATAATGTATTTGGCCAGAAAATAAATCAATTTCATGCAAAAAGATTTTGTTTGACTGAAATGAGTATATCTACTATTGCAAAATCATTTTGACACAGCATTTAGACACATGCCTTTTTGCCATTTTGACACATGCCATTTTTGCCATTTTTGCCATTTTGACACATGCCATTTTGACACATGTCATTTTGACACATGTCATTTTGACAATCATTTTGACACATGCCTCCTTGATAATGGCTATGCAACTCTTCCTGTTATCTCCATATGAGGGTACAGCTCTAAAACTCAGTTAATGGTTCTGAGGCCGGCTGGTAGTAAGGTTTTCCAAACTCTGTGGTAGCTCTCAGAGAGGCTGATTCCATCAACAGCTGCAAAATATCAGAGTATTAACAGTGCCATGTTGCGCATGGATGGTGTCCCTGTTACTGCTTTTGGTGTGCATTGTCAAGGCCACATAAGGAGCCCTATATCACGGCTTAGGGTTAATTAACAGGACTGAGACAACTGCACAGCTCATTGATTAGGAGGCTGTGCTCTATCTATGAATGAGTCAAGTTCTCATTAAACCCAAATCATGACCAAAGTAACCAAAAATTTTAAACCTAAAAAACCACAACCTAAATGTTTTAATTTATCTTTTACAAATATTCGCGGTCTGCGAAGCAACTTTCCGTCAGTTGAGTCACCTCCTGCAAAATTTACCAGACTTGCTTGCACTCAGTGAAACAAATTTAAATTCTGCAATACCTTCTTCAGATGTCAGTGTTGATCGATACTTACGAATCAAATACTATCGGTATTTGATTCGTAAAGACTCCAATAGTCACATGCTAGGTTTAGGGGTATACATACGCATTAATTCCCCTATTTGTTGTGAAATCAGGTTCGAATCCTTTGACCATTCTTTTATGTGCTTTCGCCTAGCACCTCTTCACTCTATCACCTTTCTCTTTGTTCTTTATCGTTCTTCTTCTTCCTATGATTGCACTTCTTTAGATGTTATCTCTGATCAAATTGACCATGCCCTCTCTCTTTACCCCTCTGCCAAAATTGTAGTTGTTGGTGATTTTAATGCCCATCACACTGAATGGCTTGGCTCTAACACCACTGATCCTGCTGGCACTAAAGCCTTTAACTTCTGCGTTTCTCAATCTCTTACTCAGATAGTTAACTTTGTGACTCGTTTTCCTGACAACCCTAATCATTTAACCTTCACTCCTTGACTTATGTCTTATCTCTGACCCTAGCTTATGCTCAGTTTCTCCCTTTTCTCCCTTAGATGGTTCTGACCATGCAATGATCTCTATAAATCTTTCTTCTCGTACTTCTTTTTTGGGCTCACCTTATCATCGCACCACCTACTACTACTCTAAAGCTGATTGGGATTCTTTCCGTGATTTTCTTTGTGATGGTCCTTGGGCTGATGTTTTTTCTCTCTCAGCTGATAAATGCGCCTCCTACGTAACCTCCTGGATTCAGGCTGGAATGGAAGCTTTTATTCCTTCTCGTCGGTTTCAAGTCAAGCTTCATTCTACTCCATGGTTTTCTCCTTCTTGTGCGGCTGCTATATCCAATCATTATTTTCATCTTTTTCAAAAGAACTCCTCTCTTGAGAACAAACGGCTATTTATTATTGCAAGAAATCAATGTAAAAAGGTGCTTTCTGATGCTAAACTCCATTATTCTCAGTTCACGAAATTTTGCATCTTATCACAGAAGTTAGGCTCTAAAGACTTTTGGAAAATCTTCAACAGCATTATTAACAAGGGTAGATCTAACATTCCATCTCTCATTCATGGGACTGATCTTATTATCTCTCCCAAGGACAAGGCAGAACTACTTGCAAAGAACTTTTCTTCTAATTCCACTTTTGAACCTTATGGACATTCTCTTCCTTCCATTCCAGTCAAACAGGTTGACCCATTGTTAGACATTCAAATCACTCCGGCTTCTGTTGCTAAAGTCATATCTCAATTAAACTCGTCTACAGCTTGTGGTCCAGACAACATTCCTGTCACAGTCTTGCAGAATTGTTCTCCAGGACTTTCTTCGATTCTCTCTAAACTATTTAACAAGTGTTTGACTGAGTCTTGTTTTCCTGCTTGTTGGAAAATGGCATCTGTGGTTCCAATATTCAAAAACTCTGGAGAAAATTCTGATGCCTCCAATTATCGTCCAATCAGTCTTCTTTCTGTTATTAGCAAGGTCTTTGAGTCTTTGATCAACAAATTCCTCACATCTCATCTTGAGTCAAATAAACTACTGTCAGACAATCAATGCGGTTTTTGATCCTCTCGCTCTACGGCCGACTTGCTAACTGCTGTAACTGAAAGATTTTATTGTGCATTAGATGGAGGAGGTGAGGCTAGGGCTATTGCTCTCGACATATCTAAAGCTTTTGACAAAGTTTGGCATGTTGGTCTTCTCCATAAGCTTGCTTCATATGGTGTTTCTGGGAAAGTTTTTGAGAATATCAAATCATTTCTTTCTAACTGGTTTATTAAAGTCATCCTTGAAAGCCAACACTCTTCTTTATTTCCAGTAACTTCCGGGGTTCCCCAAGGTTCCATCCTGGGCCCTGTTTTGTTTCTTATCTACATAAACGATCTTCCTGACAACCTTTCATCTAAAGTTGCTTTCATGCTAAGGTTGCTTCTCTTTATCGTGCTCGCCATTTCCTTACTTCTCTACCTCTACAAATCTCTTATTCGTCTCTGTATGGAATACTGTTGTTATATTTAAGCTGGTTCTTCTAACAATTCATTTTCTCTTCTTGACAAGGTCCAAAAACGCATTGTAAATGTTGTTGGACCTGGACTATCTGCTAAGCTTGAGCCTCTTTCCCATCGTCGTAAAGTTGCATCTCTTTCTCTTTTCTACAAATACTATCATGGTCACTGCTCAAAGGAGTTATTATCTCTAGTTCATTTTCGTTTTACTCGTCATTCAGCTAAGTCTCATTTATTTACTGTATCTGTCCCTGCATGCTCTAAAAACTTTTATCTATGTAGTTTTTTTCCCCGCACTTCAATCCTTTGGAACTCTCTCCCATCATCATGTTTTCCTGAAACATACAACCTTCAACTTTTCAAGTCTTCTGTCAACCGTTTCCTTGCTCTATAACTCTGTTCTTTTTTTTCCTAGTAACTCCCAACTTAATAGTGGTTGCTTGCAGCCTCTCTCCCATCATCATGTTTTCCTGACTCATACAACCTTCAACTTTTCAAGTCTTCTGTCAACCGTTTCCTTGCTCTATAACTCTGTTCTTTTTTTTCCTAGTAACTCCCAACCTAATAGTGGTTGCTTGCAGCCTTGTTAGGAGTGAATGCAAATTAAAAGTAAAAAAAAAAAAAATTATTTATTTTGCTCACTTAAATTTTTAAGTGCCAAAATTAATCTAGAATTTTTTAAGGAATAAAAGAAAAAATATTATTAATGAAAAAAACAAAAAAAAATCATCATTTTAATAGTTCTATCTTACAACCAAACTAATAAAATAATTGCAAATGCATATAAAATGTAATGTTTTTTTAATTTCTCGCAAAAAACTTAATTGGCTTGAATCTTTACTCTTTTTTAATGCAAATTTTAATTATTAATTGTATTTGTTTAAATTTTTTTAATGTTTCATACTGTTTTTGGTAATTCAATTTTTATTTTTTTTTTATTTTTGTTTTGTTGACTACTTAGTCTTGCATCATTGGTGATGTCATACTAAATAACCCTGAATAGCAAGTAGAACAATTACTGATGCAGGGGACAATAAATTGACTGAGGGTTTAGTTTTTTCTAGTGATTTATTTGTTTGTATTTAGTTAGAGTTGTGTTTAGGGGGTAAAAAAAGATACTACTACCATGATGACATATGGAATATAAAATACCTGCCCAAATTCAAATGGGGACATATCAGCGAAAAATTAGGTACAGGTTTTATATGATTTTTGGATAAACATTAAAATTAAAAATGAAAATAATAAATTTTAATGTTTTTCATTTTAAGCATATGAAAAAGCTGCTCGAGAACAGCGCATGCGAGCAGAAATATCACAAGCAAAAAAAGAGGCAAATTTTTATTTGGAAAATGTTAGCAAGGGTAAAACTATTTCTGCCATTGTTGAAAAAAAAAGAAGAAAAAGAAAGTTACAGGAAGAGGTAATAAATACATTTTTTGATCAAGTTATCCTTATATCATTCTTTCATTACTTCAAAAAATTAATTGTTGAATTAATCTACAGTTGTTATTCACGCAAGTTTCAAAGAGGTTTAATATAAATTTTCAAAAATAGATTATATAAGGTTATATTTTTAAGTTATACGTTACATTGCTTTTATAATGTTGCATTCCTTTTTTTTAAACACCACATAAGATCTATAAACCAGCTCAGTGTTCATCTTTGATTTTTGTAAATTAATTGTGCTTAAATATTTTATTCTGAAGAAGAAAAAAGAAAAAAATTGAACAGGTTGGTTGAAAAGATTTGAAAGTAATACTTATCAACTAGTAGAAAAATCAAATTTATGCACTATTTTATTATTTTATCTTCTGTTTAAACATTTTTAATTTGACAATTAATATTATATAATTTGACAATCAAAATAAAACAGTTTTATTTTGATTTGTCAATTTATTCTTATTTAAAAAAATATTTAGAACAATGGAAAAAATTGAATACTGTACAGTGATAAAATTCTTTGTTATGAAAAGTTTATCAGTAACAGAAATTCATTTAAACATGAAATTGTTAAAGGTATTTGCTCTTTTATTTCCAACTGTGCACCAATTGGTTTTGATTTTACAAATGTTATTAATAAACCATGCAGTGGATGTCTAAAAAGTTCAACTATTTAGACATCCACTACATGGTTTTATGAAAAAGCTTCATGTAAAATGTTAGTTAGTATTCATTAACAACTCGATAAAAAATAATTCAAGTTTTTCAGCAATTTGGAGCGTTTTAAATCAAACAAGTTTTATATAGTTATAAAATCATTTTACAACTTTAAAACTTTTACCTACTGTTACCATCACGATTTTTAAAACTTTTACCTACTGTTACCATCATGATTTTATTCTGATACAAAAACATTTAGAGTAGACTGAAATTGTTTAGCTCCAAAACAGTTGCATATGGTAGTGGTGTAGTGGTAAAGGGCTTGTAAGTGAGAATCCAAATTCAATCCTTACCTTCTCCCTTGTAGTACCATTCTCAACTTGTTTAAATTTTTGTGTAGCATAACACTAGGTCACCATTTAACATGTCAAATTGGTGAGTTTTTGGTATTAAGTGTAGTACAACAGACTATTAAAATGATAAGTTATTACATTAATTATTACTTTATTTAGATTTAAAATGTTTCATTAACATTTAAAGCATGAATAAATCACTTTTTTTTAATACTGTTATCATAATACATAAAAAAAAAATCTAGTAAGTTCATTATTTTTTGGCAAAAGGTTTGGTGTCAGTTTTTTAGGATGTAAAAGTGGTTTTGTTGATTGGTTATCTTGGAAAGAGTAAACTAATTAACTCTGAATCTTGCAACTCTTTGAA
Organism: Hydra vulgaris; assembly: GCF_022113875.1. Classification (NCBI taxonomy): domain Eukaryota; kingdom Metazoa; phylum Cnidaria; class Hydrozoa; order Anthoathecata; family Hydridae; genus Hydra; species Hydra vulgaris. The sequence continues at coordinate 68,137,748 of NC_061157.1, forward strand.
TTATTTGGATAAAAAAAGACTTGGTTTGCAGAGAACATTAAGACAATGTATGTATTCACACAACAGTGTTTTCGTAATGGTTATATTTAACAAAAATTTTCATAATGGATTTTGCATCTTACTGTAATTTTTTCTTTGAAAGAATTTTACATAAAAATTTATTGTAAGTCTCATCCTTTTACTGTGACTGTTTTTTAAGTGCTCAAAAAATTATTTGTCTAGTTTTTTCCCTCAAAAATCACTTTTTTGGAATTGGTCCCTTTATCTTGTTTTCCTTATTCATATAATTTACAATCTTTGAAGTCATCTGTTAATCGTTATCTTGCTTTAAAAACTTCATCTTTTCTCTTCCAGTAACTTCCGACTCTAATAATGGTTTCTTGCAGCCATGTAGCCATGTTGGAAGTTTCTTGCAGCCATGTATATCTTTCGTATATATCTTTTGGTTTAATTGAATGCACATATCTTTCGGTTTAATTGAAAACCTTGTGCTAAAATTACTTAAGTCACATTTTGATGAAATCAAGCTAATTGGTAATTTTTGCTAATATGGTTAAGCCGTGTGTACTGAATAAATTGCAACATTTAAATATGTTCCTATGCCCCCTTTTAAACAAGCCAAAAATTAAAATGATACATTTTTTTGAACAAATACTTCAGTCCCCAATTTCGGTGCTAAAAGTACTTATCTTAGCTTTTCCACCAAACGGCTTTTAAAATAAGTTTATAACTTTTATAAGTTTATAAAAAAATGGCGTGCACCACGACCACTATGTTACCCAAAATTCAATCCAAAGCCAAAAAAAAAAAAAGACTGACACCATCAAAATAGAAAAAAACAGAATTAAGTTGGCTTAAGTCAGAGGTAAGGTGTATGTATATATATATGTATATATATATATATATATATATATATATATATTATATATATATATATATATATATATATATATGTATATATTTATATATATATGTATATATTTATATATACATATATATATATATATATATATATATATATATATATATATATATATATATATATATATATATATATATATATATATATATATATGTATATATATATAGTATATATAGTTGTATCTTTTGCATTACAAACTCTGACTTTTGAAGGATGTAATGACACTTGTGTGTTAGTACTGTGACCAACTCCTGAATTTAATAATTGTATGTTATAAAATTTTTTATCTTCTAGACTAAGGCATATGCCCTTAATATTGTTGATATCAAAAAGATCTCCAAAAACAGAGCATTCTTCCTTTTTATCAGGCTTTTTAAGATACTTGTCATGTTTTTCTATAACTTTTTCAATTTTTCTTCCAACTGATTTTTTAGAAATACTTGGAAAGTTGAGTTTGTTCCATAATTTACTTATTTCAACAGCAATTAACTTTATTCTTTCTTTTCTGCTTTTTTCAATTAATGCCAGGTAGTTGTAACGTCCAATAATAAAAGTTTATTTTAGCATTCTATTAAATGAATCCAATGGTTTTTCAATAAAAGGTAGACCAATTCTTGATGTTATACATTTTTCAAATGAAACTAAATTTTTTGTCCATACTCTTGAATATTTGTCAACAGCAGTTTTGGTATATTTATTTGACATATTAGAAAAATCTAAAATGCATGGATAATATATGTTAATATATATATATATATATATATATATATATATATATATATATATATATATATATATATATATATATATATATATATATATATATATATATATATATATATATATATATATATATATATATATATATATTAAGAATACACTAAACAAGATTATATAGTATATATAATATATACCATATAAACTTGTTTATATGGTATATATTATATACAAAATATCTGCAGGGTTGCATAAATGTAACCCCTGTCAATAGTATTTGTCGAAGGCCTAGAAAAGAAAATGGTAAAGAACAAAGCTTCTTCTATTCAGTCACTGCAATGGACCAAAATGTTTCAATTTGCAAAGCAGCATTTTTTTGGCAGAAATGCATCGCCTATTTTTAAAGGCAAATCCAGATCTTATTCCTAATGATTGTAAATACGGGCTTTACCATGACATATTTAACTTCAAATTTAATATTAAATTTGAACTTCCAAATAATGGCATATGTGATAAGTGTGAAAAATTTCAAGTACAAATTAAAGCAGCTGAATCTATTAATTATGTGATTTTTGTAAATAAACTGAAATTTCAACATGAGCTTAACATAAAGATTAATACCATTCTTTACCTACCTACAAAGAATGGTAAATAAGAATGTCTCTATAATACAAGCTTATGTAAAGTATCCCTTCCGGGTCATAGCCGAATGCCTTGTGATCAAAATTTCAAGCGCATTGAAAAAAGGAGAAGAAAAAAGGACAGGGTAATTTTACCTTCACAGTGGGTATCACTTATTAAGAATACAGATAATGACCATTTAATGTAATGTATGTGAAACATCCTCTTACAGACAACATGATTGGAACCCCAGTTGTCAAAGTACTTGACTTTAAAAGAGGTTATGATCCCTTGATAAAATCAGTGACTGGAAATAGTGAGTTCAGAGGAGCAAAATTTGAACGAGGCAAGGTACCACTTGTCGAATTTCAATGGCTGAAGAATGCTCTGATGTCATAAAAACTTTCAAATGTGGTAAAAAACTTTCAACTCTCATTTCACTCAAACCTAATAGAGCATACGTAAATTTTTTGCTTGTCAAAACTGCCAAATTTTATAATATTTGTAAACTTTTAACACATGTCAATCTTCCAGAAGGAGTTACTTTTCATTGTAATATTCATGGCATAGATTTAAATGGAGACACGAGTGACTTTGAAGACATAGAATAGACATTTTTACTAATAGTAATTACATTATTACTTAATAGTAATAATATATGTTGAAAAATTTAATTAGTTCAGTGTTTTCTTTTGGTGCAAAAAGTACCTCAGTCTAGTAATAGGACAAACAGTACTCAAGTCCTAAAAATAAATTACACATCTTCTTAAAGATGAGGTTTTAAGATTTTAAAATAAGCATGCTTATTCATTATTATAATGTAAAGATATAGCGGTTATTAGAAATGTATTGGCATGTCTTGCTTGATTTCAAGGTTAGTTTGAATATTCTCCTTTATGCATTTGAACTTTATGCATTTTGTGACTTAAATACTTTTAGCACTAAGGTCTTCAATTTACCATCCTTCTACATATAAAATAAACCAAGAGTTTTTTTTATATGTAGAAGGATGGTAAATTTTTTTTTAGTGTTAAAAATAAATTATTTTTTTTAGTATTTTTATTACAATACTACTGAGTCGATTAACATTCCAGGTTTAGAAGTTCCTCCTGGTATAATAGAATTATACTCTAATAAAATTTTTGTTTTACTAAAAGTTATTCTGCATAAAGCATAAATAATTGGGAACATTCAGGATCAACAAAAGTTTATTTTTATATTAGCTCAATTTTTAGCTTGCAAAATTTTGCATTCAATTTTTACATATTATTTATTCATATTTATACAGTAGACTACACTATTATTATTATTGCACATATATGTAAGAGTTAGTAATTATCTATGATAATTACTAACTCTTACATACGGCTGTTTTAATTGACTTTTTATTTTGAATTTAAAGAATGACGTTTCTTCGAACGTTGAAAGAAATTTTAACCAAAAATCTGTGAAGTTGGCAAAGACAGATGGGGTTTTAGACTTTAGCACAAATATTTTATCAAAGGTATTATTTATAAAAGTTGTTAAATGAGAATATTTAATAGATATTGTGTAATAATCTTTTGTTATTTTGTTGTGTTAGGTATTTAGCACCCTATAATGGCGTGACGTTATGGACAAGATATAATGTTAGAATAAATTTATTGTTTAACAAAAAATCCAATAATGAACTTTATCAACTTAATAAAATTATTATCAATCTAACAATTTACTGGGTAATTTCTCTTGGAGAAGACATTTGTTTTTGTCGATGTTTTTGAAGATTCAAAACATTAAATTTGCATTCGTTTATTACGAGGTTCTTCTTACAAGCATATCTCTATGCTTCCATACATTGAATTGCTGAACACTTAGAGATAAATATTAAATGAATTGCTTGATGTTCACTTATACTTTAAGATTAGTATTAACAATGTTCAAACTTTATTTCTGAATTATTTTACATATTTACAAAGTATCTGTCAGAGGTACGCTGAATTTTATTGAATGTCCTCAAAATGATTTTATCTCAGTTCTACTTCATTTTTTATCTCATCTTCAGCTTCTACTTGTGCATTTGATGATTGAATTTTATTTTTCTAGATGGTGTAAACTAAAAAAAAAGTTTCCATGAAAATCTTGTGTAGGTGTTTCTTAAGTTGTTCTCCGATATACAGAGTTTTTTTTATTGATAAGTTGTTGCAGTTTTGGTTATTTGAATAGTAAAGCTTTCAACTTATTTATTATTTGTTGATTGGTACGTGAGGTAATAGCTAAGTTTGATTCAAACTCACATCTGCTTTCTAGTTTTATTAATTTTTATAGCTGTTGGGTTCTTGATTAACCAAAATAAAAGATGTCAAATTCTTGATTATTAGCAGCAACATGAATAATTTTTAGTACCCTATGCTCATATTTTCATTTATGCTTGGTTTTAACTGTTTAAAAAAAGCATAAAAAAAAAAGATGAAGAAGTGAAAGCTAGTTTTACTTTTTATTATTTTAGTTTCATTTTTGTTTTCTGTTTCTTAGCTTATACCTCACCCAAAAAAAGTTGCATTCAACGGATTCGGTAACAAATCAATTCGTCGTTATTGCAACAGCGAATTTTCAGTTAAATTAACGGATTAAAATTTTAACATTAAAATCAGTTAATATAAGTCCGTTAAAATATTTATTACGTTAGTGCAACGAACAGTTCTTTGAAATAAAGGAGTTAATACGCTTCTGTATCAAATAATTAGATGTTGCTATTCCGTTAAAAAAGAAGTGTTGATACGTTTAAAAAGAAAGGACTTAATACGTTAATAAAAGTTAATAAAGGACTTCATACGTTATAAAATTAAGTAAAAAATAAAACAATATAGAAGTTATGTAACAAAATACGTTAGTCGGTAAAATGCGAACCAAGACATTTTAATGACCACTACAGTTATGATATTTAAAAAAAACGTTTACTCGTCAATTTTTTAATTTAAATTAAAAATTGTGTAATTATATATATTTTATTTAAATTAAATTGTATTTCTTTTAAAAATATATATTATTTATGTATCTGCTCGCAAAAAAGTTCGCATTTTACCGGTTTGTAGTTCGCATTTAACCGACTACCACAGAATACTTCTTATATTTGTGAATATAGGGATTATTTTAAGATATTTAATATTAATACAAATTGGTGCTTAACATTTTAAAAGTGACAATAGTTAACACCTATCTGATACAATGACAACTAATTGACTAACATGGTTGGGAGACCTTTGTTGCTCAATATGTAAGCTAACTTCAAAATCACTCCAACTAGACATTAAAATAATAAAATATTTTTAATATTGTAATTCAATAAACAAACTTTCAATTACAATCAAAATTTTTTAAAATATACTTTTGTCGTATTCACTGAATGTATACGTTGAATACTATTCAATGTAGTATATTTATATAAAACACACAAATATATTTAAAATAAAGATTTAAAATAAATCAATGCTAAGAAACCAGACTTGGGTTAGTAATACTGTTGCTAAGATACAATGCTAAGAAACCAGACTTGCGTTAGTAATTTCTGATGTTATTCAAAAAAGTTTCATACTTCATTTCCAGCTACCTTTTGTCAATTACTTAAAGATAAAATAAATAGCATAAAAGATAAAATAAACAAAAATCTTGTTTTACAAAAAAAAAATTTTGAATCCTTTATAAATAAATCTTAACAAAAATTGTGTTATTTTATTAATTTCTAATACGATTTTCTAAAGATTTTTAATGCAGTAAGAAAGTAATATCTGTTATTAAAATGAAAGTAAAAAACCCTGATGCTTGAAACATTCTTTCCACAAACATTCACAATAATATGTCTCTAAACTTTTGTAAAAAATATTGTTATTTTTTATGAAAAAATTTTAATTAGTGGGAAAAAAAACTTATTTTTATGGCTTAATGTGAAATAATGATAAACCAAAAAAAGAATAAATATGGACGTTAAAATGGTGGCCTATAACTTAATCTAATTTTAAAATTTCTAAAATCGTAGATTATGACGATTAATTACGATAAAATAGACAAAAATCGTAGATAATGATGATTTTGATTTTCAACCAACAATTTACGATTTTTCAAAATTAGATCTAATTAAAACATCTAGAAATTTATTATTAGTCGTTCAAAAAGCACAACATAAAAAAATAGCAATAAACTAACTATATATATATATATATATATATATATATATATATATATATATATATATATATATATATATATATATATATATATATATATATATATATATATATATATATATATATATATATATATATATATATATATATATATATTTCTTGAACCCATTTATAAGCTAAATACAATTTTTAGTATAAATAAGTGTATACTCAACATAATCTGTTATAGCAGTTACAATATTTCATACATGAAAATAGTTTAGAGATTTTGCCAACAAAAAAAAAAAATTAGTTTTTTAATAAAATTTTTAAAAATAGTATATTTAGTGATTTAAATAAAAAAGAGAGAAAGTATAGAAGATATTTCTTGAAAAAGAGTATAATAATCTAAAAAAGAGTACGTCTGGTCACCCTAAGATATGTAATATATAGCATTCTACTTTCCTCGCCACCTAAGAATCATACCATTTTGTCTCGAACTTTCGCTGTGCAAGGGTAGAAATGCCGAGGTAGAAATTTCTGGCTTAATTTTTCTAATAAACAGTTTGCCGTTTGATTTTTGATTTAGGTTAAAGGTATTTTTTCAAAACCCCTTTACATAGTAGCGAAATTTATACCCTAAGGCAGAAAAATCTACCTCAATTTCAATATTAGGATTAAGTAGCGGTAAATATACCTTGGGGTATAAAATAACACCCCGATTTACCCTTATTTCTTAGTGTGTATTGTCTGCTGCAGAGGTGAAATTCAAATCATGGTAAAACCATAGTGGCGAGTGGCGCTGGCGTTAGTATTTTTTTACAGAGATTACAATATAAAAATGGTAAAAAGTTCTGTATTCAAAAACTAGGGAGGTCCGAAAAGATGTAAAAACTGATAGAATTAAAGATGCTTCTAAGAGCAGTTTTTGTTGATAAAGACCAGCTACTAGGTCTTGAGCTGTATATTTCACCAGACTACTGGTTAAATTTTGATATTTCAAGTAATAGTTTGAAAAAATGCTTACGGATGAGACTCCCTCAGACTTTTTGGATACAATGAATTCCAAAACTTTTAAAATCTTTCAAAGTTGCTAACAACTCATCAGAACTGACAGCAAAATCGTAAATCTATTGGCTATAGTTTAAGAAATTTGTTTCTCAAAACAAAAAATATATTTTTTGTTTTTAAAAATATATTGCAGGGTAGGATATTAATTTGTTAAAACAAGAACCATTATAAAAGAAGAAAAAGAGTGGATTCAAGGAGCTAACTACAGCATCTGCTTTTTCCCTTTCTTGTTATTAAATCGTTTTAATAATTAGAATTTTGATCTGATACCTAACTGCAAACTCTGAAACTTAAAAATAAATTTCAAAATTATTTTATTTTTACATATTTTCTTGAGATGTTTTCTTGAGATATTTATAAGCTGAATTTATATGTATATAAATATTTATTGTACATTTGCAGCGTTTAAATGCTGAATTGCGAAGCAAATTTGCTTCAGAAAAAAGACATCTGTGGCAATAACGGATCCAGCATTTTTTGGTGTTTGAGATAGCTAACATGGAGCAATTTCCAAACAGTTTTATGTTTATACTTTTTTCAAATAATGATGCTTTTTAAAAGATGCAAAAATTGGGAAAAAGTTGAAACTATTGGAAGCTAAGAACAAAACCTAGATTAATAGCTCATGAGTTTAACAAATTCTTTATTGATATCGCTTCGAAACAAGCAAATAAAATTCCTAATACCCAAGTTGTGTTCAATAACTTTTTAACACCGATGGATGATTGCATTTGTTCAAATAATTTATCTTCTGAGTTATCATTTGAGGAGTTTCAAGTGTCGTTTAAATCTTTTAAAAAAATAAAGCCCCTGGAGCTGATGAAATAAATGGAAACATAGTCTTAGAATGCTTTCAACAATTAAAAGATATTCTCTTTGAAGTTTTCAGAGCGTCAATACAACAAGGAGTTTTTCCTGATAAGTTAAACATAGCTAAGATAATCCCAATATACAAAGAAGGAGACAGAATTAATATAAGTAACTACCGACCTATTTCTATTTTATCAACATTTTCAAAAATCTTAGAAAAAATTATTTACAATAGATTATATACTTATTTTAAGGAGAACAATTTTTTTATAAAAATCAGTTTGGCTTTAAAAAAAAAAAGTTCTACTCAGCATGCAATCATTCAATTCGTCCGTGAAATCTCCAGCTCTTTCAAAAATTCCCAATTCACTTTAGGTATTTTTTTGGATTTATCAAAAGCATTTGATACAGTAAATCAATGCATTTTGATTCATAAACTTAAATATTATGGAGTAGATGGTGTAATTTTGAAGTGGTTTAAAAGTTATTCTACAAACCGAAAACAATTCGTTTCTTTTAACAATCCTTATCAAAAAAATGTTTTAGATATTTCATGTGGTGTTCCGCAAGGGTCAATTTTAGGGCCACTTCTTTTTTTAATATACATTAATGACTTGCATAAAGCTTCTAATCTTTTAAGAATTATGTTTGCGGATGATACTAATTTATTTTTATCTGATAACAATATTAATAAACTCTTCACTACTATGAATGAAGAACTCAAAATAATTTCTAGCTGGTTCAAATGCAATAAACTTACTCTAAATATTAAAAAAACAAAATGGATTCTTTTTCATTCGATAACTAAAAAACGTTATTTACCCCAACTCTACCTGATATTTTTATTGGCCATATTGAAATAAAAAGAGATTGCACCACAAAATTTTTAGGCGTATTCCTTGATGATCATCACATGGAAGCAACATATTGATTATGTTGGTACTAAAGTTTCAAAAAATATTGGAATTCTTTATAAGGCCAGAATCTATATAAATAAAAAAGTTTTATCCCAACTTTATTATGCATTCATTCATAGCTATATGAATTATGCAAATATTGCTTGGGCAAGCACTGAAAAAAGTAAGTTACAATCTCTCTATCGCCGTCAGAAACATGCAATACGTGTAACTAATTTTGCTGATCGTTTTTCTCACTCTAAACATCTTTTTTCTGAAATGAGAATACTTAACATTTACGAACTTAATATTTTTAATATTTTATGCTTTGTATATATGTAAAAACAATCTTTCTCCTGCCGTTTTTAATGATTTAATTACTTTGAAACCTACCAATAAATACTCTCTAAGAAATAACAACCATCTATATGAGCCTTTTTGTCGAACAAGTTTTAACCAATTTTGCATTGATTATCGTGCACCCCGTCTTTGGAACAAAATTGTTTTGCCTAATTTTGGTTTTGATCTACCTACTTCTTTGCATCTTTTTAAAGTTAAGCTGAAAAATATTTTTCTCTCCCGTATTATCAAAATTTGACAATAATATTTATATTATGGAAATATTTATTAAACTTTATTATATATACTACAAAGTGATATATGTATGTATATTTTATTTTTATTTTGTTGTACTTAAAGTTACTTTATAATATAATATTTTGTTTACACTAGTATAAGGTTCTGACGATAAGATCTTACTGATCTTCTTTCAGATACCTAGTTTTTCAATTGTTAGTAGTATTTGCTTACTTTATAATTTGTACTAACTTTTTATTTACTCTCATTATATTGTAAAATTGAACTAACAAATGTAAACTAAAATAAATTGAAAAAAAAAAAAGCCCTATAATTTTATCCCTCCTGCCCGAAAAATAACATGTTGGTTAAATAAATTTTTTGCTATTCTTAACTAAATCCATATACATTAATAAATTTTAAGTATTGTTTTACAATCTCTAAACGTTCATAAATTATGACATGTAAAATTTGTAACCCCTTGAATTGAGGGGGTTTAAACTTTATACAGTCATAATTTATGAACGCTGAGAGATAATACTATGAAACTTAAAATTTATCGATAAATATAAACTTAGTAAAGAAAAGCAAAAAAATTACTATACCAACTTATTGCTCTCACGTTTGGGGCAGGGGGATAAATTTAGGGGCTACTTTTGCTCCCAGACTCCAATCATCGCAATATTTTTGCAAACCATCATTATTTGACATAAGGATAAACCTAAAAATGTTTGGAATTCGCGCCATGTCTGTTAGCTATCTCTAACACCAAAAAATGTTGGATTCTTCACTGATCTGTGGTTAGATGCCTACTCTGGGATTTTTTTTGATATGAAGCAAGCGTAAACTTGAAAGTTAAAGGCTCTTCTGCGGTGCTTTGTGGTGCAAAAAACAACCACAGAAAAATGTGTATATATTTTTAAATCACATTGATACGTTTTAATCTTGTTTAGTTTACAACAAAAGATTAAAGTCGTTTACCCAATCTTTTAAGGAAACCATTTTGGATTTGGATTTGTTTGATCCAAGGCTCCAATAACAGTATTTTAAAAAAAAAAACATTTGATACCAAAATGAGGCAAAAATCATAAAGTTTGTCGAATGACTGAAAAAAAGCTCAAAGATCAGCAAAAAATCACTTTACAATAGCTAAAGTGCTATTTTATCTATCGTAATCAGTGAAAGATAGGTATAACATATTTCTCAAATTAATAAGCACAATTTTTTTTGGTACAAGAATACATTTAGAAAATATCGTTGAAAAAATTAACTGAATTTGACACCAGCATCTATTCGTGCCTATGCTTGGAAATTTCTCTAAGTTTAGTCAAAAATCACAAAAAGCGTAACTTCGAACAATCGGCGCAAATACTTCTATCAAGGAAAAATTAAAAATTAAAATTTTTTTAAATATAAATATGACCTTTAGGCCACTCATTAGCCACTCCGCATAAAATTGGTTGTTGAAAAAAACTATGGGATTGGCTAGTGTACACGGTGCATTTAAGACAATTTATAAGTTATTCAAATTCTTTTATTTGGAATTAGCATGATTTTGTCAGCGTATTATGTTCGAACAAGTATTTTAGATGCTATAATTTTGATTGTATCATAGTTTAATAATATGGTCTGTTTCGATTTCAAACTCAAATCTGCAGTTTCCTGCTCCTCCTCATCCTCAGTTGCAGTCCGGTTAGGTTTTTTAATCATTGAAATTTATTTATAAATTATTATATCATATTTTGTTTTGAAGAATGTTTAATATTACTAATATATTTATAATGCATTATATGCATGTATTAATATTTACTATATTTGTGCATAGAAACTCAAAATGGGCTTCAACCTATTGAATCTCTTTCGTCATCATCTAAAGTAGATATATCTAATAATTTTAGTAAAGAAGGTTGATTTACAGGTTTTTTCAATTTTTCTACTGTTACAAAAATTGAACAAATTAAACCTATCAAAATGCAGTCAGTTGACAACATTACTCAACAAGAAAGGATAACATTAAAAGATCTAAAAGAAATGAAAAATATAGTTATTAAAAAAACAGACAATCGAAACACTTTTATTGTAATGGATTCAAATTATTATAATGAAAAACTAGTTCATCAAGACCACCTGATCTCCGCTAGTACTTATGGTAGGACAAAACCTGAATCAGATAAAATGTTTTTTAGAGATCTAATAAAAATGATAGGAAAATATAATTTTTTAACAAAAAATGAAATAAATTACATCACAAATTTTAAATGGAAATCTAGTAGTTTCTATATAACTCCGAAAATTCATAAATGTCAAGAAATTATAGACAAAGTAAACGCATCTAACTCACTTTATGTTGAAATGAAACCTCCAAATGATCTCAAAGGTAGACTAATTATTGCTGGAATTAACTCACCAACATCACATTTAAGCCAGTTCTTACATATAATTTTGTCTCCAATTGTAACAAAACAAAAAACTTTCATTAAAGATGATTGGGATTTATTAAAAAAGATACCAAGAGCGTTAAATTCGGATAGTTGTATTTTGACTTGTGACATTGTTAATCTATATACTAGTATTCCACACAATCTAGGTATAGAAGCATTAAAGTACTGGATTGAAAAACATAAAAGTTTAATAGGTAAAAGATTTACTCCTGAATTTATCATTGAATCAACATACTTTATTTTATAAAACAACAACTTTCTATTCAACGACCAAATGTTTCGGCAAATTATTGGAACAACCATGGGTACGAATTTCCCTCCAGATTATGCATGCCTAACAATTGGATATTTAGAAGAAAAAAGATTTTTTCCTAAGATTTTACCTAAATACTTTTCCAGTAAAGACGTAAAATGACATACAGGAATTTTATTATAGATATATTGATGATGAATTATATTATAGATATATTTAATCTGGCCAAAACATTTAGATATCGTTAAGTTTAAAAACTCTTTGACCGAAATAGATAATTCAATCAGTTTTACAACAGACATGGGCACAGAATTTATAATAGATGGTAATACTTATAATATAATTAATTTCTTAGACATATGTATCATTCTTGAAAACAACAGAAAAATAAAAACGGATATTTATTGTAAAGAAACCAATTCTCACGACTACTTAAACTACAACAGCCATCATCCATATCATATAAAAAAGAACATCTCTTATGGCCTTGCTCAAAGAATAATTGTTTTCACATCTGATTACAATAAAGAAAAACAACGTTTAGCAGAACTAAAAATGTGGCTAAAAGAATGCGAATATCCTAATAATATTATTGAAAAAGCATTTCACAACGCGAAACTCCAAGGACCAGCTTCCCAAAATCAATCAAAAGAAATTTTTCCTTTTGTTACAACTTTTTACAGCAATCTGAACTGCCAACCTTTTATTACTGAAACAAATCTTTTGCTTAATCTATCTTCAAATGAAAGAGTAAAAGAAGTTTTTTCTAATGTCCAACCAGTAATTGCGTATAAACAACCACCCAATCTACTGAGAACACTTACTTCTTCAAAAATTCAATCAACCAGTAAAGAAGTAGGATTATTTAATGTAATGATAATCGTTGTAAAATATGTAAATTCTACCTTCAAGAAGTTAAATCATTTACGCCATCAAATGGTACTATATGGAACATAAAAAGCCATATTACTTGTAATAGTAAGAATGTTATATACTATTTAAAATGTTTGTAAATGTAACAAGAAAGCTACATACACCGGAAAAATAAATAACCTACGACTTCGCTTTAATGGGCACATTTCTAGTTGTAAAACTGGGCAATCAACAGATAGGTTTGATAATCATGTATACAATTGTCAACGTGCGCATAACTCCATTATAGAACCTTTTTTCCAGCATTTTGTGTTTGTGGAGCTAAAAAATTAAAAAAATTTAGTTTCTTATGAGAAGCATTTTCACAACCAAAAACACGATACTTTTAATTGACATTAAAATATAGATTACAATAGTTGCTAACAGCAACATTAAGTAATTATCACTTGCTGTTTAAAAAAAAATATATATTTTGTTGTTATAATAACAAAAACAGCACTACTGATGATTTTTTGAAAGACCTCTCGTGCTAAAATATTAAAATTTATAATTAGAGTAATTTTTGTAAAATTAAAAGAAGAAAATATTTCGTTAATTGTTTATTTTGCTGTCTAATTTTTTTACTTATATATATATATATATATATATATATATATATATATATATATATATATATATATATATATATATAATATATATATATATATATATATATATATATATATATATATATATATATATATATTTATATATATATATTATATATTTATAAAAATTTATAATATTTTTTATCAAGGTTTTTATGCTTACGATGTTTTTTTTTTTTTTTTTTACATGATTATTTGAAAATTGTAATACTATTTAATCAGCGAAATAAAAGTTAATAATAATAATAATAAATATAATAACCAGGGCCGGATTTAGCCTTTTGGGGGCCCTTGGCCAAAATATTTTTGAGGCCCCTAAAATAATTTAATTTTTGGGAAAAAAAAAATTTTCATTTTTTTATTTAAAATTTTATTATTTAAACAAAACAGTGTGAATATTGAGAATTTAATGAAAAATAAATTTTACAACATTTTTGATTTTTCTACACATTATTTTTAGTTTTCAACTTTTTATGTTTATTAAATGTTGGGGCCCCCAAATGTTGGGGCCCTAGGCCGTGGCCTAGTCGGCCTATAGGTAAACCCGGTCCTGATAATAACAATAATAATAACGTTCTGAATTGTGCATAAATGATGCATATAAATTTTATATTATGCCATAATATAAAATTTTATAGTTGTTAACTATGTAAATTTATCATGTAGATATTAAAATATGTCAAACATTAAAAGTTTATTTAACAAATATTTAAAAAGTTGCAATGATTTTAATAACTATTAATCGCCGCAATCTTTTTAAATACTTAAGAAAAAAAGTCATTGCCCTCATGTTTGGGGTATGGTTGATAATAGTTTTCGTTCCCGAGCTCCCACAATCCACCGATTTTTTTTCAAAACATTTGTATTTGATTTCAGAATGAACATAATTAAGTTATGTATGAAAGTGTCTCATTTAAAAATCGAGTTGGCGTCCGCGAAATGGATCTGGACTTTTGTCTAAACTTGCTATGTCCATGAGCTGTTTTAAAGATTAAAAAAAAAGATCTTGAATCTCTATTTTACTCACTCATGGCCTAATATCCACATAAATACAACAATTATATTTTTGGTTACCTATTAACGGAATGTTCTCACTGCCCTCTGCTTATTGGCTCAATGTATTAACAAAATATTTTTTTGTGCACTGCAGGTTTACTCGCTTCTAATTTTTTTTTTTTTTCGCTTCTAATTATTATTTTTTTTCGCTTCTAATTATTATTATTATTATTGCTATTATTATTATTATTTTTTAAGTTGATTTAGGTGCCCCAAGAAGTCCTTACGGTCTTATACGGGAAGGAGGCGTGAACTTCCTATTAAATGCTCTTCTGCGGTGCTCTGTGGTAAGACCATAAGGACTTCGTGGGGCACCTAAATCAACTTAAAAAAAAAAAAATGTTATTAGTTTAGTTGCTATAGTGACATATTTTGACACATATTAAGCAACTACACTACAACTTGCTGATTATTGCAGAAATTTGTCACGTCAATAAAAAATATAATTAAACAGAATTCTGTCCGAAGTTTTGCCCACATCCACGAATCGGCAATAATTTCATGTTTACACTGCCAAAAGAATTCTCTCGGATTTTAGAGAGTTGGACGGATTGGTTAGTTTTGTTTTGTCTTAATAAAAAAGTGAATTATCAATCCAAAAAAAAAAAAAAATGTTTTCATTAATAGAAATTTTGAAATTTAAAGCATATTAAATAAAATGTATCGCCAATTTTAGAAAAAAAATTATTTTAAAATCAGTTTTAAAAAACAAACAAATTTTTGCTTCTTAATTGTAATTTTTTGATTTATGGATAATATAGCTTGATATATGGTATCATTCTAAACTAAATTTCTTTTTTTTTTCAAAAAATTTAATTCCAAGTTAAAAGGTTTGAATTTATTTTAGTTAACAAAAATATGGCTGATCTGACACCAAACAATGCTGAGCTATCAGAGAATATTTTTGATATTATTAAAAATATGGCTTTAGCTCATGAAATGGTCATATCAGACAACTTTAAATTCAATCATATTTCAGAGCAGCCTGAAGCTGCAAACAGGTGATTTTTAAATTGTTTTTATAAAATAATAAAGTAGCGACAAAAAAGATTATAATGTAAAATTTTGAAATTGTAAAAAAATATATATTTAATTTTTATAATAATGATATAACCTTTGTAATTATAAAACAATAAAGTAGTTTTCAACATATTCTTATACTCAGGGCGCCTAAAGAGAGGCGAAAAAGACTGTTTGTCCTAGGCTGCAGATGTCCATGGGGCAACAAATAAGCCCAAGGTACCAAAAAAAAATTCACTGATAATATAGAAAATATTTAGAAAATTATGGTTAACAATTTATAAGTTTTAAAGTATCAAATTTTTATATTTTAAAAACTGCATTATTATAATTTTAATATTTTAGAAACCATATGTTCTTTTAAAGTACATTAGAGTTTTTCAAAAAATGAATAGAATGTTTTTTTTTTAAATTAGGCAGTTATACTCATAGATAAAGGCAGATATGATAGCCTTTGTGCTAAATATTGTACTTACACATTTATCATGTCATCTTTACAATTGTAATTTCTGTAACAGAAGTACCGAATTCTAAGTTTATGGAAAAAAAGGTTTTTTGAATTTATTGATAAAATTAAAAAAAAGAAGAATTAATAATGGATTTTATATCAACTGATCATCATGCACAAATTCATAAGTTGTAAGAAGTTGATCCTCAAAAACTAAAAAGTTGATTTTTTGATATAAACTACCTGTTTGATCCATGGTAGATAGCTAAATCCACCTAGTTAAATAAGTTAAAGTTTTAAATTATTTATTGCTAAAGTACATAACAAAACAGTATTATTTTCTATATGGCCACATAGTGATATTTGGCAGCATTTGACCATAATTTTAGTTGTATTGTGTTGAAAGTTTTGGTAAATCAAAGTTTCAGATAGAATATAGATGTAAAAATAAGGAAAAATATGATTGCCTCTTACTAATGAAGAAAAGTGACAAGATTGCTAATAAAAAAGGTAATATAACTGCCTCTTAGTAAATTGAGAAAAGTAGTATGAGATAAATATAACCTCACAACTGGAAACTAAATAGGAAAACAATATTGTTTTTTGTTAATATCTCTATAAATAATTTATTTTGGTAAGTTAAATTAACTCTAAATTTAATTTAAAATGTTTCTTTATGATATACATTATTATATATGTATTTTATATGATATATTTACATGACATATTTATATTGTATAATATAAATATGTCATGTAAATATATCAATTAAAATATGTTATGCTAACATATTTTAATGATTAACTTGCTGTATTGTTTACTCACAAAATACTTTTGCATATTAAAAAAAAATTGATAAAAGCAGTATGAGGTAAATATAACCTTACAACTGGAAACGAAATGGCAAAACAATAATGTTTTTTGTTAATATCTCTAAAAATAATTTTGGTAAGTTAAATTAACTCTAAATTTAATTTAAAATGTTTCTTTATGATATATATACATCATTTTTTTGGTACTTTTTCTTTTACATTTTTATTCTGCGCAAAAAGTGTTATATAGTTTAAAGAACCTACAAAAGCCTATATTGAATGTCAAATCTCGTAAATGAAAACCTATCAAAACTGTTTACATTGCTCTCTAACACCCTTTTGATTTTTTTTTTTTAATATTTAATCAGTTTTATGTTGTAATATTATTTGGTTAAAATTGACTTTGTTTTTTGAGTCAGTTTATTTATTTATTCAAAAAAATAAAGTTTTCTTTTCATTTTTTTTTTTTTGAACTTAATTCTGACAAATTGTAGAGTGCACAATCTCATAATTTAAAATGTTAAGCAAATTGTTTTTTTTTTTTATTGTTAATTAAGATTTGCTCATTCTGAATTTGTTTGTTAAAAAGTTTCTATGCATATGATTCAATTTATAATTAAAAATTTTTTTTTCAAAAAAAAGAAAGTTTTCCAAATTCTCATAGATTTTTAGAAGAAATTTGAGGGAATGTAATTTTTAGGAAATGACTTACCTTGCATCTTGGACTACTCGGTGTAGTTAAGGGGATTTACAAAATATTCAAATACTTTTATTTGGAATTAACATGGTTTTGTCAGCATATTATGTCCAAACAAGATCTTTAAATGATATTATTTTTTTGCTTAAGGTTTTTATAATATTTAAAGAAACTTTTCTTTTTTTTAATATAATTTTCAAAACCTTTTTACTACCTGTAATAGTGAATGTAAAGAAGACTATTTTGGAGTCTTTAGGTCAATTCTGCTCATCAGCATTGACATGAATTTAGTTAAAATCTTTTGATAAAGTTCCTTAATTTACTACTGATCCTAGTTCTAATCGGTTCTGACATATATTAACTATATATAGTTGTCAAAACACAATATTTTTATCAATTTTTACAAAAAATACTAAAATTCCGACCAAGAAAGAGCTTATAATTATGGAAAATTGTCAATAAACAATCAGAACAGATCATATTGATAAACTATAATGTTCATTTTACCTTAAAAATTAATATAAAATTTCATTCAAATTTGGACGAGCTATTGTGATTCTAAGATGAATAAAAAAAATAAAAAAAAAATCTTCGGTCTGGGTTTTTTCACTACAAACATTTATATTTTATGATACCGGAAAATTTATCATTTTTAAATTTTTCGTCTTTTCATAATTCACAGACCAGACTATTTAATGCAAATATGTCGTCGTCAACAAAATATCATACAGACACTATAATATTTTTAAAATGCCTTAATTACACAGAGCACTAAGAATTTCTGAAAAATTCCAAAGTGATGATGAGGTTTTTTCATAATTTTCATAATTTTTCATAGTTTTTATTTTATGATAAAAAAACTGAAAAATTGAACTTTTTTTTAAATCACTTGGAATTTTTAGAAATAATTGGAGATTTTTAGCTTATTTGCAGCTATTATCTGAAAAATAAGATAAAGCTACCCTTAAAAAACTAAAAAGACTTTGGACTTTAAATATTTAAGTAAACAAAAATGATGTATTTTATTTAATATAATAAATTGTTTTCAGCCTAAAATATTCGGAATACAGTTTGTAGTAAAAACAATTAATAAAATTGTTAGATATATATTTAGGTTTGAAAAAAATTGCCTTTGAAAAAATATTGACTTTTAAACAATTAAATTTTAAACAGTGAAATTCTAAAATAATAACGTCTGAATAAGCATAAATTCTACAACTAGATCATAAAAAACTTTTTTTTATTTTTATTCAGATTCACTCCCAACAAGGTTGCAAGCAATCACTATTAAGTTGGGAGTTACTAGAAAACATAAGAATAGAGTTATAGAATAGTTATAGAGAAAAGAAACAACTTACAGAAGTCTTAAAAAGTTGTAGGTTGTATGAGTCAGGAAAACATGAAGATGGGAGAGAGTTCCAAAGGGTTGAAGTGTGGTTAAAAAAACTAGGCAAATAAAAGTTTTTAAAGCATGCAGGAACAAATACAGTGGAAGTATGAGATTTTGCTGAATGACAAGTCAAGCGAGAATGAGTTGGTGATTGATGGAACTAGAGATGATAGCTACTTTGAGCAGCACCCATTATTAGTAAGTGACTGGGATTGATTTTTGACCGTGGCTAGGGGCAAGTTTGATAAAATATAGCCAGGACCGAGGCCGGGTTTGTGACCTAAACAATTTATGGCTGCATAAACAATTATACATCCTAAAGTATATTTTTTTAATTCAAAATTCATGTTATATTTTGTATATATATATATATGCATACATAAACATCATCACAATCAACATGATTATCATAATCATTATCACCATCATGATCATGATCATGATCACTATCATCATCATCATCATCATCATCATCATCATCATCATCATCATCATCATCATCATCATCATCATCATCATCATCATCATCATCATCCGTCATCATCATCAGGCTTTAGCCTTCCTCTTCTATGCTGTTTCTTTATTATAAACAATATAGAACATTTTTCCTTAACTAAACTTCATTCATACAATATATAAGGCACTCTCTTCAAGTTTTCTTACTTCTACCACTACCATTTTCTCCTGAAGCTTCTACCTCTCTATATGCTGATACCTACATCACTTTAATCTCCTCTAACAAACGTTGTCCGTTGCCTCCTTTTCTTACTGTGCAAGAGTCGCACCACACATCCATCTGAACATCTTCTTATTCAGCAAATACTATGCCATATAAATACTAAAGTTTATTTAAATATAAAAGGATATTTTTTGCCAGCATCTAAATAAATAGCAAACATATATGTTTATACCCATAATATGTATGCATAAATTTTGGAAGCTTTTATTCCTTCTGGAATAAAAGCTTTGAAGCTTCTATTCTTTCTCTTTAATTTTAAGTCAATATCTATACTTCACATTTTTCACCATTCTGAGCAGTTGCTTTATTAAACAGTAATCATTTTTTTTTTATTCTTTTTACTAGAACATCTCTCATAAAAAAATGTATTTTTATTATTCCAGAATGAACTCCTAGAGACACTTTCAAGAACCTTCTCCATCAAGACCTAGTTTGATAAGTTTATTTAACTGAGGACTTCTGATCTGAACTAAAGTGTTTCTTAGAGACAACAACAATCTTTACGTTTAAAAGTGAAGTTGAAAATCTTCACTGATGTCTCTTTTTCTAAGTCCTACTCAATAGTTTTTGCATATCATTTGCATTTCAGTCAGGTCAGGTTTATCCTGCTACTGGTAACATGTAACTCAGTACAATCTGCTTCATATTCTGCTGCCTTGTAGGATATGCCTTTTTAGGCAAAGGCTAGGAGATGCAAACTCTGACATAAAACACCCCCTACTTTGGGGCTCTTGGTTGAGTAAAGGCTAGAGACAGTGTCTCGATAAAAATACTCATCTTAGGCAGATGTTAAATGCATCCAGCTGCTGTCTTGTAGAAGGCCTCCTAGGCAAAGACTTAAGGGGTAAACAGATTCTATCTTTTGACCAGCCTCGCACCCCTCGCATCTATTAGGCTAGCAAAGATGTATTTTTAATACATTGTTTCCAGTTTAGGATATTGAACGCTGGATCTTCTTGACTTAATGCATGGGTTTTGCTTGTGCCTCTGTTTTTATGACTAGGCAACTCATTCTATTATCTCCAAATGAGGGTACAGCTCTAAAACTCAGTTTCATGGTTCGAGTGTTTCGAGTCAAGTTCTTAAACAAATTTAAAAATAAATAAAGTAACAAAAACTATAAAACACAAAAAACCACAGTCATCACCAAGTTCGCTAAACCTATCATTCACCAATATTCGTGGTCTTCGAAGTAACTTTTCTTCTGTTGAGTCTTATCTCTTGCAAAGTTCACCAGACTTATTTGCTCTTTGTGAGACTAATTTGAGTTCTTATGTCTCATCTTGTGATCTTACTGTTGATGGTTATCTTCCTTTAATTCGTAAAGACTCCAATAGCCACATGCTTGACCTAGGCATTTACATTCGTAAGAATTCACCCATTTGTCTGGAAACTAGGTTTGAATCCACAGACTACTCTTTTATGTGCTTTCTTTTAGCACCACTTCACTCTATCGCCTTTCTCTTTGTTCTATATCGTTCTCCTTCATCTCAAGACTGCACTCTTCTTGATGTTATTTCTGATTATATTGACCTAGCCCTCATTCTTTATCCATCAGCCAATATTTTTATTGTTGGTGACTTTAATGTTTATCACAATGAATGGCTTGGCTCTAGTGTCAGTGACTCCGCAGGCATTAAGGCCCACAACTTTTGCCTTTCTCAATCCCTAACTCAAATAGTCAACTTTCCAACTCGCTTTCCAGACAACTCGAATCATTTACCTTCTCTACTCGACTTATATCTTGTTTCTAATCCTAGTCAGTGCTCAGTTTCTCCACACTCACCCTTAGGTGCTTCTGATCATAGTTTGGTCTCTCTAAAACTATTATCTCATTCTTCAATATCATCACAATCCCCCTATCATTGTACATCTTACAACTACCTTAAAGCTGACTGGGACTCTTTCCGTGATTTTCTTCGTGATGGCCCCTGGGTAGAAATCTTTTGTCTTCCTGTTGACAAATGTGCTTCTTACATAACTTCGTGGATTCAGGCTGGCATGGAATCCTTTATTCCCTCTCGACGATTCCAGGTCAAGCCTCACTCTTTTCCATGGTTTTCCTCACATTGTGCTGCTGCAATTGTCTGTTTATTACTGCTAGAAACCATTGTAAAAAGGTTTTGTCTAACGCCAAAGCCTACTATTCTCAGATCATGAAATCTTGTATTTCATCACAAAAATTAGGCTCTCGTGACTTCTGGAGAATCTTTAATAGTATCAATAATAAGGGCAAATCTGTAATTCCACCTCTATTGTACAGTTAAGACTTTGTCTCCTCACCTAAAGACAAAGCTGAATTGTTTGCCAAGAACTTTTCATCAATATCATCTCTGGATTCCATTAGTTGCGTTCTACCTGATATAGCTGTCAAACAGGTTGATACACTGCTCGACATCCGTATCACTCCAGCTTCTGTATCTAAAGTGATTTCCTGCTTAGACTCTTCTACAGCTTGCCGCCTGGACAACATACCTGTTATAGTCTTGCAGAAGTGTTCTCCGGAGCTGTCGTCTATCCTTTCAAAACTATTTAACAAGTGCTTATCAGAGTCTTGTTTTCCAGCCTGCTGGAAAGCAGCATCTGTTATCCCTATTTTTAAAAATTCTGGAGCGCGATCCGATTCGTCTAACTACCGTCCCATTAGTCTTTTTCCTATCATAAGCAAGGTTTTTGAATCTTTAATTAACAAACACTTAATCTCTCATCTCGAATCTCATAACCTACTTTCTGATCATCAATATGGATTTCGATCTTCTCGTTCTACGGCTGATTTGCTAACAGTAATAACCGATAGGTTTTATCGCGCATTAGATAAAGGTGGAGAGGTTAAGGCCATCGGTCTTGACATTTCTAAAGCGTTTGATAACGTTTGGCATGTTGGTCTCCTCCATAAGCTTTCTTCTTACGGTGTATCTGGAAACATCTTTAAGATTATTGAATCCTTTCTTTCTAATCGTAGTATAAAAGTTGTTCTTGATGGACAGCACTCTTCTTCTTATTCTGTAACCTCAGGGGTTCAATCCTTGGCCCTATACTCTTTTTAATTTACATTAACGACCTTCCAGATATTCTCACATCTAAGGTGGCATTGTTCGATGATGATACTACCATTTATTCTTGTAACAATAAGAAGCTAACTCCCTCTGATTGCTTGCAGGGGGCATCTGAGCTTGAAAAGGATCTCACTTCTGCTACAGCATGGGGCTCACAGTGGCTGGTGAACTTTAATTAAGATTAAACTCAATTTTTTCAGCCAATCGTTATCGCAATAATTTAGACCTTCTATATTTATAAACGGTAATGTACTCTATGAGTGTCCTACCCTTCATCTTCTAGGATTAACTCTTACTTCTGATCTTTCTTGGAAACCTTATATCAAATCTGTTGCAAAGTTAGCATCAGCTAAAGTCGCTTCTCTTTATCAAGCTCGTCACTTTCTTACTCAGGATTCTATTCTCTATCTCTATAAATCTCAAATCCGGCCTTGTATGGAATACTGTTGCTATATCTGGGGTGGATCTTCTAATGATGCCCTTCCTCTTTTAGATAAGGTGCAAAAATGCATTGTAAATATAGTTGGATCTGCTTTTGCAGCCAACCTTCAACCTTTGTCACATTGTCGTAATGTTGCATCTCTTTCTCTTTTCTACAAATACTATAATGGGCACTGTTCTAAAGAGCTAGCGTCTCTTGTACCATTTATTACAAATTCATTCTTGTGTTACTCTTCATTCAAATAAGTCTCATCCTTTTTCTGTTACTGTTCCTAAGTGCTCTAAAAACTCTTATTCGGCTATTTTTTTTCCTTGAACATCAGTTCTTTGGAATTCGCTTCCTTCATCTTGCTTTCCTGATTCATATAATTTGCAATCTTTTAAGTTGTCTGTCAATCGTTATCTTGCTCTACAATCTTCATCTTTTCTCTTCCAGTAACTTCCAACACTAATTAGTGGTTGCTTGCAGCCTTGTTGGAAGAGAAGATGTTAAAAAAAAAAAAAAAAAAAAGCTTATGTAAAAATGTTCTGACTGATGTTAAGCTCTGTTATTCTCAGTTTACTAAATCTTGTTACTTAACTCAGATGTTAGGTTCCAGAGAGTTTTGGTAAGTCTTCTTTTGGAAGTGCCATTAACTAACATTTAATTTTTAACTCATAGGTTTAATTTTTTTACTTCTTCCCAGTTTTTGCAAAGAAATCTTACTCTAATTTAACTCTTGAATCTAATGGATTAAACAAATTGTTAAACATCAAAAGTACTTCTGCCAGTTAAACAGATAAACAAATTGTTAAACATCAAAATTACTATGGCTTCTATTGATAAAGTTAATTCTCAATTAAACACTATTACAGTTAGTTCTCCAGACAAGATTTCCAGTCTTAAAAAATTGTTTTTCAGAATTCTTTTCAATTTTTGCTTAACTTTTAAAAAGTGAAAAATAAGTTGTTCCAGTTTTTCAAAATTCTTGAAAATACTTTGACCTCTCTAACTATCCTATGATTAGTCTTCACTCTGTTATTTGTTTTTTATGTAAAGTTTTTGAGGTTATTAAATTATTTTTTTCTAACTACAGTATTAAATTTATTCTTGAAGGCCTACACTCCTCTTTATTTCAAATAACTTTAAGAGTATCACAAAGTTCTATCTTTGCTCTCCTGTAATGTTTCGTATATACAATAACAATCTTCATGAAAATTTTACATCTAAAGTGCCTCTATTTGCTGACGACTCAATTTCAATACTCTTGTCTTGACAAAAAATCTTCAGTTTTTGATTATTTAGAACAAGCAGCCAGTTTTTAATCTGATCTCTCTTCTGTAACAGGCTTGCAATGGCTTGTAGATATGAATTGTGAACTTAAAATCCATAGTTTTTTTTAGGCAACAAAACTCATTTATTCACCGCAAAAAATATTGAAATATTGTTGGCATTCCTGTATTGACTAAAAACCTCTTGCTCTCAGACAAAGCCTAAAAGCACATTGTAAACGTAATTAGACCTGCTTTACCTGCCAAGCTTGAACCACTCTCCCATTGTTGTAAGGTTGCATTTCTTTCTTTTTTCTACTATCATGGTCGATGCTCAAAGGAGCTCTCATCTCTATAACAATAAACCAAAACTCATTCTTACTTGGCTTCTTATTCAACAAGTTGCATCCTTTTACTGTATCTGTCCTTTCAGACTATAAATTTTTATAATGCCAGTTTTTTTCCTTGCACATCAAAAAAGCTTTATAACTCTTCCCCATCTTCATATTTTCCTTTTTAATACATCCGACAACTTCAGTTAACCATTTTCTAGTATTTTAACCTATCCTCTATTTTTTATTTGCTGCATTTTTAAATTTAAAAGTAATTTAACTAATTTAAACCAAATTTGATATTGATTCTGAATTTAAAATGTTATGATTTTATCACTGTAAAACTGTAGTAGTCATAACAGAAGTCATACATTGAACATACTAGAATATGAGCAGCACAGGTGTTCAAAAAATGAAGATTTTAAAAATGTTAATACAAAAGAAACCAAATTTAGGGCATACATATTTAAAAAATAAGATCACAAAAAAATATATTGAAATTAGATTTGTGATCAATTGTCAAAGTACATAAAATAATTGTAAACAGCCTATTTAATATAGCTTTGAGTGCAAGGTAGATATCCATATTTTTAAATATCTTATTAAGTCAAATTTTTTTAAAGATTTTTGTGACTTTTTCATAACTGTTGTTATGAAAAAGATTTTGTGAAAAATATGCAATTAACCAAAAGTATTAATTTTATTTAATGTAAATCAAGTTCACAATTGAGTACTTTTGAACAAAGTGTACTATTAAACAAGGTATACTTTTGAATAAAGAGTACTTTTGAAGAAACTTTACTTTATTTGTCATATTTGCAACATTAACAAGAAAGATGACATGAACTTTTTTTTTGATTTCTCTTTTGCAGGGCTCTGTGAAAAGACTATCAGGTCTTTTTGAAGAATAACCTGACTATATATATATATATATATATATATATATATATATATATATATATATATATATATATATATATATATATATATATATATATATATATATATATATATATATATATATATATATATATATATATATATATGTATATGTATATGTATATGTATATGTATATGTATATGTATATGTATATGTATATGTATATATATATATATATATATATATATATATATATATATATATATATATATATATATATATATATATATATATATATATATATATATATATATATATATATATATATATATATATTGGGAGTTAATTGAATAACATGTTGCAAGATTTAAAACATTTTAAAAGAATTAAATATTTCTTCCAGAATATTTAATAAAATATTGTTTAAATTATAATGAAAAGTTTAAAAGATAATAGAAGTTTATGACAATAGAAGATAAAAAGTGAAAATAATAGTCAGAAACTATTAAATAGTTGTCAAAAAAAGATTTTAGTATTAGATTAAAAAAGATTTTATTAAAAATAAAACATTTTAGTATTCAAGAAGTCAAAAAGTCAAATAATTGGTAATAAATATTTTAGGAGTTCTATTGAATTCCTAAATATTTATTTTACTAAGTTTTAACTTTTATAAGAACAATGTTATAGATTTTTTTAATTATTATTTTTATTTGATTAACTGCAAACTGGAATTAATTTTTTACTGCACATCGTCTTTAATCAATCTATTCTTTCTAAAACATTGATAAAAGAAATACTTTCTTGTTTGGTAAAAAAACAAACAAGACTTAAAGATTTTCTCTTTAATTAGACAATTTGGTTTATAAGCTGAATTAACAATTTAATTCAAAAATACAAAACATCTACAATACGTTATCTTTAGAATTTAGAAAAAAGATTTCAGAAAAATAATGGTTCATAGGTCATTCATAGGTACAAACAAAAAATACATAGAGTTCATTTATTATAAACCACACAACAAAAAGTGCTAAACTAGAATAAAAAAAAATGAAGCAAAAATTTAATTCATTTTACAATCTTTTTTTTGAATTTAAAAACTCCCATCATTTATCTTTTACCAATTTTTCCAAAATTGGCTTTTTATTTTTGCTTAAAATAAAACATTTTTGACATCATTAACAGTTTTTGACGAACTTTTGATGAAAATAGTGAAAAATTTGAAACAATAATAACACAAGTTTACAAAATTATAAATTATGTCTGTTGATGTGAACATTATAGTTGATATTTTTTGTTTATAGAATATTATTTTCAAGTTTACTTCAGAAATATTTATGCAACCTTTTTATTTAGGTTGTTATGGCACTTAAGCACAAAGTAAATTTATATTTGGCCTATGTTTGGTCCCTTATGTATTTGTAAATATTCCTTATGAACAGTGTTTTAAATGATGTTGGTAATAATACAAGTACAATACTGCTATACCAGTATATTATATTTTTAAAATATTGAAATGTTTAAAATTTTATTTCTTTTCCGAGCCAACAAAATTTGTTGGGTACAGCAAAATCTTTATGTACATTTATGTCACTAAAGACATAAATAAAATCTAAGATTAGGACTAGGACACCTAGGATTGTACCTGCCTAACTCAAACCCTTAGTCGAGGTGTGTACTTAAGCCCCCTGCACCTGGCTGTTTTAGTATATCAATCTAATTTTTTGCAAGACAAAAAGTATGCAAAGATATTTGTGCACACACATATGCACATAAGTTGAAGTATGAAACAATTCTAGACACAGCATTAATTTCTGCTTTAAAAGTTTAAAAAAAAAAAGCAAAAATATGCATCAAAGAACAAGAACAAGACCAAGCTGCCAAGCCCAAGTGAAATAAGGAAAAAATTAGGATAAGAGAAAAAATAAAAAAATTAAAAAGATATTTTGAACAGATTTTCAGAACAAAACAAAGACACTATAGTAAAGCTTATAGTAAAAAATAAATGATAATTTAGACATTGTGCATGTAATAGAAATGATAAGACAAAATATGATCCACACACAAAGTCTAAAAGAAATAGAATATAAAATACAAAATTTGACATAATATGATGCTCAAAGTGGGAATTGAACCACAAGCTTTCAGCTTATCAGGCTGACGCTCAAACTGATCATGCTATAGATGTCGATGTTGAAACAAAATAATTAATATAAAAAATATAATAAAATCAACAACAAAATTAATAAAAAACAAATAAAACAATGTTCAAACAAAACAAAGAAAAATTAACTGAATATGTATATGTATGTATGTATGTATGTATGTATGTATGTATGTATGTATGTATGTATGTATGTATGTATGTATGTATGTGTATATATATATTTATATATATATATATATATATATATATATATATATATATATATATATATATATATATATATATATATATATATATATATATATATATATATATATATATATGTATATATATACACACACAGTCAGTTGCCGACATCAGGTCAGCAAAAAAAAAGAAGGATTTTTTGCTTTCTGTTATGATAGGGTTAATGATTAGTTGATTATAAAAGGATTGCTTTATAATAGCATAGCTTCAGACAATATTTTAAAGAATGTAGCAATTAAATTTTGTGCAGTAAATTAAGTATATAGCAAATTTATGAATTAGTGATTTTTTAGTTTTGAAGTTGTTTTTTTTTACAAAAAAAATGGTCATAGTTTTTTAGATTGCTCATAGAAAGAACGTTGTTTAGAAATACAAATTTAATTTATGTGCTGTAAGTGAAGATTTTGTTTAAAACTGCAAATTGTTTAACAAAATGAGAAGACAGTTTACATCCAGTTGTTTAAGCTCTACGAGAAATTAGCATTAAATTCTCCAGTAGTAGGGGTGGTGATTTTTAATTTTTAATTGTAGTATACTATGAACTTGTAACTATATGTAAATTGATGGAGGGAAAACAAAAGTTAAAAATACTAAAATAGTTTTTTTTTTCTTATATATAAACATTGTTTTGAGTTTGCTCACTGTATTACTATTGCGTCTGTTGCAATTTAATGGAAACCTTACCTTTTATCAAAAAAAACATTACAAAACTTTTTTAGAAAAAAGTTTTGTAATGTTTATGTACAATTCTCAGAATTAGGGTCGGCATTCGGCAAGGCCAACCTAATTGTCGACCTAAAAGTGTTAAGGTTGGCAAAAAATTGCCGACCTCGCTTCTATGTTTTATGGTCAGACCTTTGTATCAAATAATTTTTGCCGAGCTGATGCCGACATCAAAAAAATTGAGATCGGCACATATATATTAATTTAATATAAACAAATATATAAAAAAATGTTTAAAACATATCAATCTATATATACAAACGCATGTATAAAGAGAAAATAAAAAATAATAATACAAAATATAAAAATATATATTAACCAAAAAGAGAAAGTAAAAAAATAACAAAAATCACAGTGTTGTAAGATCCAATTAAAATTAAGTAGTAGACTAATGTAGGTGAAACTCCATCCTCAGGGTCACAATATATTCACCAATGATGTTTCAGAGAGCCTGATAAGAAATGGCTAGCATCACTCGTCAGGGATACATCCTTGCTATTTTTATCATCGCCTATAGCTTCAGTCAAGATATGTACTAAAGCCCCCTGCACCTGGCTGTTTAAGTAAATCATTATTGATCTCATTTTTTGTAAGGAAAAAGTATGCAAAGATATTTGTGCACATACACATGCACATAATTGAATACAAAACAATTCTAGACATTAATTTCTGCTTTAAATTTTTTTTAAAAAAGTTTTCTATGATTGCTATCAAATTTTATGGAGCTTTTCACAATTTTTCACAATTGAGTTTTGTGTCTATTTTAGTCTTGAAGTTTAGATCAAATTCGCTTCTTATTATTTTTTTTACATATAAGTTTGTTAATCTTTTCATAAAAGGTTTTGTAGTCCAAACATAAATATCAAAATATTAATTTATTTTTTTTCTCAAAATGCATGTAATGTTTGCGTTGAAAATATTTCTTGATATCTTGTTGCTTTTTTTACATATAATTTTGTTAATCTTCTCATAAAAAGTTTTGTAGTCCAAATATAAATATCAAAATAAGAAATTGTTTTTTTTTCCCAAAATGCATTTAATGTTGAAAATATTTCTTAATATTTTATTGTTTTTAAGTCTTGAAAAAACTGTTCATGATATTGTACATGCTGCATTCTGGGATATCTTACAGAGTGAAGTTTTAAGCGAACCTCCAAAGTATGAGAAAGCATTTATGTTGCTTATGGAAATGAAACAGGTAAAATATTTTTTGAATAATTTCTTTTAAAAATATTTTTTGAATAATTTCTACATGAAAAAAGATGAAGTTTTAATTTTGAATTTTAATATGCTTAACTTTTCTACAACAGAGAATCACAATGTCATATCATTTATTATATTCTATAATTCCAAAATTCCCAAATTAACATAATTTACTTTTTTTTTTCTCTCTCCTTAGTTTTCATATAGTCGTTTCACCTTTTAGAATTTTTCTTCTAGATTTTTTTCTAAGTAGATCTAGAAGATCTACTTAGATTTTCTTATTATTTATTCTAAATTCTTTTTTATATCAAAGTTTTATTATCTTTGTGTAAAACTGAAATCTGATTTGTATAATCTGAAATCTGAAATTTGATTAGTTTAATAATACTTTTTAAAATTTTTATATTAATGTATTACTCTTTAGATGATTTTAGAGTTAGTACCGTCTAAACAGAGTTCATTGCTTCAAGAAATACAAGAAACCCTGGATCAAGAGTTGATATTTCAGCAAATTGCAAACAACGCATTTGATATAGTTAGTCTTGGGAATTTTGTTTTAGAAACTTTATCTAAATTGTGTGCCCCTGTTCGAGATGATGATATTAAAAAACTTAGAAACACACAGGAAATTATTCCATTATTACGGTAAAAATGTATTGTGGTTTGTATAAAGTTATTCTGCTTATTATTTTTTAATTATTCATTTATTTTTATAACGTGTTCATTTATTTTTATAAACCTTTCATGAAATTTTA
Organism: Hydra vulgaris; assembly: GCF_022113875.1. NCBI lineage: Eukaryota > Metazoa > Cnidaria > Hydrozoa > Anthoathecata > Hydridae > Hydra > Hydra vulgaris. Next base: position 68,168,927 of record NC_061157.1, read on the forward strand.
CTGCAATATAATATAAGAAAGACTTTTAATTTTAATAGAATTATATTTACATAGATAACAATGACAACTTTATTATTAGAGGTATACTAGAACTTCTTAACTTGATGAAAATAGATCTTGCCAATTATCAGCTTAAAGCGTTAAAACCAGTTCTTATACAGGAAGCAGTTAGTTATGAACGAGAAAAGTTTGAAGAGTATATGAAAGTAAATCCAGGTAAAATGATTAAAGGGATCCCAAACCTCCGAGACATGTGTTCATATTAAAGAGAATGATAAAAAAAAAAATGTTTAGACTAAATTTTAGTCAAAGCTTGCCTTCTTTGTTTTGTTGGAGGCCAAAAAGTCAGCATAATATATGCCGCAATCTACAGACTTGATAATTTATACAAGCACGTTTTATTTCTAAGTACATGGCGTTTTATTTCTTAGTACATGGCGTCATTGATTTTTTTGTTTGTTTACACAATCAATCTTTTTTTTTATCATTCTCTTTAATATGAACACAACATGTCTCGGAGGTTTGGGATCCCTTTAAAATTTCAAATTTTTTCTCTGAGTTTAAAAATTTTTGTTTGACTCCATTTAATTTAGTTGAAACTACTCTAATACTTGATATATTTATAAACAAATTTTTACTAGTATTGTTTCTAAAATTAGGCAAATAAAGCCATGCATAAATTAGTTTTTTATTGATTTTGATGTCTAATTGTAAAAAAGCCAAGGGTTTTCCATTATTAAATAAAACCTGCAACATAAATATGTATGTACCACATTCTAATGATCTTTTAAATAAGGAAAGTTTATTTTGCAAGGTCAAAGAAATATTGTAACACCCTCATTATATGAGAATTTTATGTTGTTTCCGAGTATACTTATGAGTATAAATCATCATCATCTAAATATGAGTATAAATCATCATATTTATACTGAGTATAAATAGTTCAATGAGTTAGTTTCATGAGTGTAACAAAAATTATTATCTTTGCTATGACAACTACAATTCAATGAAACAAAATAGCAATAAAATGAAAAAGTCGACAACAAAGAAAAACATTTAGAACAAAAACATTTGTTGGCTTTCAGCATAAAAACTAAAAAATTTTTATATTAAAAAAGTTGTGATGTTACTTATCAAAGACATCAAAGGAGATTATTAAATATGCATTAACAGGAATAATACTAGTTTAACACTAATATTAAAATAAACTGGATTAAAATAATGTACTAATAGCTCTTCTAGTTCTAATATAATACTATTAATATAATAATATTTGTGTTCTTTGTTTTAATGTGTCTAAGGTAAAAAATTCAACTACTTAAATATCTAATGTTCTAGAATTTAATTAAATCCTAATGTTTAGACAAAGTAGTTAAATAAGAAATACAAATTAATTTTCAATTCAACTAAATATTGATAAAAACACTTTTGATAAAATAATAAAGGTTTGAATATAATCTTAACAAAAAATCATGTTAGTGCGTTCATTTTGATTTATTATTTTTTAATTCAAATTCAAAATTATAATAAGTCAAAATATATTTTGCATAATATATAAGATTGTATAAGATCTATTGTTTAATCACTGTAAAACCTTTTTTACTTGTTAAAATATAAAAAATAATTTATTTAAAATCTAACTCAATTAGTAACTCATCATCATCATCATCATCATCATCATCATCATCATCATCATCATCATCATCATCATCATCATCATCATCATCATCATCATCATCAGTATATGGTCCTCTGTTCGTTATTGCAACAAGGTCATCGGCTCACAGGATTTTAGATTATTGCCATGTCGCTTAATATTTTTTAATTTTTTTTTTCAGTATTATTAATAAGAAAGATCTAAAAATTTTAGGTATGTCATTTTTGAAAAAAAATATTGAGAAAAAATTGTAAATTTAAGAGCCATTTAAAAAAATGTGTGGCATTACCGAATGCATCGAAAAAGAGGGTTTATGCATGGGGATCATAAAAATGATATTCGGGTATGTTTTTTTAAATCATTTTCTTCAAATTAAGCTATAAACTAAATAAATCCACATTTCTAAACTTTGATATTTTTCATATCATTGTGGTGTTTTTAAGTTTCTGAGTTCAAGTAAACTTTATTTAATATATTAGTTAACAAATCTCGTACTTGGGTTTTCAAAAAAAAAACGTTTAATAAAAATTTTTTTTTATGCGTTTTCAAGAAATTTTTTTTGCTGGATGTAATATTTGCTAAATCGAATGTGTAAAAAATATAAACTTTGCTTTTGAAACGAAAAAGATTTTTTGAAAATTTGGTTTTAACTGTGAGGTGTTGCATTACCAAAACTACACAGGTTGCATTACCCAACTTTCTGGTTTTCGCTTATAAATGAATTTGAAAAGTCTATTTTGCAATGATTTTTAAGTTATTATTTTAATATAAAACTTATTTACTCTTTTTTTATCCAAAAAATAAAATTGATACAAATAATAATTGTAAAATTGAACGGAAATTATTCAAAGTCTTAGAGGCGCGTTATAGGACTTCAGAGTAAAGAAACGGACTATCAATTAAAACAGGGGAAATCTTTTTATTACAGAATATAAAACTATAAATTGAACCTTTATGAAAATAAGTTTTAAATAAATAAATAAAGCTTTTAATATAACGTTTATATTTAACAAATGCGCTCATTTTGAATACACAAATAACACTATTTTTGATTATTTTTGAAAACTATACAACAATCATCTAACGTATTTTTTTAAAATCAATTTAAGTATTTTAAAGTTAATTTTGACTTTGTGAAAAAAATACACACAGCAAAATGTTGTTTTAAATAACCTTCCCAGCAAACATTTTACAGCGGAATTTTAGTAGACTTTTATAGGCATTTTGAGAGTTTCTCACTTTTTATTAATGAGCCTTTTTCCACTGTAAAAAGGCTCATTAGTTACATAGTGGACCATTAGTGGCAGCCGCCATATTAGATAGCCAACAAATAGCTTTTATATTACATGTTGAAGAGTTATTTGCTAGCCACCTTTAGCAAATCCCTTAAGTAACCTACAAGCATAACTCCAATAAACTGCTCAAAATGCTAATATATGTTCTTTGCAAATGCACATTAAAATAATTGCTAGGTTATTAAAATCATAATTGGGTATCACTTTCACAGATTTTTATAAAAATACAGTTATTCATAGTTTTTAAAAATTCAAAAGTGTTTCATTAATTAAGTTCATAGCCTTAACCAGAGAGACTGACATTATCCTATTTAGTAAAGTACTATTTTATTATTTTTTATAAAAAAAATTATATATACCAATTTACAAAAAATCATGATTAATATCATTAAGTATGTATCTTATTTAAGTTAATTAATCACAAGTTTGAGAGTCATAATTTTTGCATAGATGCTTTAAATGCAAAGGAAAATTACCATTTTAATGTGGTCTTGTCGATGACACCCTCTAACACAAATTTTTGAAAACTTTACTTTGCTGCAATTTTATTGATTATAACTAAATTCCTAAAATTCCTGATAACATTTTTTATTGCAAAATTTATACAAATTGTACAGAAGAAAATGGACACTAGATTTTGTAAGGTATAAACTTACAAAGGAACAAGCACACTACTACATGAAAAAAGAAAGTTAACTAAATCTTTGATCAATTTTATGCAGAACTTCTATAGCCTAGAAATAAAAAACAATCTTAACAATTTGTATGCTATGAAAAAAGCTGTTTCGGCAGTTTTGTTTCAATGTACAGATTTTGACGACAAGGAATGTCGACTGCATGTGCCCAAGAGACACTGAGACTTAGTGCAAATATCATTTAGACATGGTGAACATGCTTATGTGGAGCAAGTAAATATTTCTGTTTCAGTCTTCAAAATTTTAAAACCAACTTTTAGTAATGTATCATCAGATGATTTACTAAAACGCCAAAGACACACTTAACGAGATTATTTGGAGATGCTGCTCAAAAAATATTTTTGCGGGCAGAGGGTTCTTAGAGTCTGCAGTTAAATCATCTGTTATTGAATTTAATGAAGGTCCTAATGGAATCCTATTTGTACTAAATGAATATAAACTAACAGGATATGTTACCTCTATGAAACTTAATAAAAATAATAAAGAAACTATAAAGCGGTTTCTTCAAAAGTCCACTGAACGTTTCAAAAAGAGAAAAAAATAGCTAAGAACAATTAAAAAGACTTAGTTAGACAAAGATGATAAAGAAAAAACTCACAATAAATTCCTGGAGGGTTTTGATATGTTTATATGAACTTTTTATTATGGTTTTATTCTTTTGTTTTTTATATTTGTGGTTTCCTCAGAATTAAGTTTTGCCTCAAATTCAAATCTTTAAAATATGATAACTTTAAACTCGTTTAAGCTTTTGATCTAATTTTTTTTTGATTTTTCACATAATTAAAAAGAATCCGAATGAGAATAACAAAATAAGGAAAGTACTTTTTTATGAGACTTTTTTATGAGAAAAATTGTCGGACATTCGTCCAGCAATTTTCCTATGTTTGTTTCAAATGTTGTAACCTTTAATATACTATAAGTAATAAAAAAGCTTCACTTATCCAGATTAATATACCTCATTAATATATACACCAATTTTTAGCTTGATATGATAAATATTTTAATTGCTAGCTTGTCACAAAAACTGCTAGTTTTTTATTCATTTTTTAAATAACTGGGTAATCGAGACATTTTTTACAAACTATTTACAAAAACCATCAAGTTGGTTTTTGTAAATAGTTTATACAACCACATTTTTGGTGAAAAATTTAAATCAAAAACATTTTTTTAACAAAACTTAGCCTTTTCTGTGAAGAACCACATTAAGCTGAAAAAAAAAAATTTAATTTATTTAAAATCCATACTTTAAAACAACAATTTTTATCTTGTAAAATAAGAGTTGTTTATTTGCAGTTTTTACAACAATGTTATTTAGAATAGAATAGTGCCGTGGTGCAGTGTGGCGCAGTGGTTAGAGTTCTGGCTCAGAACCCAGAGGTCCGAGGTTCGACGCCAACTCCAGCCCAGCAAGCGACATTGGTATGGAAGGAGGCGTGAACTTCCTATTAAATGCTATCCTGCGGTGCTCTATGATAAGACCGTAAGAACTTCTGGGAGCATCTAAATACATACAAAAAAAAAAAAGAAAAAAAGTAGTGTTGTTTGGAAAAAGCACCTTAAAAGTGTATTTGTGTCAATGAAAGTATTAGAATTAACTGCATCTTTATCTATTATTAAATTTAATGGTGAATTTATTAGAATGGAGTCTATTTTTGGGCACGCCAGTATAATTTTGACCTTCGTGATCCAGTATAAATAGAGTTAAGTTGTATACTAGAGATAAGATTATTTATTTAATGATATTATCTTGAGACGAACATTTTATGTTTAGGTAAAAGTTGATGCGTTTTTCTTTATAAATTAAATATTAAAAGGTGGCGCTATTTGGAAATTTGAATAGATTACAAAATATTTATGCACCTTCAACGACCATCTCACTAAACCCATAAAATCAAAAGGATATCCATAGTTTTTATAGATAGGATACAAAGCAATACATCACACGTTTTAAAAATCTTGGTTTTTGCAAAACTTAGACCAATTAAGCAGTAATATTTTGTCAGTATGCTTGTTTTATCATAATGATTAATTGCTTCCATAAATTTTAAGTTTGCAAGTAGTATAATTTGTAAAAAAAAAATTTGAACTTTATAACAATCACAAAATATTTGGAAGTACTTTATTTAGTTTTTTATTTTTCCCAGGAAGAGGGAAGATAAAAAACTCAATTATCTTATTATTTCAAGTCTTTTTTTTAAATTCTGCATATTACATTTTGTTTGATTGTACGATAACAAAATTTTCACTACAAATGAAATTATAGTTGCTGTAATTATTGTAATTTTAATTAACTTTTAGAACAAGTCTAAAAACTAATTTATAATTTAAAAGCTTGGTAAAATAATCGTGTTTTCCATTATTTTTCTAGAATTAAAAAATAGAAAAAGCAAAAATTAAAGTATTAGTGAATTTCTTTGGTTTAAGATTGATTAGATATTGTCCATAAATTATGCAACGCTAAATTTTACTAATAAACAAAACATAAGAGATCAAAGATTTTCTCTCGCAGAGCCTTAAGTTAAATAAAAAATGAAAACTGTTATGTAAGAGAATTTAATAATATCTACTTCTTTTTTTAAAATAAACTTTTCATTGCAAAATATATAGACAATCCCTAACTGAATGTTTAAACACTTATGCAAACAACTTTGAAAAAGATATGAAATATATTACAAGAACAACGACATTTATCTTTTTCATCAGGTTTCGAAAGCTACTCTTGCAACTATATAACTAAAGGAAAAAGTAAAGTTGCTTTAACATTTGAAACTTAATTGAGCTTGCAGGAATATATTTGAGAAACTTTAATAATTTAACTAACTTTATTAGATAGTTTTGATTAAACTTGCCAAATATATTGACTTTAGTAACATTTAAGCTAAACTATTGTAAATACAGTAAAACTATTTAATGTATTTTAATTGTATAATAAGCATCATTATCATTTGAAGAAACAAAAGATAATAATGTTGGAGTATGATTAAAAGTTTTCATCATGCATATGACTTAAATACACATAATAATATAAGAGAATACACATAAAAAATACACATAATTATACAAGAGAAAAATTAATTGTTATTATTTTTTAATTATTTTTTAATATATTTAAGAAGATAACAACTGATGCAATAATATCATAGCTGTTGTAAATATAACTTCAAAGCTTTGAAATTATATTATTACTGTTTAAAGATATACCATCTATAATTTTAACACTATATTAGTAAATAAAAAAAATAAAAATAACTAAATTCTTATTTAAAAATTACTGGTAAATTAATTATAAGTTTCACTTTCTCAATAGAGTTCTTTTAAACAGCCATCTCTAGATTAAATTTTTTCTAGAGTAAAAAGGACAAATCTAATCTAGATATAATTTTTATAAATAAAATCTTTTAATATTGAAAAACAAAAAGAATACTAAACAGTCATATACTTAAGAAATTATAACTTTTATGTCAATTAAAATATATAAAAATTATAACTTTTATGTCAACTTAAAAGTGACTTAAATTACTCTGATTCTAACCATTATATTGTTAATAATATTATTATAAGCAAATAGTATATTATTAATAATATTATTATAAGCACATGGAATATTATTATTAATAGAATTATAAGCATATAGTATATTATTAACGATATTATAAGCTGGTTAAATTTGTAAGGTTTTAGGTGAAATTTTAAGTAGAAGTTGACTTACATCACTTAGATTCTAGCTAGCTAGAATCTAAGTGGTAATTTTAGATGATTCTAGATAGCTAGCAATCTGATTCTAGATAGCTAGCAATCTGATTCTAGATAGCTAGCTAGCTATCTAGAATCAGAGTGGTTTAAATAAACTGTTACTCAATTATTGATTAGAAATCGATATAAATCACTTTGAGTACTTTTTTCGTCTTAATTTTGTAAAAATTTTGTAAAAATTAAGTAAAAGAATTTTACAACTTTAAACACATGTGTAATTGTATAGACTACTGATATAATTAGATTTCAATAAATTTATTGCAATTTTATACCAATATATTTTATTTCACTCACTAAACAAATTTTTGTCTGCCCAACTAACTTCGAACGAAAATTTTTTTGAGCTGGCTGACGTAACCACTTAATATAAAAAACAAAATTATTCAAGTTGCAAAACTGAACACGGAGTTGCAATAGCAAACAAAAAAGTTGCAATAATGAACAAGAGATGCTATACCGAACAAGCGCGTTGCGATACAGAACATTTTAGTCGCATTACCGCACATCCATATGATCATCATCATCATCATCGCCATCACAATTTCTAATAAACGTATGGTATAGAAACACTGCAAAAAAGTTTCTGTACAAATTTTCAAAGAAAAAACAAATAACGACAAATTATCTGCTTTATTGACAAATCCAATTGATTAAACATTCTTTATATAAAATTTAATGTTGCTTCAATTAAAATTTCAAAAAAAAAAAATTATTTCACACATGCCAAGTTACATAGGACTGAGTGATATATCCTCTTTATTGTCACTGGTATAGGTTCTTTACAAAAATGTTGTGTTTTTACAACAAAACTTTTTACATGAAATATTTCCAGATTAATATTTGAATAAAAAGTTTTTTGTAATCTAGTGAATGAATATTTTTTCTTTTCTTGATTTTAATATGTTCTTCGTAAATTGTAATTCTTGCAATGCGAGAATTACAATTTACGATTGTAATTCTCGCATTGCAAAATTGTAATTGTAATTGTCTATTACAAAATAAAAAGGTATCTTTTTTTAATTAATAAAATCTTTCGCCTATTTCACTGTAAATTGATTCAACAGCATTATAAATTAGTTTACAATTCTCATCACTTGTATAGAATTCCTACCTTCTAACACATACGCATCCATACAGATTTTTCCTGAGTTTTAAAATCAATTGATTTTATTTATACACAAACAATTTCAAGTATAAAAAAGTATAAAACTGTTATAGACAAAAAATATTCAATGCAATATTGAAAACAAATAATTATTTTATATGCGACATAACAAAAAAACATAAAAGGTGTAAAATCCATTCCTTTCACATAAACTATCAATTAAATCTATGAAAGTTTGTAATTATAGCTGAAGTGAAAGCGTTAAAGTCAGGTTAGATTATCCTGCTACTGGTAACATGTAACCCAGTACAACCTGCTTTATATCATGCTGCCGTGCAGGATACGCTTTTTTAGGCAAAGGCTAGGAGAAGCCAATTTCAACTTAAAACACCCCCTGCCTTGGGGATCTTGGTTGAGTAAAGGGTAGAGATAGTGTTTTGATTTAAATACTCTTGGGCAGATGTTAAATGCATCTGGCTACTGTTTTACCAGATGTTAAATGCTGGATCTTCTTGACTCAATGCATGGATTTTGTTTATGTTTATGTTTTTATGACAAGCACCTCATTCTATTATCTCTTAATACAGCTCTAAAACTCAGTTTTATGGTTCTGAGGCCGGCTGGTAGTCAGGTTTACCAAACTCAGCGGTAGCTCTTAGAGTGGCTAATTCAATCAACAGCTGTAAAATATCAGAGTATTAACAAATCTATGTTACGCATGGATGGTGTCCCTGTTTGTACTTTGGGTGTGCATTGTTGAGGCCACATTTAGAGCCCTTTGTTATGGCTAAGGGTTTGTAATAGTAATAAGGCAGTTGCTTGGACAATTAAATAGTATACTGAGTACTATCTATGCTTTCAGTCAAGTTCTTTAATAAACTTAAAAATGACTTTTTTTTTTTTTTTTTAGTTTATATTTCGCTGTTAAAATAAATAACAGATGAGTTTTACATGGTAAATATCAGTAAATAAAATATTTTAAAAACAGACAGGGACTCAAATAAGATATGGATGATTCAATGTCACCTCAATATTTTCATAGAGCCCCTTAATATAATAAAATTTTGTCAGATAAAGTTAAAAATATAAAAGTAATAAAATAAAAAAATATAAAATAAACTAAAGATATAGTCAGATAGCAAATTATTTTTACAACTACAATGATATTTTGCAATAACTATATTTCAAAGCTAGGTATTCAAAAATTAGAAATACATACAAACGAGTCAGGGTAACAACATCCGCTTTTGCTATGTCATTGTTTTTGCAACAACATCTGAACAACATCCCAAATTTCATTGATGTATAATAACATCTGTCTAACAACATCCAAAATTTTATTGATTTATAATAACATCCCTGCAACTACATCTTTAGATTTCTCGGATGTAACTACATCAGAGAAAAATATTTTTTAATAATGCATTATTTTAACCAGATAGTTACACATCTAATTTTTTTCAGATGTACCTACATCCGCCAAAAAAAAATTATTTAAATGTATTATTTTAAGCATAATAAATTTTTTTTCAATTTAATTTTTTGATAGACTGCCTGCCCAAACCAAACCCTCAGTCGATGTAGCAGCACTCTCTTGCAAATTAGGCTATTTAATCAGATATAGTTACACATCTGATTTTTATAAGATGTAACTACATCTGGGAAAAAAAACTCAAAAATGCATTATTTTAAAAATAATTTAAAAATGCATTATTTTATTACCAGATGTAATTACTTATCTGATTTTTTTCATATATAACTACATCTGGAATTTTATTTTATTTAATAATGCATTATTTTAGGCGGATATAGTTGCACATCGAGAAAAACTCCCAGATGTAGTTACATCTTTTTAAAGATGTTATTAGACATCAATGAAAATTCGGATGTTGTTGGACAGATGTTAATTCAGTAAAGGAAAAAAGCGGATGATCTTGAACAAAAATGTGCATATGTTATTTCACTACTCCACGGATGTTGTTGGACAGATGTAGTAACCTTTTCCCCATACAAACATATATAAAAAGATTAAAAAATTTTACATTATAAGACACATATATCATTAGTAACTACTAAGAATAATAAAATTTATTTGAATAAATTCACAAAAGGGTTTTGTTTTTATTTCACAAAATTCAAAATTTGTTTTTTTGCTTGGAACTTAAATGAGTTTAATGATTTTACCATATTTGCATTAGTTTTTTAAAAAGAATTCCATTACTTAGGTCCATGATATGCTATTGAATATTTTGTATATTTATTTAATTTCCTTGGCAGTTTGAAGGAATTTAATTGATTTGTTCTTAAGAAATACTTTTCACTTACATTTTTCTCAAATCTACAAATGAAATTAGCCAGAGTTAGATTATTCTTATAATTATATATGAAAATTAGGTGCTGATAAAAATATATTTTGTCTACATCCTTCACTTTTATATTTCTCATTAAGGGTTTAGTGTGCTCCCCTCTTTTTTTCACAAAAATATTTCTAGACGCATGTTTTTGTAAACTAAGTTTTTTTTTTCAAGTTTTATTGGTTGTGTACTAACCCATGTTATATTAGCATAGTTAATAAAACAAAGAATTAAAGAAAAGTATAATAACTTTAGACAAACTGTATTTACATATGGACGAACTCGGTACATCAGACCAATGGTTTTACTAACTTTTGATTGTAAATATTTAATATTGGGAAGCCAAGATTAATTATTGTCAAAAAGTATTCATAAACTTTGTATAGTCTTGCTTTTTGAAAATAGGGCTGGTAATTTAAGGGAAAGATTTTTTTCTTGCATTTTTTCATAAAACAAGGTATACTTTGTTTTTTCAACGTTTAATGAGAGTTTATTCGTATATATTGGCTCTAGTGTCAGTAACTCTGCAGGCATTAAGGCTTACAACTTTTGCTTGTCTTAATCTCAACACAAATAGTCAACTTTTCAACACGTTTTCTTGACAACCCGAATCATTTACCTTCTCTACTCAACTTATGTATTGTTTCTGATCCTAGTAGGTGCTCAGTTTCTCCACATTCGTCCTTAGGTGCTTCTGGTGAAATATTATCCCATTCTTCTTAACCATCAGAATCCCCTTATCATTGTACCTCTTACAACAAATAAGTTAAAGCTGACTGGGACTCTTTCTGTGATTTTCTTCGTGATTGCCCTTGGGTAGAAATCTTTCGTCTTCCTGGTGACAAATGTGCTTTTTACATAACTTCATGGATTTGGACTGGCATGATATCTTTAATTCTCTCTCGAAAGTTTGTAGTCAAGCCTCAATCTTCTCCATGGTTCGCCATACATTGTGCTGCTTCGGTTTCCAATTGAAATCATTACTTCCATATCTATTAGCAAAACTATTCTCGTTATTCTTAAGTTATGAAATCTTGTATTTCATTACAAAAATTAGGCTCTTGTGACTTATGAAGAACCTTTAACAGCATCAATAATGAATGAAAATCTGTTATTCCATCTCTCTAGTATGGTTCAGATTTTGTTACCTCACCTATAGACAAAGTTGAATTGTTTGCTAAAAACTTTTCATCAATATCATCTCTCGATTCCAATAGTCGTGTTCTACCTGATATAGCCGACAAATAGGTTGATCCACTGGTTGATATTCGTATCACTCCAGTTTCTGTATCTAAAGTATTTTTCTGCTTAAACTTTTTTTCAGCTTGTGGTCCGGACAAAATAACTGTTATAGACTTGCAGTCCTCTCTGGAGCTGCCTTCTATACTTTCAAAACTATTTAATAAGTGCTTATCAGATTTTTGTTTTCCAGCCTGCTGGAAAGCAACATCTGCTATCTCTGGAAAGCAACATCTGCTATCTCTGGAAAGCAACATCTGCTATCTCTATTTTCAAAAGTTCTGTAGAGCAATCTGACTCATCCAACTACTGTGTCATTTGTCTTTTTTATATCATAAACAAGATTTTTGACAAACACTTCATCTTTTGTTTTGAATCTAATAATTTACTTTCTGATCATCAATGTGGACCTCAATCTCTTCATTCTACATCTGATTTACTTATAGTAATAACCGATAGGTTTGATTGTGGATTAAATAAATTGATCGCTTTTGTCATTTCTTAAGCTTTCGATAAAGTTTGACATGCTGGTTTTTTCCATAAGCTTTCTTCTTATGGTGTATCTAGTAACATCTTCTTCTTATGATGTATCTAGTAATCATTTCCAATCATAGTATAAAAGTTGTCTTCAATGAACAGCACTCTTCTACATATCCTATAACTTTGAGAGTTTCTCAAGGTTCATTCCTCGGCCCTTTAATCTTTTTAATTTACATTAACAATCTTCAAAATATTCTTAAATCTAAGATGGCATTGCTTGCTAATGATACTACAATTTATTCTTTTCTTGATAAAAAGCAAACACTCTCTGATTGCTTGGTGTGGGAACTTAAGCTTGAAAAAGAAATCACTTCTGCTACAGCATGGGGTTCACAGTGGCTGGTGATCTTTAATTCAGGTAAAACCTAATTTTTTTTTTCAGCAAATTGTTATCGCAATAAATTAGATCTTCCTATATTTATGAATGGTATTGTACTTAATGAGTCTTTTACAATTCATCTTCTAGGATTAACCATTACTTCCGATCTTTTTTGGAAACCGTATATCAAATTCATTGCAAAAATAGGATATTTAAAGGTTGCATATCTTTATCGTGCTCAACGCTTTCTTACTCCAAATTCTATTTTTTAACTCTATTAATCTCAAATCTGTCCTTGTACGGAATACTGTAGCCATATCTGGGACATTTCTTCTAATGATGCCAATTCTCTTTTAGACAAGGTACAAAAACACATTGTAAACAAAGTTGGACCAGCTCTTGGTCCAACTTTGTTTACAACCATTTTCACATCGTCGTTATGTTGCTTCTTTTTCTATAAAGACTTTAATAGGTACTGCTCTAAAGAGCGTCTCTTATGCCATCTACAAATATTCATTTTCATGTTACTTGCCATTCAATTAAATCTCATCTTTTTCTGTGGCTGTTCCTAAGGGCCACTAAAACTTTTATTCGCCTAGGTTTTTTCCTTGAACACTGATGGTCTAAAGTTTAAAGAACAAATGAAGAACAACCCTTTAGTGCTGCAAAGTGTCAAGTAAGATAGTCTGCATAAAGTGGCGCTACCATTAATGTTGTTAGGATGTTGGCATCTCCATAAAGAAGAGGTCAAGTGGTATATTATTATGGCGCCCAAGTTTGTTTCAGTGTCAAAAAAAAAAAAAATAAATAAATAAAGCAAGCTAAAAAAAGTCCCGTAAACCATTTCATTTGATGCTATCTCAGCAGCAAAGGCAGGGCAACATATATTTTTGCCCAGGGATTTGTCTTGGCTGATGATGACAATTTAAGACGTATGGTATAAAATGATGATATTGCATGTTAAAACATGTGAGAAAAGCATTATTCAATATTGAACAAAAGCAAATGTTAACCTAAGAAGTTGTTCTTAAACAAGCCATTAATTAAAGATTTAGGCCATGTGAAGACAGCATTAATATGCAAAATTTAGATTATTTTGCTGAAAAATGCTTATAACAGAGCCTTTAAAAATAAAAAAAAATCTTTAAAAGTGTTTTTGCCAATTTTCAATTTTAGTAATAACCTATAAATGTAATATCTTTATATTGGCTAATTATTTGCGCCTGAAATTTTTAGGGTATCCTCAGTATGCTTCAGAAAATTGTTTAACAATTTGGATTTTAAATATACCTGTTAAATTTTTTAAATAAGAAATTAGTTTACATGTCAAATCACCTATTAGTTCAAGCAAATTTTTATTAATTCTTGATTAAATTTAAAATATGCCCTTAAACTAAAAAACCATTTATGTCACTAAGCCTGACAGGAAAATATTTCAGCAAATTCAATTTTAAACACTTTTTCTACCATTATAGATAAAAAACTATATTGATTTAAGAAAAATTTATATTTCGATTATTATTTAAAATAGTGTTTCAACAGAAATATACAAGTTTTTTATTTTGTCTATATTTTTTATTAAAAAGTGAATTTTTGTAGAGTACTACCTTATATCAACTGATGATTTTCTAAACTTTGTCTAAACTAAAAATACTATCTCTTTCAAAAGTCATTAATTTGTTTAAATTAGAAAAGAAAACTAAAATAAAATAAAAACAGTTTATTTTTACAAATTATTTAAAATAAATTTAAAAATTTCAAACTTTAAAATAAAAGTAAAACTTTTAAAATAAGACGTAGAAGATTGTATATAATTCCATATAAAATATTTTTTACATTTACAATTTTAAATTTACATAAGTAACATATTTATATATCTATATATATTACCTATTTTCTATAAATAAAAAAGTTCAATAAAACCTTTTCTTGACATTTACAAATAAAATTGTCTCTGGATCAAATCGAAAGAGTTGTTGTTATTTTTGATGTTATATTGCAAGGTTAATTCACCACTGTGTCTTAAAACAGCCAGAAATTAGACAACTTTTAAGCTACCACACTACCATACTTTATTGACTACATACAAATAGCATTTTAAAATCAATACACAAGTATACATGACTTATTAAAGACTAACTGATCAGGTTTAAACATAGTAAAAAGCCATGGAGCTCAGTACACAAGGGTTTCCTGATCCTTGCAACTTTGAAAAACAATTTTGAAATAGCTGCAACGCCATGAGGGTAGACTCATAGGCCTTGTATGCACCAAGCTTTAATTTTCATTGATTACAAACACAAATTATTCTTTAATACAAGTTGTTAGAAAATTATTTGTTTTGAGTCAATAATCAACTTAATTTAGATATAAAAAACAAAACTAGTTGTTTCTTTTTATGCAATTGTTCATTAAAAAGAAAATTTATAAAACTGAAAAACTTTGTCAACTTTTGTCATGCTGAAGATCAATAAAAAAAGTTAAAAACTATATGAGGATGAAACTATGATTTCATCTTTTCATTCAGACTTGTGTGTAGTATATATGTATATATATTTTACATATATATATATATATATATATATATATATATATATATATATATATATATATATATATATATATATATATATATATATATATATATATATATATATATATATATATATATATATATATATATATATATATATATATATCAAATATATATACCTGATATATTATGCACATATACAAGATAAATGTATTAAATATATTCAAGCTATTTATTGGTAATAATAAGTTTCAATACAACTCTTAGATGTTGAAAAATAGAAATCAGTTATTAAAATTGAAAGCTAATAAAAAATGAAAACCTCATTAAAGAGTTTATTCAAAAAAAGAAATATATTTATAACACCATGCATAGTATCTTCTTATTTTTTGATAGCTAATATTACTCTGCGAAAAATATTTTAATGGCTGAACTAAATCAATATAAACAGCAAAAGGCAATTAAATTATAAAAATATTATAAAAACCTCTTTATAGAAACTCTACCTTGTGATGTAGCTTTTCTATACATTATGTGTCGGAATTCTATCATTTAAGTAGTATTTCTATACCGCGTCAAGTTTCTATACAAATTTGTTGTATTTCTATACAGTTTTTATAGAAACTCTACACATTCTTTTTGTCATCATCATTGTCATCATCATTATCATCATCATAATTTCATGACATAAAAATATAAAGATAGATATGTAACTTTGTTATCTTTAATCACTTCACTTATTTGAGGCAGATAACATTTTTTCAAAACTGTTGTCTGTCTGATAGTCATGTCTGATGATAGTCATGTCTGATGATAGTCATGTCTGATGATGTCATGTCTGATGATTAATAACAAAATTTATAATATCAAAAAATAAAACTTAAAAGCTTTTTTTAAACAGAAAACTTTTAACAATAAAAAAGTTAAAAAGAGCTAAAATTAATACATAACTTAAAATGTAAGTCAAACTGTAAAGAATGTAAAAGATAAAATAAGTTTAAAATAACCTTGTCAAAAAAAAATTAACCTTGTAAATTTGAATAGCATACTCGGCTCAGAAAAATTCTATGTTTTTTATATTTAAATTTAAAAAATTTTCGGTTTTGAAAGATCAGAAGTAAGAGTTGACTTAAAAGATGAAGAGAATCTGACTCGTCGAGTACATCACTGTTCTTAAATATAGGAAATCTATATTATTGCGGTAACGATTGGCTTAAAAAATTGGGTTTTATTGGTGTAAAAAATTGGTAAAACGAGAAGATCGAAATCCATATTGATGATCAAAAAGTTGTTAGATTCAAGATGAGAGATAAAGTGTTTGTTAATTAAAGATTCAAATACCTTGTTTATGATAGGAAGAAGACTAATGGGACAGTAGTTGAATGAGTCAGATCGCTCTCCAGAATTTTTGAAAATAGGGATAACAAATGCCACTCTCTAGCAGACTGGAAAACAAGACTGTAATAGGTACTTGTTAAATAGTTTTGAAAGTATAGACAACAACTCCTGAGAACACTTTAGGGAATCACTTTAGATACAGAAGCTGGAGAGATAACAATATCAAACAATGGATCAATCTGTTTGTTGGCTATAACAGGCAGAAGACAACAAGTGGAATCAAGAGATGATATTGATGAAAAGTTCTTAGCAAAGAATTCAGCTTTGTCTTTAGGTGAGGTGACAAAATCTGAACTGTGAAACAGAGGCGGAATAACAGATTTGTCCTTATTATTGATACTGTTAAAGATTCTCCAGAAGTCATGAGAACTTAATTTTTGAAATGAAATCAAGATGCGGGCTTTAGCGCTTATGTGGAAAGCTTTGCAGCAACTTTATGTTGAACCTCTGAAGGCTAAACTAAAATGTTTGGGTCACAAAAAGCATCTCATAGGTTCATCTTATCTTGCCTCGCTGCTCTAAAGTATCAGCTCTAAAGTATCTATCTTAAAAGCTTTTTGGGTATTGTTATGAATTCAATTTTAATTAATTTATTTTGATAATTGTACTGAAGTGGCATGTGTTAACTGTTCCTTGAACTTTACCTGACCACTTATCTCTTACTTGCTGGATACTTTATTGAACTTGATAGCTTATTATAACAAACTTGACTGCTTAATTTATCAAACTTTTTTGATAAAGTAAGCAAACACGGTCGTATAACATTACCTTTATAAAGTTAAATCCTATATATTTAATATTATATAAAGCATTATATATCTTTTTTTCATTGTTTTTTATTTTTGTTTTATTTTAGAAGGACTAACAATGACAAAACTGTGGTTATTAGAAACTTTACAAAACCTTGCAAAGAAAGTAAATGTTCAAGAACTAGATTGTGAAATGGTAACCATAAATGCGTTTCTTTCACTTATGGAGTTTAAGGAAGAAATGATATACCCTGAGGTTTGTTTTGCGTTTAGGTTGTATTTTTAATTATCAAATTAGTTTACTTGTATTACTATTTTGCTTTTTTTTTTTTAGACTTTACTATTAGACGAGTGTCGTCTGCAGGCGCTTGCTGATTCATTTGATAAATTATCATTTATTTCTGCGATAATGACCTTATATGTAAACTTTATAGGTGCTGGTGAAGATTTAAAACTTCTTGATAAAATTAAAGAAGAAATTTTGATTATATTTGGAAATAATGAAAGGTTAAAATATTTTCAGTATTTTATAAAATTAGAAGTGTTTGATGTTTCTAATTTCGTTGATAGAAAGAAAAAATTATCTTAATTTCAGTTAATTATAGAGGTATCGTATTTTGTATTTTGTGAAGATGATTGTTTCACTTTTCCTATTGAAGATTTAATTACCAAAATTTTATAAGTTCTTCCAATATTTATGGAATTTATTATAAATATTTGTACCTTTGTAGTTATTGGTGAATTTAGATGTTTAATGATAATTAATAATATTTATTACGAGTCTTGAATAATTTGTTTCATTTTTTTTTTATATATAGAACCACTTCTCTGTTGGAAAATGTTTATCATCACCTTATTTTTTCACTTGATAAACTTAGGACTGATAGAGGTCTTCAGCCAAAGGGAGACACGAGTATATTACTTGGCCAAATAAAAAATTTAGCAAATAAAGACGACTCATTTCGGAAACTGATAAGTAAATTTTTTTGTTTGTTTGTAACTTTATTTTTTCACTTTTTTGTTATGTTTAAAATGATTTAATGAAGTTTTTCAATTTAAGCAATGAATTTTTTTAGTATCTCGTTTCCGTGATTTCGTTTTATTAACATTTTCGGGAAATGTTATACCTTCAATCAGTGGTTGTTTACATTGGGTGCAAACTGAATTGAAAATGACAACAGAAAGTTTTGTACGAATTTGTAAACACAATAAAAATGTTCACCAGGAGCGATATAATAAAGTTATTGACATAGCTTTAAACGATTTACGACGGTCGTCAGTAATGTAATTAAACAATTTATGACGGCCCTCTAATATAATTCTTAATTTTTTCGTGGGTGATTGTAAAGTTTCCTTATCATTTTCGAGTTTCTTTGTTATACCAAGTCTACTTATCTTTCAATATTTTTTTTAAAACTGTTTAAAAGTGTAAATAGGAAAGTATTTATTTGAAATATTGTTCATAGTTTTATCTCGTCGATTAAAATACATATTTTACATAGTTTTTGAGCTTTCTACTTGAAAATTAAAAAAAAAAAGTAAAAATTCAAAAGCAATTTCAAATTATCATTAAAAAATGTCTGTTTTTAAAGAACTTTTTTTATCAACCTCAGGAATCATGTCAGTTTGATATGTCCTTCTTTCTTTTTTGCTATTTTTTTTTTAGATAAAACTTTCTCATCAGTTTTGAGAATCACCTAATTTTATTCGTATATTTATAGAATTATTACTATCATTTATAATTTATTAAAGTATCTTATATACAGTTTAATAAATTTTTTATTTTTTATTAATACTAAAAGTTATGCATATTGAAATATAATTTGCTTAATATTAAATATTGAAATAGAAATAGAATAAACTTTGTTGTAAATAATATTTGCTATATTATTGATATCATGTAAGGATGCACAAATTAAATAATCGTAACTTTAGTTGGGTTTCTAATAATAGTCGGTCCAAGGTTACTTGGTGCTTTTTTTTTTTTATTATTATTTTTTTGGAATCGTTTGATGGAGTAATCCATAGAGTAACTTTAATATAAAACAATTTTGTTTAAAATGTTTGCGTTTAAAATGTTTATATTTAAAATGCTCGTAGCTTTTATCAGTAAAACGTTGTTTTTTTGCCAAAAAAGAAAAAAAATTTATTTCACATTTATCATCTTGACAATATATTTTTTCTATTGACAGCAATATAATAATAAATAAAATATTTTTTTTTAGCTTAAAATTATGTAATATTTATTAATTTTTAAGTTCCCATCAAAAAAAAATGCTCCTATCAAAAAAACAAAACAATGAAAAGTAAAATAGTTGCAATGCAAAATCATCTGGCATCCTATTTATAAATGTATATCTATTTGTGCAAAAGCAACTAAAGTAAATTATGTTTTGCTATGAATGAAATAATTTCGCTCTTTTTTTTTTATAGAAAATTCTAATTGGTTATGTTTACAAGAAATGAGAGGAAAATTGTTCTAAAAATAAGCTTTTAATCAGTAAATTTAAAAGTATAGCAGGCCCTATATTTTCCTATGCGAGAAAACATTACTTTTAAAATAGAAGCTTAAACTCTGGTTCTTTTTCCTGATATTTAATATATATATATATATATATATATATATATATATATATATATATATATATATATATATATATATATATATATAATGACAATGTAATGGATAAAAAGTTCTATCCATTACAGTAAATTTAATGTTATAAAATAATACTGATTAAAAAATTTTTTTAGTATATTTTACAATTAAAACAAACATAACTAATGTCATCATTGATAAATATAGAAAATGCAAAAGTGTTTAAAGACAGTTTTGCAGTTTCTGCTATTCCAATTAAAACATAAATTGCGACTTAATAATTATCTTGTTCTATCTTCACATTTTTTTTGAGATAAAACGATTTAAAAAATAAAAACTTTAGACGATGGAATATAAAAGTTTTTTTACAACTTATGTTTTCTCCGCAATTTTTTTTGTACAACTTAGGTTTCAATACAGAAGAAAAACTTTATTCTGAGGTACAGAACACACTCAATAACTCATAAAACAAGATAATTCTAATTTCGCGAAATGGCATTGTACCATAAAGTATATTTTGTTTATTGTGATTCTATAACCAGGGCATTTTACAACCGCAAAAATTCGATATTTTATTGTAGCAACAAATTTTAGAAGTCACTATAAAACTACATGGTTTTGCAGAGCTAAAATAACTACTTCAAAATTTGATATATTCGTCGCCAGTTCATTTTTCATTTGAATAGAAAACAGAAATTTTACTAATCCAAGTGACTTGAAGAGAATTCACATTGTCT
This sequence comes from Hydra vulgaris, assembly GCF_022113875.1. Classification (NCBI taxonomy): domain Eukaryota; kingdom Metazoa; phylum Cnidaria; class Hydrozoa; order Anthoathecata; family Hydridae; genus Hydra; species Hydra vulgaris. Next base: position 68,189,900 of record NC_061157.1, read on the forward strand.
TTGTATTCTTTGCAAATACTCCGTGGTATATTAAACTACTTGCGTGATGCATTTCATTGTTCATATTTCAGTTGTTTATCAGTGACACATTTCAGTTACATATCCGTGACGGCTCCAACATTTTTTGGTGTTTGAGATGGCTAACTTCCAGAAAGAGAGCAAACTCCAAACATTTGTATGTTTATAATTATGTCTAATAATGAAAATTTGCAAAAAAATACGATGATTGGAGGCTGTGAACAAAAAAAAGCCAAAAAACTTTATTTTAAATTTTTCCACTAGAGTTATTTAATGGATGGAGCTGTTAATCATATCTATAATAATATATTTGTTAATCATATCTATAATGATATAGATATGTTAAACATATCTATAAAGAAATGTGGCGGTGAAAATAAAGTTACTAAAGTTTCAATAACTCTGAACATTTCAAAAGACGTTCAAAACAATGCTTTTAATGGAAATGCTTCCAGAAAAATCCTAAAAAATTACAATAATTACATGCTTACATTACCAATTAACTTCAAACCACTGACAGATGGGCGTAGAATTTCGAACAATTTGGCAAAGTCTTGTTTTGAACAAACACTACATCATGACTTTCAAACACATATCATAAACTTTGAGGATCACCAGAGAATACTTAATGAAGATTATAGAATAACTGTTTCATTGAAAACTCATGTTATTTTAAAACATATAGGTGTTTTTTGTGCAGAGGTTGTGAATTGGGTTACTACTCTTTTCTCTGTACTACTCTAAGCAAGCTTTTGAAGCAATTCATTACAGCTTTCCTAGTGAATCTTGAAAGAAACAGATTCAAAGTTACAAAAAAAACTTCTTAGCTGAATATTTGAAAAAATCTGTAATCAGATTTATTTGCTCTGAGAAAATATTCTTTAACTTAATTATAACTTTTTTATTGTCACAAAGTATATTAAATTCATTAATTAGCAGTATCTAATTATATTATACATTAGTTTATATCCATGACATGGGTTTGTATTTTACAAATGATATATTTATGACAGTCAATCCAAATGATGTATTCAATTTTATGACTGCCTTATTTTGGGTAAAGGCCTTAACTATAAAGCAATTTTAAAGCTACAACTTTTGAACAATTAATAATTTTCTATTATAAATAGTGTAAAAAATAATTATAATAATAAAAAACTTATTTCCATGCATTTTGGGCAAAAATTCCTGAACCTAAAACGTCCTGTTTTTAGAGGCCCTTGTGGACCCCAAAAACGTAAATATTTTAGTAAAAGGAATTTTGTGATTTCATTGACATATTAATCCTAAATCTACTCATCCTAACGAATCTAACGATGTATGACAAAGTCCTGTGTCAAATCACAAAACTAAAAAGTGGTTTTTACAATGCAAATAGAAAATTTTTATGTAATTTATTTTATGTATTTTAATTTATAATAACCCGGTGTTAAATCGGCTAGCGAATAGCTAACTATAATCGTTTCGATAAAGACAGCGATTTGCCCACGAGGATCGCTAGCTTTTTTAAGTTAGCGAAAAGCTATCGATATTTGTAAAGATAAAGACAGCGATTTGGCTACGAGGACAGCTAGCTTAATAAGGTAAAGACTTACAGGCTATTATAGCTACTGTCATATCGTAATAAAATCGCAATCAAAAAAATTTTTGTATGTAGCTATCAACCAACTATAGATTTATAGATATTTTGTAGCTAGCTACAAAGCTACGATATGTAGCTAGCGACACATTGCTACAAAATCGCAATGTTTAAAGTTCAATTATTCTCATAATTATAATCAAACTAAAAACCGAATTTTTAAAGATGTTATAGACATTAGTAAAGAATGAAATAAGAAAAAAAAAAATCGCTTGAAAATCGCTATAAAGCTAGCTAGTCGCTAGCTCATTTCCCACCGGGAATGTATTTAAATGTTTCAAGGTTCTCAATGATAAGACTTATTTTAGTCTTCTACGAGTTTTCTATGACAGCATAATCTTATCAAGTCTTTCATAATATATCTAAATAATGCTTCTTAAAATTTATTTATTTTTACATACATCTTAGCGGTATTTTGCAAAACCAATCAATCATTTTATATATTATATTAGTAAATTTTGTGTGTGTATTTTAACTTTTTGTGTACAATGCCATAGTATGCTATCCGCGATGCGTGCAATTAATATACAATACCGTATATATTTATGTATTGAAAGTAACTTTGTTTCTATTTTAAACTTAAAAAATTGTTAATAAAAACATAACTATTTTCTTTGAAACATTTACCGCTGAATATAGAAGAATCAGGCAAACAGTTTCAAAAGGTGTATTTTTCGTGTCCATGATTTCTTTCTGTAAATAAGCCAGTTTTGAAATTTTCACTAAAAAAAGCAACATGGCTTAATTACAAATATATTAAATTAATTCAATTCCTTTTCTTAGCTCTTCGTTATATTTATAAAAAAACCAAATAAATTTCTTCATTTTTTAAATTACTAAATTATGAGATGATATCAAATTTATAACTACTGATTGTATTTTTTCATCTATGGTTTTTCATTTTTTAAATCTTGCATTTAATTAAACCCAACTGAAGTATACTTTTTGTACCCAACTGAAGTATACTTAATGCTGGGGTAGCTTTTGAAAGCCTCCTAAATAGTCGTAAAGATGTTTCCATTTAAAATGACCACCTGGTCTTAAAAAAAATTTAACTTTCTCCGAATAAAACTATTTGCAACAAATACAAAATACTTTAGGATCACTGTACATGACAATTATTTTAAAAATATTTATTACAGTTTTTCATGACTCTACATCACGCTAATGGTGGAAAACACTGATTTATTGAATCATTGGAAAATACAAACTTATTTTTTCTTATCATCTGGGGCCGTATTCTCTTTATTAAGCTTAAAGAAGCGTTAAAAAAAAATTATATACATTAATAAAAAAGTTCTTAAAAAATATAATTTTATAAAGATAAACTTTTATTTATAGTATTAAAGTTATTTACAAAAATTTAAATTGCGTTTTCGTCATTTCTTTATTTAGAAATATTGTAATAATTTATTTAGAAATATTGTAATAATTTTCAGACAAAAGCTCCGTTAAATTTAACAGAGAGAAGTGAATACGGCTGCAAACTTTTATAAATATTTATAGTAAATAAATAAAATAATGTTCGAAAATTTTTTTTTGCTTTTTGATTTAAAATTTTGGAGCTGTTCATACTTGATGTCACGCTAAAACTTTTAAATAGAAATGGAAGATAAGAGGACATCCATAAATGATGTCAGTAAGTATAGGGGGGAGAGGATACTGAAAGTTTGACAATAATTTACGATGGGGAGGGGGCGTTAACACCAAAATATTTTAAAGATTTTAAAGGTATTTACATCTGCAATGTGGTATAGAGATGGTAATTTGCATTGTGGGGAATTTGATACAAGTTTCCCAGAGACATTAAAAAAAATAAAAAATTTGCCGATGTTTTATTATTGCATTACCATTTGACTGCACATCTAATTGTTTACAAGTATCAACTAACTGTATATAAAATTAACAATCGCTATTCGCTCCGTAGCGGATTATAAAATGCGGTTTAAAGCAAATACATAAAATCATTTGTCGTTATTTCAAATAAAAAACCCTAACTGCTCTCTAGCGGCTTGTAAAATGTTATGCAATTCAAACAGATATAGTCATTATTGCAAATACAAAATGGTAATTTCTCTTCAGCGGCTTTAACTTCTTAACTGTGTCAGACGGATATATCCGTCACTGCAAGGTATAGCTCTCTTTGTGTCTGACGGATAATGCTAGTGAAACCTTTTTTTTTAGTAAAATCCTTACAATTTTTGGCACACTATACGAAAAAAAAAATAACAGCTTGTAATAATTTTAAACAGATATATTTTGCAAACAGATATATATATGATGTAACTTTTTAATCTACGCCACAGTTAAAAGGTTAAACATTATTTTAAACAGCTTGTGGTGTTTAAATAAATTTTTAAACAGGAGCATAATCATTGTTTTGATTGTAATGTAAACAATAATGATAAATCAATAATATAAATATGGATAAAGCCGTTTCTTGAAGAATAACCTCGACGCCCTTTTCATGAACGTTCCAGGACGCAGTGTGACAAGTGGCACCTTCTGATTCTTCCACAGATAGCATTACGGAACTCATCTTGTTTCTCAAAATAATTACATATATACATTGAAAAAGTTAATTTGTAATATATAAAATAATTTTTAACCTAAACACTTTTTTAAATCAAGCAGGACAATAAGTGAAGATTTAAAAAACAATAATTTAGGTTTTGCCGGACAGATTTTAGCAGATACTTGGTCTGACCTAAAAATTGATGGTTATCCAACCATTTCAGAGTATATTTATCTAGAGCAATCAGAGTTAGAGTCAAGAAACCTTTTATTATAAGATCAACGTTGGATTGCCCAGCATCTTTGATCGAGTCAATATTTCCCAATCTTCTACACAAAATTTGTTTATATATTATAATATACTTGGGCTCCCGCAGGATACTTTGATGTTTTAATAGGGGAACACGGGGCAAGATGACGGACGTTTTGGAAAACGCCTACATCTTAGTCAATAACTGTCCCAATAATCAAAACTTGATTTGATTATTGGGACTTGAAGCAATAAAAAATCACTTCGCGTCACTGATGTATCAAAAAACCATTCTAAAAGTTAAAATAGTTGAGGAAAAACTCATTAACCAATGTTAACTCATATCGTCATCTTGCCCTCGTATAGGGGGCAAGATGACGATATGAGTTAACAATGTTTAAGACTTTAAAAAAAAAAAAACTATGAGAAGCAATAAACGCCTCAAAAAACCATCATCAAATTCTTGTTTATAAAAAAAGTAATACAAAGAGAGGTGTAATTTTTAAAACTTATAAATTATATGTTTATATCGAACTATGCAAAAAAAAAAAAAAAAATATCCTAGTAATCAGTTTGTAGCAAACTCCAACGCAACAAAATAAATCTGTTTTCAAACAAAATATTCTATTTCGTAATAAAATAATAGATAAACAATTCAAGAATAGCAAACAGTACAAGTAAACTTCCGTTTAACATAGATGACGGACAAATCATCTTGCCCCGGTCATCTTGCCCCAGCCTAATACAATATTTAAAATGAATTAGAATTATACACGATCAAGTTATCATAGCCTAATACTTCTTGTATGGCTTCTAGCTTAATCAAACTAAATGAAATTTTCTCGCTTAGCTTAGCTGGTGATGTAGCAATAAATAAAGTCAAACGGGGATAAAAAAATTTTTCTCAACGTCGGAAAAATCTTTTCAATACTTATCTTTCGTCACAAAAGTAATATTTTAAACATAAATAAATCTAGTAAATATAATCTACTTCCCTTTCAGACCTGGGAACAAAAACTCCCTAAGATGTTTGCTCCTCCCCGACCCAAACGTGAGGGCACTGATGAAGTAAATTCTTAACTTTATTATCTCAAACTGATTTTAAGTTTATCAACAGATTTTAAACTTCATTAAAAAATATTGATAATTACAAAAGTTACGACCATGCAAAATTTACAACCCCCTCATTTTTTATAAGGAATTTGGGGAGGGGGGGTGGAGTCAGAAAATTTGCATGGTCATAACTTTTGTATTTTACAATATTTTTTAAAATTTGTTGATGAATTTAAATTTAGTTTAAAATAATTTTTGCTACATCAGTGGTCTCAAGTTTGGGCCGTGGAGGGTCAAACGTTTTAGGGCTGGTTTGTTCCCAGCCCTCCACCATCTCAATTTTTTGAAAAACCTCTTCATTTGGCATAACATGCTTAAGTTTGAAATTTGTGTGAAAGTGTCTTATCTGAAACATCAAAAAATTCTGAGGGCACCCACGATTGTATATATAGTATTGTATAACCCAACTCAAAGAAATTTTTTTTTAATTTGAATTTTCATTTTTTACCAGGAAATCTGTTTAAGTTTAACATTTTACATTGCAACAAGATTTGACACTGTTTAAGATTATTTTAAAATCGTATTTATATAGCGCGTTTACTGATTTCATCATCTAAAGTTTGAATTTTAATACGAGTTTTAATTTTTAAATTTATTGTACTTCTATACCAAATGATATCACCAAAAGCAAAAAACATAAACTAAACCATGTTAAAAAACCGCACGCCTTAAACGTATAACAAACTGCATCGCACAAAACACTAACTTACTATTTACAATTTCTTAAATTACCTTTATTGGCAATAAGCCCAGGATAGAATTTTGCTCAACGCACAAACGAACGCATTAATGCCTACAATGTGCAGTTAACAAGTCTGTGTGCAACTGAGCGTTAAACTTTTTAATTTAATATTCTTCTATTAAGTAGGAGCTTTTTAAAATGCAATCTTGCTAAATAATGTTGCGTCTTACAATTTATTTGGCGTTTCTTATTTTCAAGATTTCATTGGGTAAGTGAGTTTTTCTTTCCGTTAGTGTTGAAAATGAGTTTGTTGTGTAAAGGTTTTAAAAAATAATATATGAATACATACATTTTTATTGTCCTTTTGATTCTTTTTATTAATCTTTCAAACGGTAAGTTGTTATTATTGGAGCTTATTAAGTGAATGTGCTACAAATATAGTGCAAAATGAATTTCATTGGAATGCCGGAGAAGCTTCTAAGATGTCTTGCATTGCACCTCAAAATTGCTCTTCGTGTACTCTGAAGAAGCGATCCGATAAAAGAAACAATTTTACTGATTTAGGAAAAGTTAGCGATTTGGAGGTGAGTAAAAACAAAGTTCTAAAACGTCTTTTTTGCATAAAATTTTTGTGTATTTTTTTTCCCACGGTCTATACTGAGGTAGGCCGTAGAGAAAGACAATTTCCTTTATAATATCAAAATCTAAACTTCTTTTTGTGTGTATATCAAACTGACAGGATGTCCTCTCCTCTAATATTTTTAAAAATATTCGACTTTCAAAAATATTCAACTTTCAAAAATATTCAAATTGTAGTTATAGTATATTAAGTATAATAATTTTAGAAAAAATCACTTTCTGCAATCACGTACGGACATAATAAAATAACTAGATATTATATTAGAATAAAAGTTTAAAAAATTTGAACAGATAATCTAACTGAGGAGCTTTAGAAGTTAAAAGTTTGGTAAATAAAGGTTTGTAGATAATTAGGAAAAGAACAGAATTTTTTTATTAGTTTACAACGAAGTAGAAGTGGTTAATTTCACTCAGCCAAAATACTGTGCGTGTTTAACAACCATGATTTTTTTAAACAAATATGAGTGCTTGAGTAAGAAAAGAAAGCATACCGTATGCATAAAGTTTAAGCAATTATGAGTGCTTGAGTAAGAAAAGAAAGCATACCGTATACATAAAGTTTAAACAAATATGAGTGCTTGAGTAAGAAAAGAAAGCATACCGTATACATAAAGTCTACTTTATGATGTAATTGTAACAACTCATATATCTTTCTTGAGATAAACCTAATTAATTAAATATAAAATTTATAATTTATATGTATTTATTAATTATTAACTTTTTTTTAGTTTTAGAATTATTTAAATAAATTAAAAGTGATAAATTATTGTTAACTTTAATAATTATACTAAGTTATAACATTGAAGTACAAAACAGATCCATGTTATAATAGTCATACATAAACCCTAATAGTATACTTAGGAGTCACCGTTTTCGGTGTTTGAGCTAACTTTCAGACATGGAGCAAACTCCAAACGAGTTTATAAAAATTTGACTTGTTACTATCAAGTAGGGCTAGCAAGGGAAGGGTCAAATTTTATATAAATTTTTGTCAAAAACAATAAGCTATCCGAAAATAAAATTCTACCCGAAAATAAAATTCTTCTACCCGAAAATAAAATTCTTGACATTATTTTCTAAACTGTATTCATCTGATTGCATTTCCCAATGACACGCCAAAAGCTCAAAAAATAAATTATAATTATTCACTGCAGTTTTTAAGATAAGTACTTCGCTTTATTGAACTATGGAATAACTTCTTAAAATAATTTAAATAATCCTTAATAAAAACAAAATACTGTTAAATTCTTCTTCATTTGTTAACAAAGCTAAACCTTGTAAACTTTAGTGAAATTTCAATATCGCTTTTTTCAAATTCAAAATGTTATTGTATTACATTCGTCAATACAAATTGATGAAGCCATTTGCGTCATGATTTATATTTTCAAAAGTGATAAAGTTGATATTTAAAAATAGACGATACTTTGTCTGACTTTGGCGCACGAAGTTTAGGAGAAAACTTAGTTTAATCAAGGACGTATTAATTAGATCTATTTATATATTATTTATTAGATTATGTTTATTAGATTATGTTTATTAAACTATTAATTAGATTTATTTAATCTATTTATACGTCCTTGGTTTAATTAATCATGCTGAAGTGTCATTTTTGACGGGAGTACAAAAGCGCTTATATTTATTTTAGTTATACCAAGCTTCATTTTCTAGGATGTCTTGGAAACCAAAAATATTGTTGAGTTTACACTTTATTGCCTCATTTGATTGATCAAACGGTATGGTGGTATTTTACTCCGTCGATAGATAAAATCTATAAATTAAATAGTTTAAAAAACTTTCAATATTTGACATACGTCTTGAGGAATACGTCTTTAAAAGCTTTAAAAACAACATATGCGTTTTTTACGGCTTATATAAAGCGTATTTACGGCTTAAGCTTGAATTAGAATATAAAAAAAGCTCACAACATTACGGTCTGGTATCAAAAACTCAACATGATTTTGTTTTCAAGAAGTGCCTGACGAACCTTTTCGAGACACTCAATATTAATTGCCGAAACTCATAACATTACTTTTTAAATATAAACTTATTTTAAATTGAAGTATTTAAAAATATTTTTAACGCTTAGCGGTTTCTTGATGACAAGACTATCGGTCTTCTGCAAGTTTCCCGCGTTCTTTAAAGTAATTTTTAATACGTTACAGTTTATTTTATTCATTCTTTGTATAACGTATTTTTTTTTTTTTTTAATTTTACTATACTCTGTGAACGATTATATTATATATTTCGAATTTATAAAAATTAAAGAGCAAAAAATTAAAACAAAAAAAAAATACTACAACAGAAGCTATGTACCAGGGATACGTTAAAGACATAATATTCACGGATCTGGAAAAAGCCTTTGATAAATTCCACAAAAAACTCCTCCATAAACTTCAAAACTACGGAATCAAAACATGGCTCTTAGGAAGACGGTATAGAGTTGTAGTTGGAGAACACACCTCAAATTGGAAAAATAATACCAGCGGCGTACCACGTTCAGTTTTAAGACCATTACTGTTTGTTCTGTACATCAACGATCATTTAGACAAATTAGAACATTATAGCAAGCTCTAAGCTGATGATAGTAAGATTATTGGTTTCATAAAATTGGACCGGGATGCCGACCTCTTTAAAGCAGGTATAAACAAAAGCGTTCACTTTACATTTGTTAATATTGAATCAAAGATGATTCAATATCAAGAAATGTAAAGTGATGCATACAGGCCGAGGTAAAAAAATATCAACACAAAAGTATTTTATGCTAGGGCAAGACGGTTAGACACTTGCACGTGAGGTTACTCATTTAGAAAGAGATCTAATTTTTGAAGACCTCAAAATCAAAGCTAAAGTTACGGCAGCTACTGCTAAAACCAACCGATTGTTAGTGAGCCTAAAAAAACTTTTGAAATCGTAGCTTATCACTGTGGAAAGAGCTGTACACCATGTATGTTCGACTTCACCTTTAGTACGCCATCCAGGCATAGTCGCCATACCAGCAAGGAGACATGCGCTGGAGTCTATAACCGTGCTAACAAAAAAACTTTTATCAAACATAAACCCCTGAGGAAAAAAGAGCTATGTTAGGCTTCACAATACTCGAAGAGAGAGAAAAAGAGGTAATTTAATCCAGATTTTTAAATACATGAACAAAATTGACGAAATAAACTTCCACGTATCACTGAGTCGCCCATCATTATCGAAGTACATTATGCAAGGTCATAATCAACGACTAGCAAAGCAACGAGTACTGGACTGCATGCAGAGAGTGAAATTCTTTACAAAACATGTTGTATCCCAGTGGAATATACTGCCGCAAACAGTAATTAACGCAACCTTGGTTGACACGTTTAAAAATCGGTAAAAGAGAAATTGGTAAAAAGCATAAAAGCGTAATGTATTTTAATATATTAGTAGGGAACGCAACTTGTGTGACAGATCTTCACAAGTATCAGTACAGAGGTGTTTGATGCAGCACATTTTCGTTGATAATTTTTAAACAAAAATTAGCAAACATTATTTTTTTATTTTTTAAGATATAAAATTTTTACGGATAGTTGTAAGTATTCAAAATTATTGACCAATGAAATAAACTAAACTAAACAAACATAACAGCTTCATGATCTTCTTTAACAGACCTCAATCATTTAGAACACTTAGTATATTGCAGTCATTCGTTATTAAATTTAGAAGTCTTTTTTGTTTTTTTGTTTCTGTAGTTCATTCCATCATATTATAACTTTAATCATTAATTATTTGTGTAATATGAAATAGAAATAAATTACTATGCCTAAATATAATGTATAAACAATAAAAAAATTTAAATAATGTTTTAAGTTTGCAACTTAAATAAGGTAGTAGCTACAATTTACTACTAAGTATACTGTAGATACTAAATAACTACAAATAGAAGCAACGCGAGTAGTAGTGTCAAGTGGTGGTGTGAGGTTTTTGCCGACTTAAAATAAGGTATACTAATTCTCCAATTTTGCGACTAGAGATAAATAACTCGAGCTTTACCGCTTTACTTATTATACCAAATGAACATAAAAAGGGTTCTAATCTGCCGACTAAAGATACAAAAAAGTTTTTTAATAATTAGTCAAGCGCCGCGCTTGACTAATTATTAAAAAAATATTTTAAAAATATCAATAACGTTTTTTGATAGCCTTTGTTTTTTTTGAATTCGATTTATTCATTTCTAAAGTATAAGGTGAAATAAGACTTGTAATATCTTTGCAGAAATGGCAGTATCTCAGCAGAAAATTTAATAACGGAAAGTTTTTTTTTTTTATATGTGATAAGTTTAATATTAACTTGGGGTTAGTGTCTCCCAGTACGGTAAACTTTTGGTGTCACCCCTCAAGACTAACAGGGCCGACGACCCCCTAGACTAACAGGGCCGACGACAGGGGCTTTGAGTTTCTAAAAAAAGAAAAAGTCCTTTAAAAAAAAAGTGGAGAAGAAAAAACGAAAAAATGGCATAGTTGTTAATAAAGAAAATCAAAAAATCAAAATCTGAAAACTATTAGTATTAGGCCGAACGCAAAAATAAATTAAAACAAGTAAAAAATCTGCATATATGACAGTTCTGTCATATATGCAGATTTTTAATTTTGGTGTCACCCCCCTGTGCCAGGTCGTAATGGTTTCTTCCAATCCGGCCCGCATATTTTATCTGATAGCTGATTTTGAATGAGACTTTGGCGCGTAAGTTGAAATCCAAACAATTTTCAATGTGCGATTGAATAATAAAAAGTGAAATTGAAAAATTGCATTAAAAAGTTGCAAAAAATCGCAAAAAGTGACTTTCGCAATACTTCCTTAAAAATAAAGATTCAAAAAAAGTATTTTGTGTTCCTTTTGGTTTTTATAACTCTAAGATAAAAAAGAAGCTATTGTAACAAACTGAAAACCAGATGTCGAAACTTGACAATGCTGTGATTCTCATACAATAGATTTGTTGAAACTAATTTCTAATTACCTAATTTCTTTTCAGAACTTTTCAATAATTACTTCCATATAAAAATTATATATATTTCTGAATCTTTTAAGTTTGATATTATTGTTTATTGGTTGTTATAGCTAGCCAAGGTAATTTTCAACACTCTCAAATTAAAAGCAATTGTGAGCAAAAGCTGGATTGCCTTTGGTATTGCATAACAATCAAATATTTCAAAACATAATGGAGCTTAATAAGAAAAAGTCTATAACCTGGTGTCCACTAGTGTGTTTTGATAGAACCAATAATATTGTTGTAATTAAACACTAGTGTGTTTTGATATAGTAAATTGATAACCAAATGGAATAACTCTTAACTTATCACACCTTTATGAAGAACTAAGTGTAAAAAGATAGAAACAAGAAAAATTGCAAACATACAAATTTATGTTGTTGTTTATATCAATTTCAAAAGTCAATACGTATTAAACACGTTAGTGGATATATAGCTGTTAACTTAAACAAAGTATTGGTTGTTGTATTCTAAAATTAGTAAAAAATGTTTATCCTCTAATAGCAACTGATGGTAAATGATATTAAAGCAACAAACTTTGATAAATTTTATGTCTGTACTAGAAAAATGAAAAAAAAAAAACTTAAATAAAACGTATTCCATATTTTCAAATGTTAAGGTTAGTTTCATTATGTAATTTTTGATATAACCAATAAAATTTTTTTTTTTTTTAATGTTTAATCCTTTATAATTAATAAGTTAGTACAAAGATGCAGTAACAAACTTTGAACAACCTCAGCTCCAGCTTTTTACACTTTGCATACTTAAAGTACTTTACCAGTAGTCTGGTACAACAGCATATAAGGTTTGTATTGAGTACTTTTGAATCTTAAAGTTTACTTCATAGAAAACGTAATTCATGAAATAAGGACATTACCTTTGACGAGAAACACACTTAGAAATCTTTTCAAATTTACAATTTAGCCCTCAAATTGATAGGAGTTTGAATTTTATATGGTCATAATTTTTGAAAACAAAAAGTTATTGTATAAAACTTAAAATTTATCAATGAGTATAAACTTTGTTGATAATAATAAAAAATGTTTTTTATCCACTTGTTACCCTCGTGTTTGGCGTAGATAAATAGTGGTGGGGTCTGAAAGTTAGCAAACAACAAAAAATGCTGCATCTGTCCCTGTATTATATTTTTTATTTTGTGAAAGTGTTGCAATAAAAGTTTTTAAGATTACCATCAATAAATAACGTAGTTATCTATAGCATGTTTTACTTGTTTTAAATGATCACATATTTAATATTTGCTTGATTCTGGGTAACTGTTGTTTATGTTTTTAAATAGAGGGGCAGTGCACAACATGATTTAATCAGGTTTTGCACAGCGCTTCCTCGCATAAAAACTCAAATGTTAACAACCTAATATAAGAAATCTTATTAAATAATATTCAAATAGGTATGTGCTCTACTGTGCTGTGAAATAGAAGTTTGCGATCTTGCTTTACTTGAAAATGAACGTTGCTACTCAGTTTCATGTTATAGTGAAGATTCATGTGAGACTGAGTTAGTACCTGTCAAGAACAAAAATAGTTTAAAAACTGATATAATAAAATTCAGAAGAAAATCTGGAAGTGATGTGTGGAGTTCTGGTAAGAATAAACTTTTCACCTATTTTATATATATACATTCATACAAAAAACACGAAAAAAGTTTGATAGGTGATTTTTTCCATATATATATATATATATATATATATATATATATATATATATATATATATATATATATATATATATATATATATATATATATATATATATATATATATATATATATATATATATATATATATATTTATATATATATATATATATTTATATATATATATATATATATATATATATATATATATATATATATATATATATATATATATATATATATATATATATACATATATATATATATATATATATATATATATATATATATATATATATATATATATATATATATATATCTGAATACCTTTATATTAAACATGATTTTGTTTAAATTATGTTGTTATATTTATAGAATTATAAGATTTTATTATGTAAAAGATTTTAATTTTTGCTCTAAAAATGGGGTTCAAATTCGGAGGCTTGAGGGACCTCAGGATCACTTATCAAAAATCTGTAAAAATTATTTGAGACATGTTTTTGATAGTATAATGCAAAAAACTTCACTTCACGACGTTTTGACACTTCATACTAATCCTGGACAACCCTAATAAATGGTTTAACGGAAAGATTGGCATTTGGCCATTTATGAAGCAAGAGTTTGCGAAGAAAAAAAGTAAGAATCGAAGTAATGGAACACTAGTTACAACTCCAATTTTTGTAGATAAATTTGATATCTTAATATGTTTTCAAACAAGGTTTTATCGACCACATGTTTAAAATAGCCAGAAAATTGAAAAGACTAAAACTATTTTTATACAACAGAACAATGCGAAACTGCAATAAAATGTAATAACTAATACAAATTAAAACATGTTATCTTGTAAAAATGGTATGAAGGTCTAAAACCTTTTTTTAAAAACTCTTTTGTCAAATCATGTCACCAAAAAAATGACTAGTCAGTGACAAACACAGTTTATCAGGGGGAACCATTTTTTCCGGCAACGTGGGGTGTGTGTTAATGTTTAAAATCAACATTTTGAATTTTTAATCAACATTTTGAAAAAATATTAAAATAATACGCCTAATAATTACGCTTATTAAACGCTTATTTTTCTTATAGTCTTCGAATTGTCTATATATAATACGACATATAGACAAAAATTATTTGAATGGCGTAGTGTTTGTAAAAACTTGAAAAATTTCAATTACTGGGATTTGGGTTTGTATAACTAAAATAATGCTGGAACTTCCCGGAATTTCCCGGGGAGTTCCAGCATTATTTTATGCTTTAAAACTAAAAGAAAAGCCATAATCTAATCAAATATATTGTAGTAAAATGAATAAAACTTGTACATAAAGTTATTTATTTTGTCTTTAGAAAATAGGCTCGTAAAAAGCTCAAACTATCTAAACTGGTATCACTTAAGCGACTTCTTATTTTATTGCAAAATAGTCCTGGAGAGGAAATGCCCTTTCTGACTCTACGCTAGTTGAGTTAATCGTCATTAAAAATCATAAACTTTCTAAAGACACCCCGAGTACAACCACTTTCAAACTGTAACATTTCTTTTGATGTTTTTGGGGTGAGAGCTTCGGCTAATTTTGACGAAGAATTCCTGGGTGTTGCTAAAAAACTTTTTACTAGGGCTTCATTTAGTTAGTCATTAATAGTTTTCAACATTTCATTATTTATGCTTTTTCATAATCTTCTTCATTTACTAAATCTTCAACGTTGTCCAAGGAATTTGATGGGTGATTTAAATTTGTTACATTTAATCTATTTAGAAGCTTCAACAAAATTTTTTTTCTAAATTTGAAGATGTTTCAAAAACTTCGCCTATGGGCATTAATTTGTTTTCTCCGTAATGTAGATAGTGCAGTAGACTAAATTAAATATTTAGTCTTTTGCTCTTTGATTCTGGAGGCTAGTGCATTAAAAAATTGATAACTTGTTGTAGTATTCAGTACTTTTAATTTAGTTAGCATAAACGCAATGTCAGCAGTTATAAGGTTTGCATCGCATCAACAAAGCGCTTTCACTGCTGCTTTTACTGTAATTAGCACGTTTTTAAGTTCAGAAATAATTTCATACGTTATATGACATTTTTACTACTTTAATACTTTTAATACTAATACATCATTAATATTGATATCAACAAGCGCCTTTTTAATGCAGTTTTTTAACTTATGAAATCTTTCAAGCGTTGATATTAAGCTGTTCCATCTTGTTTTACAATCTTTGATTAAATGAAGGTTTTTTCCGAAATCATTTTGTACGCATTTTTGAAGGCAGTAATCATTTTTAGTTAATGATCTTTTAAAAACCATCAGGATTTTTCTAAATTTATTAATCACAAGACCAATCACTTTGTTTGCAATTATTATGTCTTCAATTATTTGATTATCCACTATAAAGCAACTCTCATCACCATCCTCATCGCTATCTGATTCACAGCTTTCACTAAATTCAGATTCATTTTCCAAATTTTCTATGTGATAGTCAACTTTCTCGACTAAATGTCTCTACGTATGATTTGATGGTGACGTATTATATAAAACTGAAATAATAGCCAGTTAAATACCGTGAGCAAAGCATTGTTGTTGATTGATCTGTAATAGTTTTCCGATTTTTTTCATTAATCTGGCTCCGTCTGCCATTATGCATACAATACTGTTTTCAAGATTTAAACCAAACGAGTTTTTCTTTCAGTAAAATTACACACTTTTCAGCTTGCATTTTCCCTACCTTTTCAGCAGGCATTTTCTCTACAACCCTTACTGAACCGAAATTCAAAAAAATGTCTCTACCGTGTAAATTGATATTCAAATAACAGGTATTTTGGTTCGACGTCCACTCATCAAAAGGAATTGAAAACTTAGTTTCACTGTTAGTTTTTAATCTTAATTCATTTCTTATAAAATTCTTTATATTGTTAGAGAAATCTAATACCATTTTTTAAACAGTGTTTACAGATTTAGGTATGTTGACAAATCGACCCATAGCCAGCCTAGTACGTATATCAATAGAAGTGCATATTACATTAAATGAAATAAGATAGGATATCTTTAGCTGCTAATCCTGCAAGTTAATCTCAGACAAGCTGTTAATCTCAGACAAGTTACCTTCTTTATTCATATTCAATGAAAAATATAAATTAATTTTTTTTTTTTTACTTTGTGTTTCTTCTTCTGTTGTCGGGGAATGTGTCAGTTTTTCTTTTAATTAATTGAAGTAGATGCGAATGAAGAGATTTTGTTGATCCGCCATTAATTCTCAATATTTTTTTGCAATGTCTTACACATTGCTGTTTCACTTTCTTTGTTGCGCAGACAATGTTTCCATACAAGGGTTTTGCTGTTGAGCTCTAAGAAATTTGATATGGTATCTTAATTTGACGAATCAAAGAAATTATAAGAATTTTTAACTATTTTAACTTTCTTATTTTTTGAATTTTTGAATTTCAATAAAATTAAATAAATACACTAGTATTACAAAAACGCAATACAAATCAATACAAATAAGTTTTTAATTTTTTTCCTATTATTGTTCTTATTATTGTTATCGTTCTTATTATTTATATTATTATTATAATTATATTATTATTTAGTTTTAATGATTAAAATTAGTTTCTTACTATTTCCTAAAAAACGCGTCAGTTATGGTCACAATATGTAACATTGACAAACCTACTATAAACAAGTATTAATCTGTAAACGAATTTTGTGATTTCTAAATCCGGGGATATTTTAAAAATAATCCCGGAAATTAGGGGTTATAAAATTAGATGGATTCCCGGGATCCGGGATTACAAACCCTAGAAAAGCGTTTAATAAGCGTTTTTTTACTATATTTTTTCATTTCGATTTAAATATTAGCAATTCCGTTCATTTAACTTTTAATAAAGGTAATAATTTTCACAGCACTTTGTAAGGCGCCTTCAAAATAAATGAGATAATTACGGTAAACTTAATGATTAAAAATATTACATATGTTAAATTAGTTACGTTTAATAAGGATTTTTTTTTAAATTAATATAACTTAAACTTAAATAAAATTAAGTTGTTGTAATTGTTTTTTTATTATTATTATTGAAGTTGTAAAAAATTTAAAGAGAGGCAAAACTTTCTGAAAAAGATTTTGTTTTCTTTTTTTCGTTTTCAATAAGTAAAATAAAATAGCAAGCCAAGGATCAAAGTTCATTTATTCAAAAATTAAGTTTGCGCAATTACATTGTTATTGCGCAATTTGTTATTACGACTGAAATTTTTATTTTTATTCATTTTTTATTAAAACTAGTTAACTCTTAATTCCCAACCAGGGTTGCCAGAACTTTCTACATGTTAAATGCCAAATGTTGAAAAAAATGAATTTTTACAAAACATTCATTGTTTCTATTTCCATTTAATCCATGTCAGGAATCCAAGTAACATCATCATTGTCCGAGTCGATGCTGTCTGAGTAAATACTTGAATTAAATTTAGTAAACATTTTGCTTGTGATCTTTAAATCTTTGCAGTATTTTTTGCGGCTGGCAAGGTAGGATTTGATCCGTACCTCTGACTTAAGTAGTTTTAATGACATTCTGTTTCTTTGTTTGCTCTAAATATATGTGACTTGAGAAAAGACGCGTTCAAGAAGACATTTGAGATAGGAAGGAAAAAACAATTTAAGCGATAATCAGCCAACTCAAGAAAAGATGCATCTCCAGAAGCACACACACCAATCGTCAGCTTTGTATACAGGGACTACTAAAACAACGGGACGCAAAACTCTTATTTCATGTAGTTTTGATGACAGGGCCGATGAAAAAAATTCCGAAACACTTTAATTATTAAACGATAATATAATTATCAATAGAAATTTAACCAAAAAATTTTATGGCTTAATTATTTATCACAGTTTTCAACAAAAATTAAACTGTGTAGATGAAATCTTAGAAATAAAGCAACTTTTTACAAAGAAACTGTAAACTATCTGTAAATCATTTTTAAAGACTCTTTTAATTAATTAAGTAATCATTACTTATTATACATTATATTGTTATATTGATTATTATATATTATATTCATATCATAGTAATAAACATAATTACCAATAAATTTTAAATCAAATAAATGTAAAACCATAAATACATTTTAAAACATTAATAATTAGATCACCAACAAAAACTAAACCCGGTGGGAAATGAGCAAGCGACTAGCAAGCTCTATAGCGATTTTCAAGCGATTTTTTTTTTCTTATTTTATTTTTTGCAAATGTCTTTAACATCTTGAAAAATTCGATTTTTAATGTTGAGTCTATTATAATTATGAAAATAATTGAACTTTAAACATTGCGATTTTGTAGCAATGTGTCGCTAGCTACATATCGTAGCTTTGTAGCTAGCTACAAAATATCTACAAATCTATAGCTGGTTGATAGCTACATATCAAAATTTTTTAGACAACGATTTTATTACGATATGACGCTAGGTACAATAGCCAGTGGATCTTCAGCTTATTAAGCTAGCTGTCCTCGTATCCAAATCGCTGTCTTTATCTTTAAAAATATCGATAGATTTTCGCTAACTTAAAAAAGCTAGCGATCCTCGTGGGCAAATTGCTGTCTTTATCGTAACGATTATAGCTAGCTATTCGCTAGCCGATTTCACACCGGGAAAGATCAGACCACTAAGAATTAAGTTTCTTTTTCTGTCTTCAATGTTTAATAAAACAATAGCAGATGTATCATCAAGGGTCGTAACACCATCTAACACCTTTCAATAAACAGTTATTATTGAGATTTTTTAGTATCTATACTATCTGTTTCTAAATCAAATGGTAATGCTGAATACAAGAATAAAAATTTCTTTAAATAAAACAATATATTAAAATGGT